>OX155975.1:7287732-7527715 GCA_944548615.1 Micropterix aruncella
TCTATGGCAATGATGAGATATTTTGTATGGAGTTTCGGATGCGTTCGAATTAGTAAATAATATTACTTTGCGCTTCGGGAGCAAGCCGCCAATATTGGTCGTTACGTAGTCAACGGTGTTCTGATGTACAACCAAATTTGGTCGTTACGTAGCCGAAGGGACGACGCTAATGTAGGATGCTATACAGCGTACCGCAAGATTGCTCTGTCTCAGGCGCGAGTTGATATGCGCTATCCTCCTTATATTATGGCCGTACCTACCCTAGACTAGATGTGACTCTTGCGATCACTGCACAATTGCAGATTTAGGTGGAATCATTAAAAAGCAATTTATTCCGCTAAGCATAATTGCCAAGAGGTCTTGCGTCGTGAACATGCTCGTAAAACTTAGCAATCGTGACGTTAACGTAACGCCAAGTTTATTGTTTCAGCTATATGGAGCAATGATGATTGCACGCAAGCTGTGGAATCTACATACGCCGTGATGATGATAAAAAGTTTTCTGATATTTAGAGAGATAGACATCGAAAACACTATATTATTTGCTAATCTCGTATTGCAATATTGTCGATGGCTGTTATGTTATGATCTCAGAAGTTAATGGGCCCTTGCTGAGTTGGCCACGAAACACCCATTCTGTTCAGGGTCGGTCACACTCACGGGTCAACACCTATCCGACGGCCTCCACGCATGAAGTGCGAGCCTGGATAGGACTTTGACCTTATGGTTAGTTTCCCCTGGGAATCAAAGTTCTGGCGCTCCTGGACGGTCTGCGCACCGTGCGGCGTAAGCCAATCGACTGTGCACGCTGACTAACAGTCGGGGAGTCTGGAAGCAGTACTCTTTCCTATAGAGCGGGGGTGGTTGCAGACCTTACAGCGACTGCTCTTGAAACGACCATCGGCTATCCGACGCTGTGGTCCGCGATAGATTCGGTATACACCGCTTCGTAAGGGAGAGGACCGCGCAAGCGACCTCGAACTCGTAACCAATCGAGAGACTGGAGTAATCTGGTCACAATTGGAAGTAAGGGCGTGAGTGTAGGCCCGGCGGGTAACATTCCTGGTTATCTCGCGGTTAAGGCGTTGTCCTCTTACGGGTTTGTGGCGGAGCTAGACGGTGTACTGTTTTGTCCAAGCCTTCTGCGCTCACTCCAGGGAGATAGAACGACTAATCGTTAAAACTTCCTGAGGTGACGGGCTCGCCCGCTGTAGTCGACAACCCTAGTTGTCGATGGCTGTGCATTCCACAACTATCCTATAAAAGATTATACATCAGGGGCCTTGGGGAGGTTCACTTAAAGAAAAAGGTACAGGGTATTTTAAAAACATTTTAATTAAAAACTACATATAGCATTAGGGATTTCGACAATATTGATTTTTCGCAGCTCTATTTAATGACTTTCGTGACAATTTTTATTCTATATTCTTTCTATTATTGACTATTCTACAATTGTGACGACTATTCTCCAATTTATTATTGACTATTCTACAAATGTGAATTGTGACTATTGCTTATTGACTATTATTATTATTACTGATTTGTTCCTATTTGTATATTTTAAATAATTTCTCGTATGATTATTTGTGAAATTATCCGATAATTCTGTTTGATTTATTAGTAGATACTATTTTCCATAATATGAACATTCTATGACATTATGTAAGAATTTCGATAGAAAATATTGGAAAATTTTGTTTCCTCTATACGGGGTGTTATTACTGCGCGGGCATTTTTTTCTGTGGTGAATCAGTATAACGTAGTAAACAACTTTTATTATTTTTTTTTTGGAAAAAAAACCAAAAAAACCTTTTTTTTATTTTGAAAATTAGAAAGAAGTTGACTGTTAAATAAAGGTTTGAGAAGCGTTTGAGCGTGCTGCGCCATATAGCGGTAATAAGTCGTAAATAAACAATATCAGCGACATTTTACCAACCGCTAGATAGCGCATCGTGATGATCACTTTTCATAATATTTAAAAATAAAATAAAAAAAAACAAATAGAAAAAAGTAATAAAAAAAGCTTAGTTTTCAGTTTACTCCATTTTTTTAAAATCAAAAGTTGCTTACTTCGTTGTACTGATTCACCCATAAAAAAATACCCGTCCAGTAATAACACCCCGTATAACTCTAACCCCCGAATATCTGCGCTTGGATGTTCAATGTTCATATCTTGTAATACCAACGTGTATTTAAATACTATGTTGTAATTTTTGTTATTTCTGACATAACCAAGTGTAGGAATTCCTATCAACTGGTTTGAAACAAAATAAAAAATAAATAAAAAATATACGTAACACGAAGAAGAAAATGATGTCTAGTACATTATAGGTGGCAAAATGCATACTATTAATTAGTGCTACTGAAATGGCGTTAATCTCACAGAATAATAATTTAAAATTAGCTTTGCTAACAATAAAATAAAAGTAATGCCAATGTGTCAGTCGCACCTCGAACCAACTGCCTACCGGCGAAAATGATTACAATTTCAAATTGCCCAAGGAAAGTCGCAACTGCTTATGTTAGTAGTAATATTTTAATTAATTAAATGCGGTATAAGGTGCGATTTTGGAAAGGCGATAATATAACTGATTCACAGATGCCTTGTTGGGCAGAAATCACATTGTGAAATTTTGGTTGGAATGTTTCATATACAGCTGTACTAATATTAATTCAATTCCGCCATATATTTTAATCAAATATTTACGCTTAAACCACACACCCCAGAACAGCATACTCCTTGGACAATATGCCACGGTTTTCCAGGCCCAGGTGTTTGCCATATTGGAATGCATAAAACTCTAAAGACGACTTGGGGTAAAAAATCCTCATCTGATCTAACAGCAGAGCAGCATTGGACGCTCTGGCTAAAGCAACCACAGAATCTTCTATGATCGAGACTGTATGCAAGAGCTCAACAAATTGGGCAAATCCAACAAAATCACCTTAATATGGACACCGGGCCATGAAGGCATACCCGGCAACGAAGAGGCCGACAGACTGGCAAAACTGGGTACACTGGAATGACCGTTAGAGCCAGTTGTTAAGGTCCCCTTTGTAAGGTAAGAAAATCATCAGGGACTGCTTGGATCAGGAATATCGGGCATCCTAGAAACAGAGTCAAGGATAACGCCAGGCAAAAGCCACGATGGAATAACCACTTCTTAGGAAAACCAAGGCCCTACTTGACATGAGCAAGAACATTCTTAGAAGCACTATCGGTCTCCTCACCGGACACATACGACCACATCAGACCACGACAGAGCACATCTATTCAACCTTGGCTTGACCGAGAGCAAGGACTGCCGAATATGTGGCGAAGAACTTAAAGACAGCATACACATCATGGTCGCTGCCCAGGCGTCGCCGCAAAAAGACACAGTTTACTGGGACGAGCCTTTCTCGAGCCCAGCGATCTGCCCAAGCCCCAACTTAAAGGTCAGTGATCTGTATGGACTGGTAAGCAGTACCGGGCTACTAGCAGACCTCTGACCCAACCACAAAGTGGGTAGTTACAAAAGATCTTATAGATCCACATCCTACATCAAGGTCTGGATACAAGCCCACCACTCGACTACTACGACTACGCCAAACCGCCCGAGGCTAGCCGAGAAACGAACCACACCACCAGAGGTGGTTGTGTGACGGAGCCCAAACGGGTTTATCCGCCGGCCGAGAAAGGGCGCTCAACGATTTAAATTATGAAATTAATATTGACATGAAATCAGTTCTGGGCTACTTTGCAGGAAAGTCTTGGGGTGACATTACCGTTTTTTTTCATTTGCAAGGTATTTGAACAAGTTAATTTGAAAGATCAAACGTCTAAGATTTAATTGAGTGTAATTATACTGATGCTAATGTGAAGTTGTACGATAATTAAAATGGCAGTACTATAAATAGTGGTAAAGAAATGTACACGCCATAATGTCAGCAATTTATCAAGTTGCTTAATGCTGCAATATGATTGAAGAGTAATTAAAAGTACTTAAATAGAAGCACGTCATATAATTATAATGAAGAATAGCAGGCCGTAAAAGACCTAAGATAAATAAATCAATAGTACAGTTTGGAGTTTCTATATCTCTGTGTTCACCGACCTCTAGGTTAAACGGTTTAAGGGGGAGCATGGTTTAGACAGCCATAAAAAAACATGTTTTTCATATAATTTTTCTTAACCCTCCTTACGTAGCCGAAGGGTTAACCTAATGTTGAAATATATTCATGAATCTTTTACCTCAGGAAACGCTGATAGTTGCAGATTGCTGCAAGTGTAAAACACATACTGCTTTTCTTTAAAGAACATTTTAAACGCGTTTTTATCTAAACCATATTTTTCTGTTTTGCGCAGCTGATTAAAAAAACCTATCTGACTGATCTAGTTGTTCAAAAAAAAAAGAAAAATGATTAAATTCTATTCTATATAAACTAAAAAAAACACCCTAACTTATCCTAACTTAAATACTATATGTTAACCTAAATACTATGTCCTACCCTGAATTATTTTCTTTTTTTTTCATTTAAATAAATCTAAGCTTGCCTTAGTCCAGGCCTAGGTCTTGTTAGGAGTCGTTGATATATTGATCAAGATGCTGTAGTGTGCTCTGTTTTTTTGCTATTGGTCAAAAAACGAATAATTTGTAATGCTGCATCAATATGTATACCTCATGCTGTACTTTAGATAAATAAACTAATATAATAAATAAATAAACAAAATTAATATTGTGATGAAATCTGTCGTTTAATACTTACCGGGAAAGTCTTAGGGTTAAACAGCCCTTTTTAAATGTCATATTTTGGAAAAAAATGCCCTTAATATGTATATCATTACGCTAATAAAATTAATATGAATATGAATAACATGAATATGCTATATTTCAAATACAGACTATCCGTTATTCCATTGAAATTTCTAAGTGTATGCATGATTTTGTGCATCTCCTGTAGCAGACGAAGATTTGTACAATAAGAACATTTATTTGTACAAAGATAATAAAATCAATCAGATACAAGAGCGGATATATAATACAAATTGTCTACTCGCCATTGAACATACATTAAAGGGGCTCTCTAGACGATCAAGCATGCTTGTCAAGCATCGCGTCGGGGGCTGGGAGGGGATCGTAAACCGCAGGAATTATGCAAATATATTTTTAAAATATTTACCAAAAGTCCCTAATTTTGTAGTTTATGCCAGGGAGTCACATTAATTAGACTTAATTGGTTGATGAATGACGTGACTCTTTGGTATAAAACTACAAAATTAGACATTTTAAATAAATAAAAAAAATATATTTTCAATTTCCTGCGGCTTACGATCCCTCCCAGCCCGCGACGCGATTCTTGACAAGCATGCTTGATCGTCTTGATAGTCTAGAAAGCCCTTTAGAATTTTCGATAAAATTTCATGACTTAGGGGCTCTAGACGATCAAGCATGCTTGTCAAGCATCTCGTCGCGGGCTGGGAAGGGATCGTAAACTGCAGGAAATTTGCAAATATATTTTTTTCCAAAAATGTCTAATTTTGTAGTTTATACCATTGAGTCACGTTAATTAGACGTAATTGATTGATGAATGACGTTACTCCCTGGTATAAAACTACAAAATTAGGCATTATTGGTAAATATTAAAAAAAATATGTGTGGCACTCGGGGACTGCCGCGGTAAAGCTATTGCATAGCATTTTTAACAACTTATGCAATTATAATTATTTATTTATTTTATTTATTTATTTTTTTCTGATATCAGATAACTGCGCTCTATCGGAAAACGTTGAAATTATTCCGAATCATTTGCGGCTGCGGTAGCAAATGATTCGGAATAATTTAAACGTCTGCCAATAGAGCGCCGCGCACGAATTTTTTATTCAATAAAGCAAAAAAAACAGATCTTTCGAAAAAAATCGTAGATAAAAAGATAGATAATTAAATTACCTTTAAAATGGTGCAGGTTTCATAATAATACGCCAGATAGTATTTGCTTAGTAGTCGTTTTTGTGTTCGGTTAGACCTAATTTCACAAATTAATTACACTATGTAATATAAACAAAATCTAAAATATTCAAAGCTAAGAATATTAGGAAAGTGTTCTTGTTTAATATATATTTTTTTCGAATCGTAAGCAGTACCCGTTTAGACGTAATTATCAGTTTAAAATCATTAATTTTCGTTAAGAAATTTCTTCATCCGGTCGCCACGCTGCCCTAGGTCCGCGATAAAAGCTATGCAATAGCTTAAAAAATATTTGCATACTTCCTGCGGTTTATGATCCCCTCCCAGCCAGCGACGCGATGCTTGACAAGCATGCTTGATCGTCTAGAGAGCCCCTTACCGTAAAATCGATTTCAATTCAATTAATGCTCCGTTATCTGATTCTCTCCAGCCGCATTGGAGAAAGGTGAAGGGGCGATAATACCCGGAGTTAACCGTGGAATGCACAAGTGGCTCCTCTCTATTCAACGTTTTTTTTTAAATTAAATTTATTTTAGGTTTTAATAATAATAATAATTAATGAATACTTAATTTGCACATGTTTGAACGCAAAACAACGAACTTATTGCGAAGCGACAATATCCAACAGCTGACCTACTAGAGCTGTTGACTACAACGAGCGAACACGTCACCTCAGGAAGTTTTAACGATATTGCTCGTTCTGTCTCCCGTGGGGTGAACGCAGAAGACTTGGGACGGAAACAGTCCATTGTCTAACCACACCACCCGCTCGTAAGAAGCTAACGCCTTACCGTGAGATAACTAAGTAAATCATCCAGCGGGCCGACACTCGCGCCCTTACTTACACTTGCAACCAGGCTACTCTGATCTCCTGACTGGTTGCAGGTTTGCGGTCCTATCCCTTACTTAGCGGTGCTACGGTGTCGACCGAATTTATTGCGGACCACGGCATCCTTTGCCCAGGCTGTTCACCCGGTATCAGGTAGCCGAGCAGTTACCTTAAGGTTACCAACTAGCCCCGCTCTATAGGAGACAGTACTGTTTCCAGACTCTCCCGGCTGACAATAGATTGGCTGACGCCGCACGGTGTGCAAACCGTTCAGGGGCGCCGGAAGAAAAATGTACATATCCGTCTTCATTTAAAAAAAGAAAATGCGCGTTCACAATACTTTCCTCCTGCCGGGAAATCAAAAGTTATGATTGTACAGCTCCCTTGTCGCGGGGCCCCTAAAAGGCGTTGGCCCATAGGCCGGTGCCTACTTGGCCTATTTAATAATCCGGCAGTGATGTCTGTTTGTAAAATATAATAATAACTAGCTGACCCGTGCCCACTTCGTTGGGCGGTAAACATTTTTACTTGTGATGAAATTATGTGTGTGGTTCGGTTAGTACTGTGTGCTATGATTTATTTCCTGACTGCCAAAAGGAGGGTTATATTTTTACTGCATATGTATGTATGTATTTGCATATCGATTTGGCTATATTACCGGATTTCAAATGAGTGAATGAAATGATTATGATTGAATAAATTATGTTTATTTTAATTGTTTAAAACTTCTCTGCATACTATATTAGATGTAATGTTATTATTTGGTACCAAAATATATTGTCTTTCAGGAGTTCCAACCCGAGATACGGTCGCGGTTCCATACCTATGTCGTATTATCTCTTTAACCATTTATGCAGTAAAAGGAAAATTGTATGCAGTAAAAGGAAAAAGTCTTTTGTTTTAAACACTTGAGACGATAAATTTACTTATTTTGAGAAGAATTCATAATTGTTGATAATATGACCAATAAACATGACCTAACGATTTAAATTATTTTTTTTTAATACGGAAAAAGTACATTTTGTAACTTAAATATTATAAAAGTTAGACATATGCTGTCTCTGACTTTTTTGTAGGCGTTATCAACCTCTACAGCTTTTCTCAAAAATTCAATCTTATCTCTCATTGTTAAGGCAGCGTTCGTATGAAACGTTTTCATTCGACGGTTTTTTCTCTGACTTACTTTGCAAATCCGAGTACTACGAAAAAGTATTTTCATTTTCTTATGACACTCACAAATAACGTGGCTTTCTATTGGTAAAAGAATTTTCAAAATCGGTTCAGTAGATCCAGAGATTACTTCCTACAACCTCACAAACTTTACCTCTTTATAATATTAGTATAGATAACTAGACGCAATTCACCCTGGTTCGTTCACCTTGCACTACAGGGTTAGAAAGATCGTCCATTCGTATTGAATCATGATGCATTCTGCGGTGCGCTGTTGTTTTCTAATCCCGCCGTGTCAGCAAAAGTGACAGGGCCTGCAAAAAGCATCGTCTACTGTCAACGTACGCCGTAAACGGATTTAATCGCATACACCCATGCGATATTCACACGTTGCATCACGCTACAGTGGTAGCTTGCGTCAAATCATAAGGCACAAAAAACACAGCAGACACCTCTAGCCTGTTAGAGAGCACGCCATCCAACAGTAATGTACATTTTCATTTTCTATCATGTTCACTATCACAAATTTAGGGGGGGGGGGCTGGTTTAGACGGCTAAAAAACACATGTATGTCATGTTTTTTTAAAAACTTCGAGTTGTAATCTATACTAATATTATAAAGAGGTAAAGTTTGTGATGATGTATGAAGTAATCTCTGGTTCTAATGAACCGATTTTGAAAATTCTTTTATCAATAGATAGCCACGTTATTTGTGAGGCTATATATTAATCCAAAAAATGAAAACACTTTTACGTGGTAGTCGTAATTGCAAATTAAGTCGGAGAAAAAACGGTCCAACGAAAAGGTTTCTAACTAACGCTGCCTTAACGACGAGAGATATATAATTAAGTTCTAGAGAAAAGTTGTAGAGTTTGGAAATGCCTACAAAAAAGTCAGCGATAGCATATGTCTAAATTTTATATTAAAGTCACAATAAGCAGTTTAATATAATAAAAAAATAATTTAAATCGTTAGGTCATGTTTATTGGTCATATTATCAACAATTATTATTTCATATCAAAATAAGTAAATTTATCGTCTCAAGTGTTTAAAACAAAAGACTTTTCCCTTTTACTGCATATAATTTCCCTTTTACTGCATAAATGGATTAAAGAGATAAGACACTCACAAATAAGACACTCGCAAGAAGACACTCACAAATAACGGTAATATAGTCAAATTGGCATGCAAATACATACATACATATGCAGTAAAAATATAAAGGATGATTCATGCTACACCGGGCCGGGGCCGGGTCGGGCCCCGGCCGAGTCGTTTCCAACGTGCTCCGGCCGGGCCAGTCATTCATGCTACACCGGGCGTGACCGGGCTGTTTCCGAGTTTATTTATCCCACGGCCGTGTCCGCGATAACTAGTAGAATATAATAGAATAGAATAACTTTATTGTGCTATAAAAACATAACTTAATGAATATTACGCTGGTTTTATAAAAAAGACAATTTATGCACAAATGGCGGACTTATCTAACTAGTGTTGCGTCCATCTATTTTGGTGATAATAATATTTTTTAATTTCTATTTTCGCTTGATTGATAAGTGTGTTATTAATGCAATTTTCACAACTTGAGTTGGCAGCTATTGCAATTGCCTTTGAAGACGAAGTATTGGAAACACGAACTGAATCTAATAAAAGAAGATGGAGTGTACATCCAGCCTGGAGAAAACGACAATCGGAGGGAGAATTCGCCACGCTCTACAAGGAATTAATAGATGATGAGAGCAAATTTTACGGTTATTTTAGGATGTCTAAAGAATGCTTTAGCATATTTCTTTGAAAAATAAAACGTGATTTAACCAAACAAAATTCAAGATTTCTGAAGCATATCTCTCCCATTGAACGATTAGCAACCGGAGCCGGGAAAACAATATCCACCGTCATTTCGACGCCGTGCTCCGGACGTGGCACGACCGGTCACGGCCGGAGCACGGCCAAGCATGAATTGCTTCATACAAAAGTATACTATAGATATCTGACCGTGTCCCGGCCGGGGCCCGGCCCGGTCCCGGCCCGGTGTAGCATGAATCATCCTTTACCCTTCTTTTGGCAGTCAGGAAATAAATCATACCACTCAGTACTAACCGAACCACACTCATAATTTTATCAGAAGTAAAAAGTTTTACCGTCCAACGAAGTGGGCACGGGTCAGCTAGTATATTCATGAATCTTTTACCTCTGGAATAGTGGATAATCTCAGATTGCTGTAGGTGTAAAAAACTTACTACTTTTCTGTAAAGAAAACTTTAAACGCTTCTCAAAACCATATTTTTCAGTAATGCGCCGGTGGTAAAAAAAAACTACTTAGCGGTTCGATTTATTAAAAAAAAAAAAAAACAATAATAAATTCTCATCTATATAAATAAAAAAAAAATAAACTTGTTTTTATATATTTTTTTTACTAGTTAAACACAACATTTTAGGAAACCCATCCGGTGGCCTCCACGTAGAATTGCGAGCCAGGGTAGGACTCTGGCCTGCGGGCCAGTTTCCCCTAGGTGTCAACCTTCGGGCGCTCCTGGACGGTTAGCCAACCGTGCGGCGTCAACCAATCGATTGCGCATTCTGACCGACAGCCGGGGGAGTCTAGAAAGAGTACTATCTCCTATAGAGCGGGGGTAGTTGTTCACCTCACGGCAACTGCTATTGAAACGACCAATCGGCTATCCGATACCGGTGAACAGTCAGGCATAGGATGCCGTCGTTCGCGATAGATTCGGTAGATACCGTATCACCGCTCTGTAAGGGAGAGGACAGCGCAAGCGAACTCGGTCCTGTCACCAGTCAGGAGGCAGGAGGTATCCTGAAGGTTAACTTCAGATAGAGATATCTTTCCAAACGGTTACCTTTCTCGGTGCCTCGCCGTAAGGCGTTGGCCTCTGGCGGTCAGGTGGCGTAACTAGACAGTGGATTGTATTTCGTCCCAAATCTTTTGCGTTCACCTCACGGGAGACAGAACGACCTAATATCGCTTAAACTTCCTGAGGTGACGGGTTCGCCAGTTGTAGTTGACAGCTCTAGTCGAGAAATTTTGGTTGGAATATCTCATATACAAGCTACACTAATATTATTTAGATTACGTCATATATTACATATAAATATTAACGCCATCTGTTGGCGCTTGGCCCAACCCCGCCCCTAGACGAGAAACGAACCACGCCGCCCGAGGCGGTCGCAATGGAACTAGTCCTTGCCGAGAAAGTCTTGGGGTGACTCAACCGATTTTTTTTAATTTTATTTAATTTTGAGTATTCTATATTAATTTTTTTAAAGAGTGTTGCTAATAATAGGTGTGTCCTAAAAACCATGTTGATATATTTTTAGGATACTAATTTGCAGCGTTTATAGTTTTATTACATAGTCTTTGTCTATTTCCAGTTACAACTTTGTGTTTTTTGTGTTTTTGTTTTTGTGTTTTTTGTTTTGTACTTTTTGGCATTAATTCGGCATCAATTTTGGCATCAACAGTTAACTGCCAGATCAAGTGCAGCAATCAACTGCCACAAATAAATAATATATTGATATTATTAAATTCAAATTGGGCACGAGCCCACCCGTTTCTACCTTTGCTGGTTGCTATAGTGATCGCCAACATTAAAAAGATGAAGGATATAGGTCGTTGTTTACGTCAGAGTTGATTTTAAATGTTTGCAACCAGGCTGGTTACGTCGTCGATAAAAATCAAAGCAAGTCTGTAAAATTACTTAAAAAACTAGAAGTGGAGTGCTGGAGTCATCGCAGCCGGTCAGAAACCGCTTACTAGGCATTAATATTGAACAAGTTGTCACATGGATTCCAGTGCCGGATTAGTTAGGTCATACATTACATTACATTACATTTACATATACGTCGTGACCAAATGGCGGCTAAAAACTGCTCTTGGACGTGTCAAAATATTTGTGTTAGGTAGTAAGTCTCATTACTACTTTAATCTTTACTTAACATACACATGTTATCAAGAATTTAGCTATTACATTGATTTAAAAAATATAGAGTATCTAAGCTTTAAAACCTACTAAAAGTTATTCGTCGTAAGACCTAATTACAAAACAATTAAAGGCTTATTAAATAAAATAATAATAATAATAATAATAATAAAACTATTCTTAAGAAAAGGCGAGCTTATTGCCTGCAGGCAATATTTTAGAGCTAACCTATACTATTGTAAGAACATTATTTGCGAGTAGACTACATAACTTAACCTATATAAAGAATATGACAAATAAAATAAAGGAGGATAGAAAGAAGTATATACTTTACTCTTTGTGGGCACAGATTTGCCACATCAAAATAATCTAACACCTATAAGGACGCTAAAGTTTTAAAAGGAGGGGAATGGGAGGGGAAAGGGAATTTATGTGGAGGATTTCAAATGCTCTCTGAGTCTGTTTTTAAAAGTTGTTATGCTTGGCGCGGTTCTCACATTTTTCGGCAAAGCATTCCAAAGACGGGCTCCATGCACGGTGAAAGAGAATGAGAAGAAGTCACTGCTGTGACTAGGGATAGAGAGTAGCAGGTTGTCTTTTGATCTCAGAGGACGCTCATGAGCCGATAGTGCAGTAAATCTGCCGGTGAGATAATTGGGAGCGACGCCATCCAAGATCTTGAAAAGCATACAGAGAACTCTCATGTCTCTTTTCTCCCGGTCGACAGCCAGTGAAGCTTCTCTCTGTACTCCGTGATGTGGCCAAATTTTTTGATGCCATGGATATACCGAATGCAGACATTTTGGAGACGCTCAACTTTGGTGGATAACTCCTCTGTGAGGTCGAGAAATGCGACATCTCCATAATAAAATTATTTATTATACCAATCGTACTTCTCGCTGGCGTGAACATTTTTGAATAATTTATCTTTTTTTTTTCATACAAGTCGTTGCATGTACCAAAGTTAAATTTATAGTGCAGTAACCCTCGTACAGTAGACTCCAGCATGCGGCCTCGATCATTAGACTAAATGTGTTTTATTACCGATTCCTTATAAAATGATATTATTAGAGTTGTCAACTATCACGATAGTTATGTTTTTAATTATAAAATTTTTAGCATTTAATTTTGTGACGCATCCAAGTGTAGGAATGCCTATCTACTGGAGTAGTTGATTGTATTGTATTGTATTGTAATAGTGGTTCTAAGGTTTTTTTTGATCATGTCAAGTAGGGCCTTGGTTTCCTCAGGAAGTGGTTGCTCCATCATGGCCTTTGTCTGGCGATATCCTTTGCCCTGTTTCCGGGATGCTCGATGTTCCTGCTCCAAACAGTCACTGATGACATATTGTACATACTTCGGCTTATAATAGAATATTACAATATTACTATAATCCGGCACTGATCTATTCTACCTTCTGGTTATGTAAATCCGCGAGGCAGGTGACAATTTAACAAAATGGATGGTCTAATTTGAGCGAAATATGTAGGCCCACGTAGCTCGTACCTCGCCAAGCGCTCCAAATGTCACGTTACATAAACCACACTGCAATTCTCTCTCACTAATGTATATTAATGAGCATTACGCTCAAAACCGTCTCACTAAGACGATTCTGCTAACGAATGCGCCAGATCGAATACTTCTTTCTCGCTTAAGGCTCCGTATAAAGCAAAAAAAAACAACGTGTGTATTTCAGACAGCCTAACCGTCTCTTTTTTCTATCACAATAAAAAATTACGGTTGGCTGTAAAAAGATTGTCGTATGACAATAAACCCGTCCATTGTGAAATTTCGCAATAAAGTCAATAACAGTCTTCCCTCTTAAGAGCCCTATCACATATTTTTTCCAGAAACGCAAGAAAAGTGGATTTTTGGCGTTCTAATTCCAAGAAATGAAGAGATTTCTACAAACTTTAATTACTGAATTACCTGGACCATTTCTTGATGTTGACCATAGCGGCCTTTAATTTTAGATATAACGAATATTATTTACTTATTCAGCCCATTTTCCGAAAGTCGTTATTCGTAAAACGCTCGGAAGGCAAACTTTGAGCTCCTTAATATAGTAATATCACTACAACGAAAACCGTATACTATTTTTTTTTATGTCCGTCATGTATTCTTGATGTACACTACGGCTTTATTTTTTCGTTTTTTGACCACATATCCAAGGTATACATTACTTACAATTACACAAAATTAAAAAAAAATCTTCCTGTATCATTCTAATTTTCTCAGAAATAAAATAAGATTCTTATATAATACTTATACTATATTAAAGTTCACTCTTTTAGCAATACGACATAATATAAATTATTGTCATTAGAAAGGAGAAAACACAGCAAAAAACAATTAGAAATTGTGTATATATTTGCTTGCGCAAGAGAAGAGCGCTCAGTGCCGCGGTTTTCTCCCAGGGTTGAATAGTTTATTTATTTATTTATTTATTTATCCTATCTTTTATAGTTACATCCAAAAAAAAATGCGTTCATTTTTTCAACTCATTTTAAAAGAATACCTACGCTATTTTGTAATAAGGCTCTTAAAGAGAAATTCCACCATCTGGGAAGGCGAAATGAATTCACAATTGGAAGAACGATCACGAAGCTACACTCTAGTGCACCGGTGGGCAAAATACGGCCCGCGGGCCAACTCCGTCCCGCGACGGGCTTTTTTGTACATGCATTCAATTTTGTATACGCATTCAATTATGATATATGACAAGTTGCACTATGAGGGAGCTAACGGGCCCATGATGAGTTGGCCACGATGTTTAGGGTCGGTCACACTCACGGGTCAACACCCATCCGACGGCCTCCACGCACGGGGTGCGAACCTGGGTAGGACTCTGGCCAGCGAATCAGTTTCCCCTGGGAATCAAACCTCTGGCGCTCCTGGACGGTCTGCGCACCGTGCGGCGCAAGCCAATCGATTGTGCACTCCGACTAACAACTTGCGGTGTCAATTACAACGGGCGAGCCCACAGGACGTTTTAACGATTTTTCGTTCTGTCGCCCTGCAGTGAAAGTAGAAGACTTTGGACAGAACAATCCAACGTCCAGCTACGTCACAACCCGCAAGAAGCCAACGCCTTTACCGCGAGATAGCCAGTAATGTTACCTGGCGGGCCGACACTCGCGCCCTTGCTTCCAATTGTGACCAGATTTCTCCGGTCTCTCGATTGGTTCCGAGTTCGAGGTCGCTTGCGCGGTCCTCTCCCTTACGAAGCGGTGAAACGGTGTAAACCGAATCTGTCGCGGACCAAGGCGTCCTTTGCCCGACTCTGAATCGGGATCGGATGGCCAATGGTCATTTCAAGAGCAGTCGCCGTAAGGTAGACAACCACCCCCGCTCTATAGGAAACAATACAGTTCCCAGACTCCCCCGACTGTGGCCATCCGATCCCGGTTCAGAGCCGGGCAAAGGACGCCTTGGTCCGCGATAGATTCGGTATACACCGTTTCACAGCTTCGTAAGGGAGAGGCCCGCGCAAGCGACCTCGAACTCGGAACCAATCGAGAGACCGGAGAAATCTGGTCACAATTGGAAGTAAGAGCGCGAGTTTCTCGAGCCGCCGGGAAGTAATTTCCTGGCTTTCTCGCGGTAAGGAGTTGGTCTCTGTGGCGTAGCTAGACGTCGGATTGTTTTGTCCGAAGTCTTCTACGCTCACTGCAGGTCGATAGAACGACTAATCGTTAAAACGTCCTGTGGTGACGGGCTCGCCCGTTGTAGCCGACACCTCAAGATGCACTATGACATGGCTGATGTACCCTATGTTGGCTCCCGATAAGGGGAATCCTCAACGGTCAACAGCAGAAACCCAAATTTTTGTGTACGAATTTAATTATGACAGCAACTTTCAAGTCTCACCACGACATGGCTGATGTACACTGGGTTGGCTCTAAACGAGGGAACTCCTTAACGGTCAACAGCAGACACAAAATTCGAAAGGTCGTAAAGTCAAAAAGTCGAAGGGTCGAAAAAGTCGACTTTTCGACTTTTTAGACTTTTAATGAAATTAATATTCAGATAGATTAAGTTCCTGGTTACTTGACAGGAAAGTCTTGGGTTGACACAATCGATTTTTTAAATATTGTCATCCATTTATTATAGTTCGAAAAATAATACAATGTTTCAACAATATTTAAAAAATCGGATTTGTCACCCAAGGCTTTCCCGGAAAGTAGAAAAAGACTGATTTCATTTGAATATTGAATTCATAGGTAAAATCTATCAGGGCCTCTCTCGGCCGGCGGATGAACCCGGTTGGGTTCCATTGCGACGCCTCGGGCCGCGCGGTTTGTTGCTCGGCTAATGGCAGGGTAACTCCAAACGTCAGCAGTTGGAGTTAAGATTTCATTTAAATTTATGACGGAACTGAAATATTATTAGTGTAGCTTGTATATGAGATATTACAAACAAAATTTCACAATGCGGTTTTGGCCTAACAAGGCATCTGTGTGCTAAGTCTCTAAATTATTAATTATTAGTCTCTGAGTCCAATTTTTCGAGACTGAAATATGACTAGCCCTCTGGTGAACCGATTTCAACCATAACTTTTTAGCTCTTGTCATAATCAAATGATGCTCGAATGCCAAATTACAGCTCGTTTGGATTAAGTGTTTGGGCGATATTTTGAAGGAATACACACACACACATACAGAAAACTAGAGCTGTCAATTACAACGGGCGAACCCGTCACCTCAGGAAGTTTGATTAACGAAATTTGATCGTTCTGTCTCCCGTGAGGTGAGCGCAGAAGACTTAGGACAAAACAGTCCACTGTCAAGCTCCGCCACAAGCCCGTAAGAGGCCAACGCCTTATCCGCGAGATAGTCAGGTATGTAACCCAGCGGGCCGACACTACACCCTTACTTCCAGTTGCGACCAGATTACTCCGGTCTCTCGACTGGTTACGAGTTCGAGGTCGCTTGCGCGGTTCTCTCCCTTACGTAGCGGTGAAATCTATCGCGGACCACAGCATCCTTTGACCGGCCGTTCACCAGGAATCGGGTAGCCGATGGTCGTTTCAAGAGCTGTCGCCTGAAGGTCAGCAACCACCCCCGCTCTATAGGAAACAGTACTATTTACAGACTCCCCCCGACTGTTAGTCAGAATGCACAATCGATTGGCTTTCGCCGTACGGTGCGCAGACCGTCCAGGAGCGCCAGAAGATTGAATCCTAGGGGAAACTAGCGCTAAGGCCAGATTCTTACCCGGGCTCGCGCTTCATGCGTGGAGACCGCCGGATGGGCCGGATTGACCCGTGACCCGGATTGACCGACCCTGAACAAATGGGTCTTTGTGACCAACTCAGAAAGGCCCATTAGCTCCCATACATACAGACAGACAGCTTCAATCTGGAGATGGTCTTAAACGTCTCTTCTTCTTCTTCTTGAATTGCCTCTCCATTACTGGAGGTTGGCCGTTAGCTCTGTTTTTTTTTTCGATCTTGCGTCATCTTAAATCGCTTCGATCTTCGTCCCTCTATAGATGACACCTCGTACACGCCAACACGAGAAACTTTTCAGGGCATAGAAAACAATGAATAATTTCGTTCACGAGATATTTTCCTGTTGCGTGTATCTTCTTCTTCTTCTCGAAGCGCCTCTCCATTACTGGAGGTTGGCCGTTAGCTCTGATTTTTTTTCGATCTTGCGCCATCCGGGAGAGCTGTTCCGTACTGGTGATTCCGGTCCACTCTCTGACATTGCACATCCACGACTTTTTCCTTCTCTACGACGCCGTTTACCAACAATTTGCCCATCAATATCAGTTGGTACAGCTGATATCTGTCATGCAGCTGCAGTATTAAGTATTCAGTATTCAATTTATTCATTCAGAAAATACAATAAGAGCATGAATTATCAATTAAAGGTAATTATCGCATATTAGAATTCGTCAGTTGCTAGTAATATAATAATATATGTAGATATAAAACTATTAAAGCATAAATATTAATTCGACAATAGCGTAAATAAAATTAAAAAATAGAGCTGAATCCATGTACATGAGTATACATATAAAATAGATAATTATTATAAGAATATTAATAATCATCTTAGGCACTCTATACCAAAAATAATCACACAATAGAAAGTATCAAAACAAAATTGGAAAAAAACAACGTATGTATATGGTCAGGTATGTTACGTTACACATTGTAATCTACGTATTAAATAATAAATTCATAAAATTATTATTAAACAATAAGAATTAAAATGAGGTACCTGAAAGTTACATATTAATCTTATACCCATTTGAAAGAATTGGCATGCTCAAAAATGTCACCCAGATTATAGAAAGCATGTGTGGATTGCAGCTTTTGTTTAATAAATCTTTTAAACGAATTTGTTTCCATCTTTCTTGTGGAGAGTGGTAGCTGGTTAAAGAGCTTATAGCTCAAATATCCAAAGGACTTTTGTGTCTGCTTAAGGCGTACTTTAGGCAGGATAACATCATCACGGCACTTGCGCCAGATATTCAATCTTGCGCTTTTTGACGGTGTGCAACAATTTTCGTGAAGCACTCTCTCATTGCTAAATTTATGGGTCCAGCTTTAAGCTTAATCGTCTCAGGGGGCTTAAATTGGATATTTACGTCATCTCGAAAGAAATGCGCGTTCACAATACTGTCCGTCATCTTCAGTTGATGGGGCGGGTAAGCAAAATGATTTTTGAAAATGATTGGGCAATATTCTTGAAATTTATTATTTAATAAACGGACAAAAACGAGTTCTGTGCTGCCTACGCCTTCGTCTCTTCGCTTAAACGAGCATTTCGCAGCTGCAATGTCAAGATCTCTTCGCAAAAAATCCGGTTACCAAATCCCTTTCACCCGGCGAGACGTGAAATTGCAGCTGATCTCAGTTTGGCTACTTTGTGGTGAGAAACTGATTAAACCACTTTCATCAGTGTATTATCGTAACACTCACTTGCTAAGTTTGTTTATTGAGGTGTCAAAACATAATAGTAAACGTTGCCTCAATAGAGATCGCATTGCGCATCAACGTCAGCTAAAACGGTGGCTCATGGATAATAATAAAAATCGGTTGTGTCACCCTATAATTTTCCCGGCAAGTAGCCAAGGATCTTTGGTAGGATTTTGAGCTTGACGTCCCTTCGGGAAGGAGATTCACCTGAATGAAAGGGATAGTTGGCGATGATTGCGAATAGTGGGAATGCAACGGCATCTCTTCATGAGTTACGAAGCGCAATATCAAAATATACATAAACACAATCAGTTGTGTCATAACAAGGCTTTCCCGGCAAGTAGCCAAGGACGGATTTCATATGAATATTAATTTCATAAATAAAATCCATGAGCCGGCTGGACAAATTGGGTTTCCTTTACGCAACCACTTTGGGCGGCGCGTTTCGTTTCTCGGCTTGTATCGGGCGGTTCCGCGTTATTATTTGATTAGAAATAATGGCGGAATTTAAATATTATTAGTGTAGCTTAAGGGGCCCTTGCTGAGTAGGCCACGTAGATCCATTCTGTTCAGGGTTTGTCACACTCACGGCTCAACACCCATCTGACAGCCTCTACGCATGAAGTGCGAGCCTGGGTAGGACTCTGGCCTTATGGTTAGTTTTCCCTAGGAATCAATCTTCTGGCGCTCCTTTATGGTCTACGCACCGTGCGGCATAAGCCAATCTATTGCGCACTCTGACTAACAGACGGGGGAGTCTGGAAGCAGTACTGTTTCCTATAGAGCAGGGGTGGCAGCAGACCTTACGGCGACTGCTCTTGAAATTACCATCGGCTACCCGATCCTGGGTGAACAGCCGGGCAAAGGATGCCGTGGTCCGCGATAGATTCGGTAGACACTGTATCACCGCTACGTAAGGAAGAGGACCGCGCAAGCGACCTCGATCCTGTAACCAGTCAGGAGGTAGGAGGTATTCTGATGGTTAATTCCAGACAGAGATATCCTTCCAAATTAATAGTCAGGGGGCTAGGCTGCCTGCTGCTCTGACAGGCGAGTGGCGTAACTACAGTGGACGTGAGACTTTACGATCTAATATCGTTAAAACTTCCTGAGGTGACGGGTTCGCCCATTGTAGTTTACAGCTCTAGTTGTAGTTTAGGTCTAACAACTACCAATATATCGTGTTCATTATCAAAGGAAAGGTCTGATTGGGTAAATTATGATCATCATGATTATGACAAAATGCGCAATCGATTTTAAGCACTGGATGTTTACAGAGGTAACACGCATCAATGGGGCCGTAACGGAGCATCCGTAAATTGAATTTTGTTTCAACGAATAGCATTTCAACGAAGTTATTCCCTAAACACGTGCTTTTCTGCGCGATCAAATTGTTTGCAATAATTATTAACACAAAAGTTTACTTTTTATACCGGCGGTCGTGTTTTTAATTTTTTAAAATTTATGGTTCTTGTTACAGTTTATACAATAATAGTCAAACTGAACACAAATGAAATATACTAGTTTACCATTTGAAGAAAATCATAAAAATATAGCCAGTATAAATTACAAATTATAATCATTTTATATCAGGAGATTATTTTATTTTGTGTGATGAAAATCTTCCAAATTCCCTGATTAGTCAGACCTTATGACCTACAGCACAACAATACACCTAGCTACAGTATTGCGATATTGTCCTATTGTTGTCACACGTAGTTGTCACAATAGTTGCGTTAACAAATTCATATAGTCGACTGTTTTGTATGGGAAATGTGGTTTTAATCGTATTTTCACTCAATACGCTCATTTCTAGTTCGATACCTGCGACAAATAGAGAGGGCAATCGATAGAACGTAGCAGAATCGTATGTTGAAATGATGCTGTATTCCTGTTACTCTTTTTACAAGCTTTTATTTACCTTACAATGTTCGTTAGTATGAAAGTATGAAATTGGCGTTTTTTTATATAAAAAAAAGTGAAATGAAGAAAAAACAAATTCTATCAATCAAAGTATGTACCGTTGTTATCTATGCACTCTTGCCATTTTATATGTAGTTCATTGATTCCTTTGCTGAAAAAATGTGGGAGCGAGAACCCTTCGGCTACGTAACGACCAAATGTGGTTGCACATCAGAACACCGTTGACTACTTACGTAACGACCAATATTGGCGGCTTGCTCTCGGAGCGCACAGTAATATTATTTTCTAATTCGAACGCATCCTAAAATCCATACCAAATATCTCATTATTACCATAGATACATAGACGGCCGCTAAAATAATTTCGCGCGTAACTAGAGAACTACTATAGTTATCATAAAAAGAATAACTGTACAATGATTGCATTAAAATTCCATATATAGAATGTTGAAATCTGATTTTGTAAAACAATTAGATAATTATGAATAAATATGAGAAAATCGAAAAAGTGAAAAAAACTCGGCATTTCTAACTTGTACTTGTCTTACGGAAAAATGCAGAACTCTATTTAAAAATTGTAAATGAAATCGTGTTCTTTATTAGATTCTCTATTAAAGGTAACATTTCGTTTTGCTTATTTACATACAAAAATATTTAGATATTAGCTCATAAAACCAATAAAAATTTTGATGACCTCGAGAAAAAAATAATGATGATGTTTGACAATGGAATTTTACCAGAAATATCCGCGAAATGATGCGCGAAATTATTTTAGTGGCCGTCTATGTATCTATGATAATAACGAAAAATTTGGTGTGGATTTTAGGATGCGTTCGAATTAGAAAATAATATTACTGTGCGCTCCGGGAGCAAGCCGCCAATATTGGTCGTTAAGTAGTCAACGGTGTTCTGATGTGCAACCAAATTTGGTCGTTACGTAGCCGAAGGGGTAACGTTACAACATTAGACGTACAATTACAACATTAGAAACCGTATTCTGTCCCTGGGGGTTGCTGGGATAGATTATGTGATTTTAACGAGAAATGAAATCGCCGATAAAATCGCTATCGAAGCACGATGTCTCAAGATCCCGCTGTCTATCTGATTCCTATCCAGTTATAAAAAAACAAATTGAGAGACAACTGGAACCAAACAGCTTAAGTCCATTAAGACCAGGGGTAAGGCCCCTGGTCTTAATGGACGGCCAAAAGCTCTCTTTTTTTTATTTTTCGTTTTTTTAATTATTATTATTTGTCATTAAATGTGACATTTTATATTAAGAGCTCCTAATCAGTCTAGCGTTATTGCTCCAGTTCAATACAGTTCGTGACGACACATTTAAGGCTATGAAACCACTTTAAAGTTTCCAAATATCCGGACTTGGGAAATTTCTATAAATTTGTGAAATCCTTGAGCGCCCGCGCAGTCAAAAATTTCCGCTGTGCCAGTCGGTCGCGAAGCCAGTTTGGGTTTTTAAATAAAAAGGTCAAGGTCGAGAACCGGAAAAATGAAATCCTTCGTAGCTGTTGCTGTGCTGCTGGCAGTTGCTTTCGCTCTCGACCACTTCCCCAAAGATTCAAAAGTCAAGACATTCCAGCGTCTGGTTCCAGCTGATACCCTTCGAGGTAAGACTGAGTCATATCCTTGAGAATGCATTCCGTGGACTGTGTAAGTTCGTAACCTTGTAGCCTTTCTATGAAAAACGGTATGGAAGTATAATTAATAGAATACTAAAAATATTCAATTTAATTATTAATATTTTGGAAACCCCTAATTAAAACGGGAAATTCCCATATTAATAATTGCTTACAATTTCCGAGCTTATCACCCGATCAAGAGGGAAGGTATTGTGACTGTGAAAAAACAATAATTTTGAAGATGAAGCCGAAAACATCCATTTCCCCCCCCCCTCCCCCCTTGAGACGTTTAAAGGCGAAACCTGGTTTAGAAGGCAAAAAAAACATGCTTTTCGAGTTTTTATTTATCTTGAATTGAAATATATTCATGAATCTTTCACATCATTTTGATTAACAGATAGAAAAAAATAATAGTAAAAAACTATTTTTGACATATTAATAGCGAGAGTAATTTTGAATGAAACAAAAAAAAGTAATATATTAATTTTTACATGTATTTTATAGATTAACTAAAACAAATAACTGAAAGTTTAAATTTTTATATTTTTTCAAGGATTTAAAGGAATAACACCGATGTTCGCCTAAAAATTTTGCATTTAACGTGAACAAAATATATAAAAACATATTTTGTTGTTTTTTTTGTAGTTCTTGTAGAAGACAATTTAATATACTTTAAAATTTCATTTGAACGATTCGAACCGACAAGTAGTTTCTTTTATTACCAGCGCAAAATTTTAAAATATATTTCGAGAAAAAACGCTTTTAAACTTTCTTTAAAGAAAAATAGTATATTTTTAAAACTTACAGCTGTCTAAGACTAAACAGCTATTCCAGGGGTAAAAGATTAATGATTAGATTTCAACCTATTTAAAAAAAATACATGAAAATTATGTTTTTTTTAACCTTATAAATCAGGCCACCCCCTTAAACCATTTTCAAATTAAAGTCTCTATACCTATAGCGCCCAAACGCTCCGATTGAGTTAAAATTTGGAATGCAGGCATCATTTGATAATGGAAGAGTTGAAAAGTTTGCAGTTGAAATCAGTCCACTAGGGGAGCACTAGTCAAATCTCAATCTTGAAATATTGAACTATTAATTAACCTTGCGATAGGCGTTGCGCAATGCGGTAGTATTCTGCGTAATCTAATTTTAAGAAATAATTCAATTTTTAAAATTAAACGCGCGTTTGAAACCATTGTCTCTATGAAATTTCGGGGTTCCTTTTCTATGGCTTCCTAGATCAAGCCGACAAAGTGAATTATTCTTTGGGTAGCACAATGAGATATTCAAGCTGTACTCAGTGGTTTATCTTTCTATCGAATATTTGTTAGCCAATCGCTGAATTTTCTCGCTGAACGCTTTAACACTTCAACGTCATAGATAAAATGAGTTAATCGTGATAAGACATTTTAAAAAACAAGCTTTTTAATTAAAATGCTCTATCCCGAGCCAAGCCAGGGTGCAGCAGCAATGTCATAGTAGAACAAAGAACGGGCTATCATAACTGAACGCTAAACGAAATTTCGTATTTGTGCTGTCGACCGTTGAGGAGCCCCTCGTTGGAAGCCAACCCTGGGCGCAGCAGCCATGTCGCGGTGACAATTAGAACGGGAATTCATGTTCGAATGCGCATACAAAATTTCGTTCCTGTGCTGTCGACCGTTGAGGAGTTTCTTTGGAAGCCAACCCTGGGCGCAGTAGCCATGTCATGATAAAACTTAGAACGGGCTATCATAATTAAATATGTATACAACATTTCGTGACTGTTGACGGTTTAAGGAGTCCTCTCGTCAGGAGCCAACCCTGGGCTCAGCCGCCATGTATACGAGATTTAATGTCTGTACTGTTGACCGTTGATGAGTCCCCTTCGTCTGGAGCCAATCCTGGGTGCAGAATCAGGTCATGGTCAGCATAAAAATGCATTGTCATCGGTACAATTTCAACCAACGTGTACAATTTCAACTTCATAGGATAAGAGGAAGTGGTTCTAATCCTGCTTGCAAGATTTGACCTAAACAAACATAACGACAAACATTGCAAAGTACATAAAACTTGTAAAAACGTTAACCATTAACGATATAACATACCTCCATAAGCTTGTACACAATAGACACTCCAGCTAGTCTAGCAAATGTCCAATTTCGTGTGCCATCGCGACTAACTATGAGTTCTCATACATTTTCTGTTGTCGCTTGCAATAGAAATATCTTGTCGAATTTGAATTCCCACCCGAATTTCTCATGTTTTTGATACCAAATGTAAAAGTATTAGACATATTCAACGATTCCATGAATTTAACTATCAATTACATGAATTTAGTTATCTCCTACTTTTTAAATGTAACAAATTGTTATCCTACTGTATTATACAACTTCATTATATTATACCATACCTTAATATTAGATTATAAATTGTTTTGTTTAATATATACATTAATATTAAATTATTCATAAAATATTTTTGCTTTTTATACCCAATTTTTTATACTTTCTGTAAAAGTGTTTTTAAAAATTATTTAGAATAACTGGTACACGAACCCCCGAGATATCGCACAAAAGTCGATTTTAAAGATTATCACGCGAAAGCCGTATTGTTACCATTCGGAAGATCTTTTCAATGAATATAATCTGTTGGATACTAGGCAACTGTATTTAAAAACATCACTATCATATATTAAGTTCAATCAGATAAATATTTTTTTCACAAAATACCCAACGTCAACGTAGTACCCAGAAGGTATACTACTTTTGGTTAACGCACCTATTCATTCATTGCCCCAAGCTTTTTAATGCTCTTCCTGGTGACATAAAATCAGCGCAAAATAAGACTTACTTTAAAAGGCTGCTTAGAAACTGGCTTGTAAAATAGGGAAGACAAGGAATTTTAAAAATATTGGACGTTTTAATCTAACCTGGACATTTGAATATTTTGATTCTTATATTATATTATGTTATATTATTATGTTATAATATTTTTTTTCATTTGTTGAAAAGTTTATTATGAGAAAATTTGTTTTAGTTTTAACACTATTTTATCTTAGTTATTATATGTAAAATGCAGGACTATTTGGTTTAAATTCTTACTCTAATTTTGACTATTTTAAATTGTTTTGTTTTTTCCTGACTTAAATTTATTTTCTGACGTTTTAATTTTCCGATTCTAACTTTAAGTATTTAGTTATTTTTAATATGGTTTAGCAATTCTATTATTTTGTGCAAACATGGAATTATGCCATTTTTAAAACACAGTATTGTTGCAAGCACACTCAAAAATAAATGTTTACCTTAGAACAGGTCCCGGCATAGTTAAGTGAGGCTGCCACTAGACTATGCGATGCATTTTTTTCTGCTTTTGATTCAATTTTGTAAATATTTTGGTACATAATTCCTACGCTGAAATTGTTTTTTCCTATTTTATATTTGCATTTCTTTTATAGGTATAAATAAATAATAAAAAAATAATCTTACAAATATGTACATTAGTTGTTACTAATATTTATACATAATTACTTATTAGACCATAATTTACAATATTTACTCTGCATGCTAAATTAATTATAGCCCTTTAACGTAAGGTTAATTACACAGAAGTAATTGTATATTTAAACTATTATTGTTAAAATTATTGAGATCAATTTCAATTCAACAGTTTAAATATAAAATAAATAAATGGTTATTTGAATTAGGGAGGTCTAAATTCGAAAACTTGTCTTGTATAGCGTATATTATATAATGGTTGATTTTAAAGCTAATATCGTATACAAATACATAAAGTATTATGCATATAATATTAATATATCGTATGGTATTTCCTATTTTTCCCAATATTTTTATAATCGTATTTATATAATTGTATTTTAATATAAATATGTTTATACCATAATATATTTATTATTTATTATAATCGAATTTAGGTATCTATATACTTCCCATATTATTGCATAAATATGATTAGGTATATATATACATTGTAATATTTATACAGATTATTATATTATATTATATATTAAATTTTAATTAGGTACATTTACTATTTCTAAAAATAAAACGTTAGTTAATTTAGTTCCTTATAAATTAGTATCGCTAATTTTAATTGTTTACCCTGACCCGCCTAGATACAGGACATTACAGTCCTAGTTAGGTTGGCACTGACCATTTGCTATATTTGCGTGTTAAATTTTTCCGAGTTACTTTATAACATTGGTAATAATGTGGCTATATGTATAAAAAAAAAAAATAGAAATAAAAATAAAAATATAAAAAAGGGAAATCCCAAAAGATTGATCTTCTGCACATAGTAATGAAAAATTAACTAAACATAATATAACAATTTAGTAGACCATCAAAATACAGCATTCCATTAAAATAATAAGAGATACTAAAAAAAAATAAATTTAGAATAAAAAGTCAGTTGGGTCACCTCAAGCCTTTCCTGGCAAGCAGACAACCCCTTACTCCCCTCCCCCGGCCAACTCCCCCTCCAACCCCCGTCTCCTGATAGCCGTTGTGTCAAGTGACTATGATAGCAAAAGTAGTATATTTTAGTATTTTGTAGTTTTTCAGTGGTATACAAATCTATTTTCCAATACGATGTAGTAATTTCTTCTATACGCCGGTATTTTTAAAAAATGCGTCGCTTGTGTAAGATATATTCCAACCGAATGTGGCTTCGGTCACAATGTGGCTTCGGTCCAACGACGCATCTGTGTACCGAATTTCGGGGAGTTAATGGGCCCTTGCTGAGTTGGCCACGAAGACCCATTCTGTTCAGGGTTGGTCACACTTACGGGTCAACACCTATCCGACGGCCTCCACGCATGAAGTGCGAGCCTGGGTAGGACTCTGACCATATGGTTAGTTTCCCCTGGTAATCAACCTTCTGGCGCTCCTGAACGGTCTGCGCATCGTGCGGCGTAAGCCAATCGACTGTGCAGTCTGACTAACAATCGGGGGAGCCTGGAAGCATTACTGTCTCCTATAGAGCGGGGGTGGTTGCGGACCTTACGGCGACTGCTCTTGAAACGACCATCGGCTATCCGATCCTGGGTGAACAGCCGGGCAAAGGACGCTGTGGTCCGCGATAGATTCGGTATACACCGTTTCACCGCTTCGTAAGGGAGAGGACCGCGCAAGCGACCTCGAACTCGTAACCAATCGAAAGAATGGAGTAATCTGGTCACAATTGGAAGTAAGTGCGTGAGTGTCAGCCCGTAGGGTAACACTCCTGGCTATCTCGCGGTTTAAGGCGTTGGCTTCTTACGAGTTTGTGGCAGAGCTAGACGGTGGACTGTTTGTCCAAGTCTTCTGTGCTCACTCCAGCGAGATAGAACGACTAATCGTTAAAACTTCCTGAGGTGACGGGTTCGCCCGCTGTAGTCGACAACTACAGTCGACAACTAGTCGACTCTAACTGCAATATTTTGAGATTGAAGTGTGACTAGCGGGCTTTCTGGTGGACCGACTTCAACTATAACCTTTTCAACTCTTGCCATGACCGAATGATGCCTGAATGCAAAATTTCAGCTCAATCGGATGAAGCGCTTAGGCGCTATCGCGTAGGAATACACACACACACACACATAGACTAACAGACAGACTTCAGTCTGGAAATGGTCCTAATCGGCTAAGGGAGGGGGGGGGGGTCCAATTTAAATTTTTGTCCTAATCTCAGATTTTTTAGCGCATTCACAATACTTTCCCTTAATCTGGGAAAGTAAACATAATAAACATGAATTTGATGCTATTTATTTTTTAATATATATGCTTCATAAATTGTTCATCCAAGCACTGTAAACTTTCATAGGATGGTAAATTAGTTTTGTCTACATCGGTTTTGCCAATACTTTAACATGTATTTAATATCTGTAGGTGTATTGTCACAATTAAAATAAAAAAAAACATTAAAATTAAACCACTTGAGTATGTCCAAATCTCCCCACTTGAAAATAAAAAGTATAAATTTAAGACATCCTTGAGCACCCGCCCAGTCCGAATTTTTTCGCCGTGTCAGTCGGTCGCAAAGCCGATTCAGGTTTCGAAAAATCAAGGCTAGAAATTAGAAAAATGAAAGCATTTATAGCTGTTGCTGTGCTTCTGGCCGTAGCCTTCGCCGTCGATCAGTTGCCAAAAGATCCCACCTTCAGGACTTTCGAACGTCTGGTTCCGGCTGATACCCTTCGAGGTAAGACTGAGTTATACCCTTAAGAAAGAATTCCGTGGGCTGTGTAAGAACGCATTGCAGAGGCGACGCACGCAAAGTTGGTGCTAACGTTCATATCCTTATCAGTACCACTCAAACATATTTGGAAACCCACTTTCATTGTACTGATTATATAAAAGTGTATTTTGAAAGATCCTGTTTTAAGCACTCTTCATTACTTCCCCGAAGTGCATTTATATCGCTCATAAGTCAAATCTGTTTAAGCCCCTATTACCTAGTAGGCCATAATCCCTATAGTAAAGATATCGGACACTTCGGCCTGGTGGCATACTGGTTAGGTCGTCTGATCTTACATTGTAAGGTCCTGGGTTCGATTCCCGGCTGGATCACCGTTTTACGTTGGGATCAAATTAACGGAATTGCATTTTCAATGCTGTCGATCGAATGCAATAACAAGACACACACTTGCAGACATGTTACACGCACACATACATATAATACATGAACTCTGATCTTCAGGCCATTTGTGAATGGTGTGCGCTGATGGGTCTACTAATCAACCCTTTGAAATCCCAGGCTATACTCATTGGAGGTCGTAAATTGCTCTCCAGAGTAAATGTAAAATCCCTTCCGCTTTTAAAACTAAACGATATCACCATACCATTGTCGCAAAAAGTGAAAGATCTTGGTCTAATTATCGATGAACATTTATCCTGGCAACCACACGTGGACGAGGTAAGTTGTAAAATATTTGCTAGTTTTCACCCTCTGCAAACACTCAGAAGATTTCTTCCTATGGACACAAAAAAATCTCTTGCACAATCTCTCCTCTTGCCTTTCCTTGACTATGCAGATGTGGCTTATCTCGATTTATCAGAGGAACTGCTCAACAAACTTGAACGTTTGCAAAATGTATGCATACGATTCATCTTCGGTCTACGTAAGTATGATCACGTGTCCGACTATAGGGCACAGTTAAAGTGGTTGCCAATACGCCAAAGAAGAAATGTTCATATACTGGCTCTCCTATATCGTGTACTCACCCAACTAACACACCATCCTATTTCCAGGAGCTTTTTGAACCACTAAGTTCCCACGGTCTCGTACTTCGGTCAGCCTCTGACAGTTTATTAAAAATTCCGAGTCATAATAGTGATTTCTATTCCTATTCTTTCTGTGTCCATGGTGCAAGACTCTGGAACGATCTCCCAGCAAATATACGAAACTCGCCTTCTTTACCATCGTTTAAGACTCACCTTAAGGATTACTACCTTTCTAAGAAGTAACCAGTTCTTCCCTTTCTCTCCTGTTCCTCTCCCAATTTTCCTCTCCTCGGGCACTATTAGTCTTAAATTCTTCCACTTGTCTGTATGTTATGAAATAATCTTTATTTTCAGAATGCGCGCATGTACCACTATGTTTAGGTTAGCTCTAAGACATTGCCATGTGGCAATAAGCTCGCCTTTTTTGTATACTTTTTAAGTGCAAATAAAGAGTTTATTATTATATAACACGTCATAGTAGGGTTGGTTGTAAGAGATTGTCATATGACAATAAACCCGCCCATTGTGACATTTCACAATAAAGAGAATACACAAAACAAACAAACATAACAATAGAAGTTCAGGAATACAAGGGTCATTTAACAGTCAGGTAGGTGTAATTATGTTTTCTCATTAACGCTTATTTTGAAGTTGTTATCGTCTATCGTCTGAATGAGTACATATCGCACCTCCGATCAAATACAGTAATACGTTGAAAAATTTTAGTTATAGTGTTTCTTTATAAAAATTATCGCCATTTCTCATTATACACTCCCAAAAAGAGTTATTACTGTTACTTCACTAATTCATCATGGGAGTTAACGGGCCCTTGCTGAGTTGGCTACGAAGACCCATTCTGTTCAGGGTTGGTCACACTCACGGGTCAACACCCATCCGGCGGACTCCACGCATGACGTGCGAGCCTGGGTAGGACTCTGGCCTTGGTCAGTTTCCCCTGGGAATCAAACTTCTGGCGCTCCTGGACGGTCTGCGCACCGTGCGGCGTAAGCCGCACGGTGCGCAGACCGTCCAGTCGGGGGAGTCTGGAAGCAGTACTGTTTCCTATAGAGCGGGGATGGTTGCGGACCTTACGGCGACTGCTCTTGAAACGACCATCGGCCATCCGATCCTGGGTGAACAGCCGGGCAAAGAACGCTGTGGTCCGCGATAGATTCGGTATACACCGTTTCACTGCTTCGTAAGGGAGAGGACCGCGTAAGCGACCTCGAACTCGGAACCAATCGAGAGACCGGAGTAATCTGGTCACAATTGGAAGTAAGGGGGTGAGTGTCGGCCCGCCAGGTAACATTCCTGGCTATCTCGCGGTTAAGGCGTTGGCCTCTTACGGGCTTGCGACGTAGCTAGATGGTGGACTGTTTTTGTCCCAAGTCTTCTACGTTCACTCCAGGGAGATAGAAAGACTAATCGTTAAAAGTTCCTGAGGTGACGGACTCGCCCGTTGTAGTCGACAACCCAAGTTGTTTTTGGGAGTGTAAAATGAGAAATGGCGATATTTTTTTAAAATAAACACGATAATTTGAATTTTTGAACTTATTACTGTATTTGATCAGAGGTGCGATATATAAGTATTAGAGGGATTACTGCTTTGAATTTGAAAAAAAAATATAGTGTTTTCTTATTATTATTCTTTTTTCAATTTAATACAAAATAAAATAAACCGCAGAGTTTTCCCATGAGTAATTCAAAGTTAGGAATTATTCGATTAGCAGTGGGGAGCCCGTGGAGCGCGTCGGCTCATGGTTGGCTCACTGGTCTGTTGCCTACTCCCAATGCTCCCCTCCTCTTCTTCAAAAATGGTGGTAAAAAACCACATTCATCAGTACAATTGTTGCAGTAATTAAACCCGTTCTGAATAATGTAAAACGATACTATGTTAGTTTTTTTGCTCTACTGAAAAAAAATATTTTTCACTTTTTTTTCCACTTTGGTAAAATTTTCTTAAGAAATGATAACGGATATCAAGATGATTTTTTTTCGATATGTAGCAGTGATAGCTAACAAATTTACAAGAGAAATTTCAAATACATAGTTGTTTACAAATACATTTTTTTAAATATGAAAAACCTTTTAACTTTCACACTTTTTAAATAAATAAGTTTAAAAAAATAATAAGTGTCCAAAAAAATATTAAAATCGTTCAAGCTGTTCCCGAGAAAATTAAACCACATTGTTAATGGAAAACAGTCGTCAGTAAACCCCTTAAAATAATCATAATTCTCCATATGTAAACACCTATGTCACAGAAATAGAAATAATATAAAATCGATGTTTCTCGATCGATGTACTTAATCTCAATGATTGTAAAAATTAACTTTTCATCGTAGTATTTATGTGTCTTTACAAAATTTAAACAGCTGCAGGGTTATCTGACATTTCTTTCAGCCAAATTGTATAGAGATGTTAATATATTTAAAAAATTCGCGTTTTCCGACATTACTATGCAATAATCTCCTAAACTATCAGATTTAGCAACCAAATAGTTACAAATAATAAGGAAATAGTAGAGATTTGTACGGATAATATTTTTAACAACTGTTAAAATTTTGAAAGAAAAATATTATGTACGCTCGTAGACACCTAGCAGAAGTTCCGGTGCATAGTGATTTTCATCATCACGATACGAGGAATAAATCCAATCTCCACATAAACCGACAGCGACTTAGCAAAGTGCGATACACAATTTTATACACCAAAATTTGTCCTTCTATAATAAGATTCCAGAGAAAATGAAAAGCCTTGGAGAGGACCAATTTAAAAAGATTTATGGTATAAGGGATTTATGGTATAAGGGATTTTAAAAATTCCGAGTTTATTTTCCATGTTGATAATTAGCAAAATTCGTAAAATATTAAACATAACGGAATTGTGATAGCTGACATTCTAATTCTCATATAATTTAGTATACATCTATTTATGTTTAAAAAATACGAAGGCATATTGCTGGATTAACAATAAAATTATTTTACGTTGATTATTCTACATAGAATTTACATTTCTATTTTAATATATTATTCTCTCTTACTATTTAATGACATTAGTATATTTTGATTATTTATAAGTAGGTAATATTGAATTTAATATTACAGCCATGACAACTATCATCATAGTTATGTTTTTAATAATAAAATTTTAAGCATTTAATTTTGTGACGCACCAAGTGTAGGAATGCCTATCTACTGGAGTAGTTGATTGTATTGTATTGTATTGTATTGTAATTATGAGTGTGGTTCGATTAGTACTGAGTGCTATGATTTATTTCCTGACTGCCAAAAGGAGGGTTATATTTTTACTGCACATGTATGTATGTATTTGCATGCCACTTTGGCTATATTACCGGGATTTATATGAGTGAATGAAATGATTATGATTGAATAGATTATGTTTATTTCAATTGTTCTAAACTTCTCTGTATACTATATTAAATGTAATGTTATTATTTGGTACCAAAATATATTGTCTTTCAGGAGTTCCAACCCGAGATACTGAAGCGGTTCCATACTAGCTATGTCGTATTATCTCTTTAACCGTTTATGCAGTAAAAGGGAAATTATATGAAGTAAAAGGGAAAACTCTTTTGTTTTAAACACTTGAGAAGATACATTTACTTATTTTGACAAGAATTCATAATTGTTGATAATATGACCAATAAACACGACCTATCCATTTAAATTTTTAATGTTTCCATACCATGGTAGATATAACGTTTTAAAAATATATAAGTTACGTGGTATATAAATAAAAGGTTTTAAAAAGGTAATAACAATTAAGTATATTTTGAAATTTTATTTATTTATTTAAATTACGATTTCAGACTGACAGCCATATGCTAATGCGTCTGCACGGTACAAAAGACTCAAATAAATATATTTATTCTAATTAAAATAATAAAAAAAAATGGTAACCTTGTATTGCAAATCAAAGACTCATCATTTTTACAGGACTACCCAAAAAAAAGAGGAACGAATGTTTTCAGGGTTCATGTATGTATGTACAAGTATGTATGTATGTATGTATGTACTACTCTGTCTAAAAAGTACCGGGAATTAATAAATAAAATACACAATTTTCGTTTAATCGTCAATGTTTATTTTATCACCTTTAAAGTAGTCCCCATTTGATGCAACACACATTCGCCAGCATTTTTTACAATCTTCAAAACACTTTTTGTAGGCGTTTTTCGGTATAGCCTTCAATTCCTTTCACAAATTTTCTTTAATGTATTCTATGGACTCAAAACGGGTACCACGAAGAGGCAATTTTAGTTTTGGCAACAGAAAAAAGTCTGACGGGGCCAAATCTGGTGAATACGGTGGTTGATAAATTGTATTTGTCGCGTTTTTGGCCTTAAATTCGGTCACAATTGCTGCTCTATGCGACGGTGCATTATCGTCGTGGAAAATCCACGAATCGTTGATCCACAATTCAGGCCGTTTTTGACGGATTTTCTCACGTAAACGCTTCAAAACGGCCAAATAATATTCCTTATTGACCGTTAGTCCTTCTGGAACGAATTCGTGATGGACTAAACCGCGAATATCAAAGAAAACAATGAGCATCACTTTGACTTTTGAACGACTTTATCGTGGTTTTTTCGGTTTTGGCTCGTTTTTTGTCCTCCACTCTGATGCCTGTTGACTTGTTTGCATATCAAATTCATAGACCCATGTCTCATCGCCAGTTGTAATGCGTTCTATGAATGTAGGATCAGAATCGACGCGATCCAGCATGTCTAAAGAACTTTGTTTGCGGTACTGTTGTTGTAGAAAATTCAACTCTTTTGGAACGATCCGAGCGGCGATGCGTCTCATGCCCAATTTATCTACCAAACTCGAGCAAATGGACTCATGAGACTTCAGGTTCAGGTCACGTGCTATCTCTCTTAAGCTGGAATTGCGATTACGGAGCACAATTTCGTTGACTTTTTCGATATTTTCGTCTTTTGAAGAGGTCGAAGGTCGCCCGGAACGAGAATTGTCTTCGACGATCTCTCGGCCCTCCTTGAATGCTTTGTACCACTCGTAGATCCGTGTTTTGGATAGAACTGATTCACCATAAGCCTTTTCTAACATTTTTAAAACATTTTTAACTTTCTAACAAAGGCAAACTCTTTGTTCAATACTTTGGTTCATTGTGAAAATCGTGACGCACTACTAAGGTGTACAATTCAATTGCTGTTCTAGTCAAAATGGCTGACAGTTCGCGCGCATTCTAGGCATAGAGTAAATAAAGACAGTTCTACCAACTTAAGATTTTTTCTTTTTTTTTGAAATCATTAATCATTTCTTTTTAAATTCTAAATTCCCGGAACTTTTTAGACAGAAGGTATGTATGTATGTATGTATGTATGTATGTATGTATGTATGTATGTATGTATGTATGTATGTATGTATATATGTATGTATGTATGCACGTTTGTCCGTTTCTTTATTCCGCCATACATAACTTCTACATGCTTCAACCGATTTAGAAGTGTGTGTTATTATTAGAATCGTTATGTCATCCCGGCTATCGTAGGGCAAACCGTTATAAAATCGGCAACTAAGCTCCAAATGCAAAATAAAAAAAAGATAAATACATCGTGTTTAGTATCAAATAAAAGGCCTGTTGGAGAACATAAAAAAAATAGGTATTTAAATGGATAAACGCGGATATTATATACGCGTTTTGTATTATATTTTTTTTGTACTGTTTTTTACTGCATTTGGGGAACAGTTTTGTCTATAAAATATATTTTTACAAGTCCCCTGACTGCTTCTAGTTCTTTTTAATTGACTCTTTGTAAGGGCAGTGTTTTTTTTATTTTTTATTTCCCGGTCCACCAACAAACGAGGAGAGAACATCGATGTAGACGGGAGTAGACAGGACTTTTGAGCGCGAAAATTACCACTTCAATACCAATACTGATCACCGCCAGTAGTAGTTCCGCTAGTACTTCCCGGTGTGAGCGATCCCGCGACGAATATTGCCGTGCTATTCTCTCGCATACTGTCCAATGTATTGCTCTCTCTGTTACATGTTTTTTCGCTCAACGGATATGGACGGAGGTCATATCTAGGGCTTATATATCGATGATACAGAATTATTTTGAAAGCGCATGTTTTTTTTTCGAAATTGAAACGGAAATATCCATTTTGAACCCCTTTGCGACGATTAAGATCATTTCTAGATTTAAAATGCGATTGAGCTGAAATTTATTATGCAGGCATAATTTGGTCATGGCAATACTTAAAGACAGTGGTTTAAATCAGTCCACCAGGGGGCGCACTAGTCATATATCAATTTTGAAATATTGGACGTAGACACTTGAATTTTATTACACAGATACATACCTTGTCGATCCGAAATCACATTGTGAAATTTTGGAGGGAGTTAATGGGCCCTCGCTGAGTTGGCCTGGAAGACCCATTCTGTTCAGGGTTGGTCACACTCACGGGTCAATACCTATCCGACGGCCTCCACGCATGAAGTGCGAGCCTGGGTAGGACTCTGGCCTTATAGTCAGTTTCCCCTGGGAATCAACCTTCTGGCGCTCCTGGACGGTCTACGCACCGTGCGGTGTAAGCCAATCGACTGTGCACTCTGACTAACATCTTCATCTTGCGGTGTCGACTACAACGGGTGAGCCCGTCACCACAGGACGTTTTAACGATTAGTCGTTCTATCGACCTGCAGTGAGCGTAGAAGACTTTGGACAATAACAATCCAACGTCTGGCTATGCCACAACCCGTGAGAGTCCAACGCCTTACCGCGAGTTAGCCAGGAATAAACCCGGCGGGCTCGAGATACTCGCGCCCTCACTTCCAATTGTGACCAGATTTCTCCGGTGAGTCGAGAGTCGGCCCGCCAGGTAATATTCCTGGCTTTCTCGCGGTTAAGGCGTTGGCCTCTTACGGGCTTGTGGCGTAGCTAGACGGTGGACTGTTTTGTCCCCAAATCTTCGTTCACTTCCAGGGAGATAGAACGATTAATCGTTAAAACTTCCTGAGGTGACGGGCTCGCCCGCTGTAGTCGACAACCGAAATTGTGAAATTTTGGAAGGAATATCTTTTATACAAGCTGCACTAATAACATTTAACCGCCCTACCTTTGGGTTATTATTCAAAAAGTTCGTAAACCCTTGTTTTTTTTCATTAGATTTCTCAATAACATACCAGATAAAATATATTCTTCTTCTTCTTCTCGAAGTGGAGAGGCCATAACTGGAGGTTGGCCGTTAGCTCTGAATACGTTTGTCGGTCTTGCGCCATTCGGAAAAGCCGTTCCGTACTGGTGATCCCGGTCCGGTTTTCCACCCGGGGATTCTTAGCACCCCTGACCCATTAAAGGGCCGCCGGAAACTCGGGGCCATGGCTATTTTTAACTTTTCCATTGCTAACTACTAGGGATATATAGTGCAGTGGTCTCCCGTTGCCTTCTGCACCAGACATTTTAGGTCTATTTAGGACCTTAGGCCGCTGAGACCTCTTCAACCGGTTGCCCAGTTGGGAATGTTTATACCGCCATTGACTCGGTCTTTTGCATTGTTGAGAAATTTTCAGACTATGTTGTCACTATGAATTTAAATATGGAATATATAGCGTTTTTTATATAGCGGTAAAATATAAATTTCTATGTTAGTAATGTTTATATATTTTTTATATTTTTTTCGATATGATAATATAGCGGACGTTTCACGGACGTTAGTGTAGGTAGAGCAGTTAAATTGTGCAAATTATATTTTCTTCGAATAATTTCTTCGAGCAGCCCGAGGCTAGCCGAGAAACGAACCACGCCGCCAGAAGCGGTTGTGCAACGGATCCGAAATGGAAGTGGCGTAACTATACCATCTGAGCCCCGTGGCAAATTCATTGGATGGGGCCCTCCCATTAGAAATCCTTCCAGTATAAAAGTAATAGAATATGGTGTTTCTGACGGAAAAAACCCATTTTTGAAAGAAAATTTTTATTTCATTATTTGTAAAAAATGTCTAAACAAATAATTAAAAAACCTCTTCGTTAGTTTTTCAAAAAACCCATTTTTACTAAATTTTGTTAAAACCGGGCACCCCTGTCTGGTCGGCGGTCCGTGGCATTTTGCCAGCCCTGCCACTCTATAACGCCACTGCAAAATGGGTTCATTCGCCAGCCGGGAGAGGGTGACTCATCGATTTTATTTATGAAATTTATATTCAGATGAAATCAGTCCTTGGCTGCTTGCCGGTAAAGCCTTGGTGTGACACGCCTGATTTTTAAAAATTATGTCTTGTCTGAATCATATCGTACCCGTACGTCGCATCGCACTCGTACATTATTCATCCCCAATTTCGCACGCACAGCGCACAATGGTCTGCTTGCTACGTTCCAATACTTTTACCTCGGAATCCCCCACCTGCAGGCGCACTCTATAAATTGCACGAAGCAGTCACTCGGCCAGCAGTTGGTATACGTAATATTTCGCGGTCGGTCGTGCTCTAAGTCCGGTGTTGAGGTCATTCGAAAAGTTTAGGAGAAACTCAAGAAAAATGAAGGTCCTCGCTGTCGCCTTTGTAGTCCTACTGGCCGTCGCATATGCTGCTGAGGAAGAGCAGCCAAAGGAAGAAGAAGAAGAAATTACCACTTACAGGCGGCTTATTCCAGCAGACACTCTTAGAGGTTCGTTCCATAGTTGCTCCAAGGTATTTCATTTCGACCGTTTTTTATGAAATATAAAAATGTTAAACTCATAAACAAGTAAATATATTAAAAAAGAATAAAAAACACGACCGTCGTTACTGAAAATTAACTGTAGTATTTATAATTATTTTTATTACTGTTTTTTAATAAAATATTTAGGATTTAGGTGTTTATCCATATATTTAGATACAAATATATTTCAGGAATGTACTCAATCAGACCTATAATTTGACACTAAACACGATATATTTATGTTAATTTATTGACATTTGGACATTTGGACGTTTTGTGAAATACATATTTGATATTTGGACAGTTATGATATTCTATGACACTCGGGATGACATAATGATTCTAACAATATCACACACTTTTAAATCGGTACAAGTGTTTAGAAGTTATGGTGGAATACAGAAACGGAAAACGTACATAAATGAACCCTGAACACATTACACTCCTTTTATCTTGGGAAATCTTGTAAAAAGGGCAAATTTAAATCTTACTCCAGATCCCCAGAACAGAATGTGGTCGAGTGGAGCTGATAAACTTAAAAAAATCTATTCTTTCTTGTCTTCCCAAATATCTGTTCGATTCTACACCTTAATTTAAAGCCAACATTGTAAACCTTTATTATGGATTTTTAAAAAATAATATATTTTTTAAAATGTAAATATATATTTTTTAATTCAGTAGATATGAAGTATTTTTTTTCGATATTAAAGTGACTATATAATACGATATTTTACCAAGATTTTATAAATGATAAGAGGTTCGTACTGTATATTTTTACGTTTGTCATGTTTTCCTTCCGTTGTTTTAACCGTTTCTTGAGTAAGTTACAAATGATAAACTTATTTAGAAAAGAGCAAATTCAAATTTACAATAGTTAAAAATTTTATAAAAAAATTTGATGCATAAATTTAATAATACAAGGTACAAAAAGTCCCTTTTATTATTTTATTTAAAAAAGTCTCTCTAACTTCTCAAATAACTTTTTGAGAAGTTAGAGAGAATTCTAAAGCTGTTTTCTAGAGTATCTACTTTTCAATTGGACTGACCTTTTGCTCTATTGTTTTTATTGTCATTGGTGGCTCATGCCACCAATGACCAAATCTCCCTTCTGTCTTGTGGATGATGAAGTCTTGTGGATGATGTAGTAAACATTGAAGATATCTCAGTAAACATTGAAGATATTCAGAGAAGCGTTAGGTGACCAAATTAGCGGTATACCCATGAGTTGCAATAAATTCAATAACGTTGGCTATGTTGATGTTACCATATTATTAGTAATAAGTGCTGAAGAACTCCAGAAATGGCACAATAGAGTCAGCCATACCAGTATCGAATACAACCCTAACATAAATAATCGTCAGAAAACAATGCGATATCACCTAAAATATTCAAGTAAACGGGACTCAATTAAAATGCGTTCAGAAAAATAATTACCTCGGCAGCTTGCTGAATGAAGAATGGGATAAAAGCCAGCAGATATAATGTTATATACATGTGTCCTTGGAAGTTAATGGGCCCTTGATGAGTTGGCCACGAAGACCCATTCTGTTCAGGGTTGGTCACACTCACGGGTCAACACCTATCCGACGGCCTCTACGCATGAAGCGCGAGCTCGGATGGTCAGTTTCCCCTGGGAATCAAACTTCTGGCCCTACTGGACGGTCTGCGCACCATGCGGCGTAAGCCAATCGACTCTGCACTCTGACTAACATCTTGGGGTGTCGACTACAACGGGCGAACCCGTCACCACAGGACGTTTTAACGATTATTCGTTCTATCGCCCTGCAGTGAGCGTAGAAGACTTTGGACAAATACAATCCAACGTCTAGCTACGTCACAACCCGCAAGAGACCAACGCCTTTACCGCGAGATCGCCAGTAATGTTACCTGGCGGGCCGACACTCGCGCCCTTGCTTCCAATTGTGACCAGATTTCTCCGATCTCTCGATTGGTTCCGAGTTCGAGGTTGCTTGCGCGGTCCTCTCCCTTACGAAGCGGTGAAACGGTGTGCACCGAATCTATCGCGGACCAAGGCGTCCTTTGCCCGACTCTGAACCGGGATCGGATGGCCAATGGTCATTTCAAGAGCAGTCGCCGTAAGGTAGGCAACCACCCCCGCTCTATAGGAAACAATACAGATCCCAGACTCCCCCGACTGTTAGTCGGAGAGCACAATCGATTGGCTTGCCCGCTCGGTGCGCAGACCGTCCAGGAGCGCCAGAGGTTTGATTCACAGGGGAGACTGGTTGACCCAGTGTCCTACCCGGGTTTGCACCCCATGCGTGGAGGCCATCGGATGGGTGTTAACCCGTGAGTGTGACCGACCCTGAACACATGGGTCATCGTGGCCACCTCATCATGGGCCCGTTAGTCCCACTCTGACTAACAGTCGGGGGAGTCTGGAAGCAGTACTGTTTCCTATAGAGCGGGGGTGGTTGCGGACCTTACGGCGACTGCTCTTGAAACGACCATCGGCCATCCGATCCTGTGTGAACAGCCGGGCAAAGGACGCTGTGGTCCGCGATAGATTCGGTATACACCGTTTCACCGCTTCGTAAGGGAGAGGACCGCGCAATCGACCTCGAACTCGCAACCAATCGAGAGACCGGAGTAATCTGGTCACAATTGGAAGTAAGGGCGTGAGTGTCGGCCCGCCAGGTAACATTCCTGGCTATCTCGCGGTTAGGCGTTGGCCTCTTACGGGCTTGTGACGTAGCTAGATGGTGGACTGTTTTCGTCCCCAAGTCTTCTACGTTCACTCCAGGGAGATAGAACGACTAATCGTTAAAACTTCCTGAGGTGACGGGCTCGCCCGCTTTAGTCGACAACCCAAGTATACATGTGTCAAAATGAAATAGATCCTCACTAGCGAGAACCTCAACCTGCCTTTAAGAATAACATCAGTTAGATGCTATACATTCTCCAGCTCTTCTATATAACATGGAATCATGTTCAATATCGAGATCCTCTTGTAAATATATTCGGGCGTTCGAATATCGAGTATACCGAAGGATGCTCAAGATTTCGCGACTGGTAAAGCTCACAACGAATTGGTACTTTAAAGAATAGGAAAAGAATTTAAACTGCTCACGACGATGAAACAACGGAAATCGGAATACTTCGGCCACTACTAAGGTAAACTACAAAGACTGAGAGGCCCGGGAAGATTTTAAGACATGATCTGGAAAGAGCACGATTTCCTTGTTCGAGACAGCAGCATCTAATCTTGAAATAGCTTTGATAATACCCAACCTCCGAAGAGGATACAACACCTGAAGAAGAGTAAGAAAAAGAAGGAGATATGAATTCTTGGCGACAGTATGCATTCTTTTCGCAATCCTTTTTTTTGTCTTGAGTGCCTTTGAAAAGTCTGATATCTTGTAATCTACGGAAGCGATAATTGCTCTTAAGTATCACAGCTGTATGGACTACTTTCGCGTGCATTAAAGGTCCTTGGCGCAGAGGGACCGACATAACTGGTTTGTGAAACGAACTGTGTTTTATTGCAATTCGAACGGACAAAGTAACTAGTACGGACAAGTATGGACCTACAGCCAAAGCTCGTGGCCCAGAAAAAGGATAGATATGACAATATCTAAAGAAAAGTTATTATTTCGAAGTAAGATCCGTTCCGTATAAATATAGAGGCTAAATGTTTTATTAATTACATGATACTTCATGATAATTCAATGAATCAGGATAAATACAAAAAAAAAATATTATTTAAAAATTCACGTATACTGAAAAGTGTAAATCATTACTGAAATGGTCGGCAGGCCTTATTAACCCTTAGGTACATGCATATTGTTGCCAATTGTCTACAAACATTTTCACTTAATTTTATTCAAAAACCATAGTGTGTCCATTTCCGAACGCACGTCGATAACCATAGACAATAAATCATGTGTGAATAGAAAGAATAGAATAGAAAGAATACATTGCTTTTGGCTGGTAAGTTATGTCGTTTTTTGACATTTGCATGTAATCGGTGACATTTGCATGTAAGTTCAATGTGTTACTTGAAGAGATAGTTTCTATTGTCGAGTTCCCTATGAGGGATTGATTTATCTAATTGTTAAAAAAATACTTCTCATCTATTGTCAGGTAAGCTGTCAATGTTTGATGTTGTATTTGAATATTATATTAGGATACAAGATAGATTTTTGGAATAGCTAGACGGGGAAATAGAAACCAAGCATAATTTTCTATTTATTCTATTATAAGTGGCCAGTTCCAGAAACTTTCATTATGCCTCGTATGCCTTATAGGCCACAATGAAAAAAGGCGCAGTTTTAAAAATAGATGCAGACTTCCAGGTTGTAAAGGATTTTCACAGACTGAGTGTATCAAATGCAAGGTTGTTTTATGTCACAACAAAAATCGCAATCGCTTTGCTGTATTTCATTCATAAATAATATGGAAATTTCTATACTAATGAATATACACAAATTCAATATGACTACTTGTTTACCTCTACAGTTATTTTAGTAATAAACGCATATTGTTGCCAAAAGTTAACAAGTCTACATTTTTTTGTGGGGCTTTTCTAAGGTCTTTATGAGCCTTGTAACACTGCGACCATTGCTGATCTATTTTGTTCGCCGCGTACTATATTTATGCGCTAAGCCTCGTGTCATTTAAGAACCGCAACAGGTTTTTGGCGCCAGATTGTTTTACCTCCTCAGATTGGAGGTAATGACCACCCAAGTGGGTATATCTTTTACGCATTAGCGGGCCACACTCGCCCATGAGGTGCAGGGGAGTTTCCTCGGCCCCTTGGCAGAACCTGTACATTTTTGTGTCTCGGAGCTTGAGGTTGTACATGTGTTTGTTAAGGCCACAATGCCCAGTGAGCGCCCTCACAAGTATGCGTAGATTGTTCCTATTTAGCGATAAGGCCTCACGGGCCGTCTTAGGGTCGTAAGCCTTAATTAGAGCTTTTGATTTGATATTAGATGATGCTTTCAGTCGAGAGACTTGGGAAACAACACAGAGACTTAGAAACAACATAGTCCACCGTCTAACTACGCTAACATACCCTTGAGAGCTCAACGCGAGGTACTGGGAAGTGAACTCAGCGGGCCGACTTTTTGCCCTCACTATCGGATCTGGCCGGAATTCTCCGTCCTCCAGTTTGGACGCAGGCTCGAAGTCGCCTGCGCGGACTCTACCTGATGTTAGCTGTAAATCAGTTCGAATTATTGACGGACTGTTCTTTGCCTGCCAATATCACACGGAATCAGGGTAGCCAACGGGTAGTTTTAAGAGTATCTGACATCAGATCATAAATCATACGTATCTTATAATCCTTAGAAAACGTATCAGACCCCCCCCGGTTATTCGCCGAAATGCGCAGTCGATTAGCTAATGTTACCCAACAGCGCCCGAGGTCTTCTCCCAGAGAATCTTACCCACGCCGTGATACGGTTTTTAGAGTCCTTTCCACGTTCGTCCCTCTTCAAAAAGAATATCTGATGGGACTTAAAATCGTGAGTTGCGCCGACCCAAAAAGACAAACAGGTCATATGGCCCATGCTGTATGGAACCGTTAGCTGCCAAACCGAAGAAACTGAGATAACTCGACAGATAGATCAGAGGAGAAAAGCAAAGGTCCCAGGTTAGAACCTTGTCTCACTATTATTATTGTTGTTTATCCCTTTATTGCTTCCTATGTATCAGTGTACTTTGACACTTGAAATATTTTCATTAACACGCTTTTATTAGGTCGACCTGTATGTAACTATGTAATGGAATCTAAGGTAACTAATTTAACCATCTTACAAGGATCGTAGCGTTATGAAAATTGGCAGCTGTATGTAGTTCTGATGACAATACAATAATATGGTACTGTCGAACTGATCTGATGATGGAGTCGGAAGATATAAACTGGTACTTCACGTTGGAACATCGTATCATAGCTGTGTTTGGACTTGTTAGAAAAATCTTGGAATGAAATTTGACCACGATTAGGTTTCAAGGTCTGATGATGAAGCCGGAAGATAGGCACTGGCATTCCATGATGGAATATCGTATCATAGCCGTGTTTGGACTTGTTAGAAAGGTCTTGTAATGAACTTTGACCACTATTAAGTTTCAAGGTCTGATGATGAAGCCGGATTTTTTGGTTTTTACGTGCTTTTATAAAAGCGTGTTTTTAGTGTTTTTTTAAAAACTATTAATTTATGTTACTTTACCAGTCAAATATGAACGAAGTTCGCCGTTCGACGGAAATAACTGATAATGTTTTGAAACTTGGTATAGATGTTTATTAGGATACACTGTTAAACATACTAAAAGCTCCCTACTCTATCTGTTGCGTAATATAGATAAGTGTGGCTTTCAGAATATATTATTGTACATCTATATCTCTTATAATTAAAAAATACACCTTGAATATGTATAAAAAAGTTGAATGATTTTTGGATAAAACCAATTATTTATAGAGTAAGTTTCAACAATCTGTAAAGATTTAAAAAAATAAATTGAATTGAATTGAAATTGAATTGACTTCCGAGCGAGTGAGGTGCGATGGTAAATCGAAATTACCATATTTTACATATCATTAAACTTACATATTTCGAGAGGGACTCGTGTAAGAAAAAAGAAAATAAAATCTACTATATTAGCACTCTTGATTAATTCAAATTATACCCGGCAACATTATATAGGTTAAACTATTAATAAACATTAAGTATATAATGTAAAAAAGTAGACCTATTATCCTTGAACCGTGGTTAATTGAATATGAAATTTAAATGTCTATTAAGTAATCGACATCATTTAATAACGTGTTTAGGAGCTACTTTCAAGCTTCCTTTTTTTACATACAAGGCATTTGTCTTTTTATGGAACCCGCCTTGTTGCCTATTGGCATCATCTTCTAAGTAGGCATTTATAGCATCACGCAGTCAAACACTCAGGCGGTCAAGCATCCAAGTATTGACCGCGCCCAACGCTGCTTAACTTCGGTAACAACAAGGAGAACCGGTGTCAACGTAGCTACGGACGTTACACATTTAAGCTTCAATATACAAAGTTTAATTCTACTTCTACATGCTCCTATTCTATATCTCTCTTTCGCTCGCTTGGTCCAAGTTTTCATGTCGTAAAGGAATATGGAAAAAACCAACGATCTAACTAAAATAATTTAAAGACTATCTTTGGGCAAAGGCAAATGTATTTTATGGCGCCAAAAAATACTTACCAGCATCGACGATAAGTTAAAAAATAATAAACAAAATTTTAACAAAAAAAAACCGACTCATTTTTTTTATCTGTGCAGCAGACATGTACTTCGAATAGGCTATCATAATTGAATGCGTATACAAAATTTTGAGTCTCTGCTGTTGATTGTTGAGGAGTTCCCTCGTCGGGAGCCAACCCAGGGTACATGAAACAGTAACTAGGAATGTCATAGTGTAACTAGGAAGGGGCTATCATAATTGAATGCGTATACAAAATTGTGTGACTATGCTGTTGAACGTTGAGGAGGTCCCTCGTTGGAAGCCAACCCTGGTTGCCGCAGTCCTGTCTTGGTAAAACTTACAACGGGCTGCCAACCCTGGGTGCAGCAGCCATGTCATGGTGAAACTTAGAACGGTCTATCAATGTGGAATGGGTATACAAAATTTCGTGTCTGTGCTGTTGAACGTTGAGGAGTCCTCTCGTCGGGAGCAAACCCTGGGTGCAGCAGCCATGTCATGGTGAAACTTAGAACGGTCCATCATAATTGAATGGGTATACAAACTTTCGTGTCTGTGCTGTTGACCGTTGAGGAGTCCCCTCGTCGGGAGTCAACCCAGAGTGTAGAATCAGGTTATGCTTACTATAAAAAAATGCATTGTCATCGAAATTGAACCAAAATGTAAATTTTCAACTTCATATGATAATATTTGGAGTGTTTCCTCAATTCCTCATGTATCTGATCATCAGAACAGGATTTTAAGTATACCCTTTCAAATGAAAAAGGAATTTTTCAAATCGGTTCATAAATGACAGAGTTCTGAGGTAACAAACAATAATAAAAAAAAAATATAACCGAATTGATACCCTCCTCCTTTTTTTGAAGTCGGGTAATAACCATAAATACCTAATAAACACTATCTAATAATGCCTAAACTGTGTTGAAATAACGTCAGTTTATCTCTATTCCGCATTTTATGTAACTACACTTAGTTACTTACGTAGTTAGTTAACTAATCGACCGTTAAAACATAATAATATTACGAAACTTATTTCCCCTTGCCGTAATCTTACTACTTTAAAGTTGTTAAACTAAATTTTAAAATGAAGAGAAAGCATTAATTTAGCTGATAAAATCGTCTGTTGTTTTGAGGTTACTTTATATAGATTTATATATTTGTTTACGAATTAATTGTCACTGAAAATGTTTAACTATATACAAGTCAGTAATAATCTAAGTCTTGCATATGTAGAGGTAGCTTCGTATATGCTGCAGCAATTTGGATTAGTCTAGCTAGGCAGAAATGCGAGATCGAAGTCCAGTGAAGATTACGCTAAAATATTATTTCCATAACACCTTACTTGTACGTGTACATTGCATTATCAAGGTATCGATAATTAAATAATTAAAGTATCGATAATTAAAGCTGCATAATATAATAATATAACAAGTAAATATATTAAAAAGAATAAAAAACACAATTGTCGTCACAGAAAGTAAACTATTGTATTTATAATTATTTTTCTTGCGGCTCTTTTATGAAATATTTGAAGTTTATGTATTAATCCATATATATATATATATATATATATATATATATATATATATATATATATATATATATATATATATATATATATATATATATATATATATATATATATATATATATATATATATATATATATATATATATATATATATATATATATATATATATATATATATATATATATATATATATATATATATATATATATATATTTATTTATTTTATTTATTTATTTATTTAGTTATCCTATTTTTTATAGTTACATAAAAAAGATTGTGTTCATTTTTTTAACACATTTTAAAAGAATACATGTGAAGAAAATCGCGAAAGGGCATTAACTTGTCAGGATTACATCACCCCACTAGGTATACGCCTGTGTTGGGGTGATGGATATATAGTTCTGTGGTATTATTTGCTGAGCCTGTAGCCTTGCCTGCTGTCCTTCTTCTGTCTTAAAAAAAAAAAACAATACGTAATATAATTTTGCATAATATAATATAAATAATATAATATAACATATTATATATATGCATGTATATTTCTAGAATGTACTAAATCAGAACATTAATTGGATACTAATCACAATATATGTAGTTAATTTATTGATATTTGGATATTTAGACAACTACTTACGTGATATTTGAACAGTTAAGGTACCCTACGACACCTAGGATAATATAACTATTCTAACAATATAACACAATTTCAAATCAGTTCAAGCGTTTAGAAGTTATGGTGGAATAAAGAAATAGAAAACATACATAAATGAACCCTGAACACATTTCACTCCTGTTTCGTTAAGCATTCGTGTAAAAATGGAAAGCAGTCTAATTTATCGATGTCCTTAATGGATTAATGGGGCGTTTTTAGATGCTAATAAATATTCAGTGTTCTAAATAAATTTAAAATATTAACAGTTCTTTATTGATTAATTAGTCCTACGGATCACTTCCTAAATTTAAGGCAGTCTTTGCAGAAGAACTGCCTAATAAAATGAGTTGAAAATCGTCTACAACTTTTTTGCTTACGCTTTTCCCTGAAAAAAAAATACTAAAAATGTAATGCTTTTCCTTAATAACGAAGGTGTAAACAAGACAAGCTGAAGATTATTTTAAAATCAGTTTGTCATGTAAAGTAATCTATCATAATCCTCTAAAAGAAATACAGGAAAAAATTGGTTTTGTCACCACAAACCTTTCTTCACGACGAGGAAAGGATTTTGAAGGCGATGTCTCATCGAGAAGGAGGTTGACCTGACTGAAAGGGATAGTTATCGACGAGTGCGAATAGTGAGAATGCAACGCATCGTACACGTTCGATCCAATCGTTTACAAAAATATACTGACCGTCGAAAATTCAATATAAAGTCTAAAGTCCATAAGTCCAATATTTGGAGATTGAAATGTGACTAGTGCACCCATAGTGGACCGATTTCAACCGCAACCTTTTTAATTCTTGACATGATCAAATGATGCCTGCATGCTAAATTTAGGCTCATTCGGATTGGTCGTGGAGGAATTCGCACAGACAAACAGACATAATTCGCACAGAGAGACAGACACAAATGTGTCTGTGTGTCTGTCGCACAGACAGACACACTTCGCACAGACAGACACACAGAATTCGAACAGACAGACAGACAGACAACTTCCATCTGGAATTGGTCCTAATCATCTCAGAGAGGCTCAAAATGGATATTTGCGTCTTCATCTCGTTGGTTCAAGTTGTTGGTTGGTGAGCCTGGAAATTAAAATCATTCTAGAAGTTAAACTCTATGTACAAAAAACATAAGGAATCATATCCCTAAGGATTTGGTATGTTGAGTACTTTACCATGATATCACCATAATATCTGAGCAGCTTGGCTGCCCGTGCTTAGGTTACTGTATTTAGCGTTTGGCCACATCGCCTGTCCGTTAATTATATTCACTGAGGCCAAACAAATGTCATACCCCAACCGACAATTCGTGATCACTAGGGCGAGTCCGAATCACTCGCGCATAACGCGGTGTGTATTGAATGCATACAAAGGGAGTAGTTCTGTTTCCGGGATAAGGCGTTTCATATAAAAGATTTCTAAAATGTCCATTGACCTTATGGTTTTTGCGGGAACATTCGTATAGGAAAATGGGCAAAAAAAGTATGGGCGCTGAGCCCACCTCCTAACAATAATATGTAATGGAAATATCTGTCCATCTACAATATTTATGACTACAACAACTTACCTCAATTATGAGCCGTTTCGGAGTTCTGGAGTATAACATGATTTAACATAGTTAATATTGCCAATTATTTACCTATACTAATATTATAAAGAGGTAAAGTTTGTGAGGTTGTAGGAAGTAAATTCTGGATCTACTGAACCGATTTTGAAAATTCTTTTGCCAATAGAAAGCCACATTATTTGTGAGTGTCATGGGCTATAAATTAATCCGAAAAATGAAAAGACTTTTTCGTGGTAGTCGGATTTGCAAAGTAAGTCAGAGAAAAAATGGCCGAACGAAAACGTTTCTAACTAACGCTGCCTTAACGATGAGAGATATATGATTAAGTTCTAGAGAAAAGTTGTAGAGCTTGGTAATGCTTACAAAAAATCAACGACAGCATATGTCTAAATTTTATATTTAAGTCACAAAAAGTAGTTTTTTATATTAAAAAAAATATAATTAAATCGTTAGGGCAAGTTTATTGGTTTTTATTATCAACAATTATGAATTCATATCAAAATAAGTAAATTTATCGTCTCAAGTGTTTAAAACAAAAGACTTTTCCCTTTTACTGCATAAATGGTTAAAGAGATAAGACACTCATAAATAAGACACTCACAAGAAGACACTCACAAATAACGGTTATATAGTCAAATTGGCATGCAAATACATACATACATATGCAGTAAAAATATAACCCTTCTTTTGGCAGTCAGGAAATAAATCATAGCACTCAGTACTAACCGATCCACACTCATAATTTCATCACAAGTAATAAGTTTTACCGCCCAACGAAGTGGGCACGGTTCAGCTAGTTTAAAATATATTATTTGCAGTTGAGATTCCTAAAAAAAAAATATATTATGATGTAAGGTCACTAGGCACACCATGTTAAACAGCTGATTTTAGTATATTACATACGTCAAAAACAGAGTGGGAATGAAATCATGAGACACATTACAGAGTTCAAGCAATATATCCAAGTAATTGGCCCTCCATATAGTACTGACAAAGTCGAGCGTTCTTAGGAATATATACTTTCTACTCACACATCTTATATACTCGTAGTTTATCGTTTCGGGTATTCTGCGACGGTTTTCATTTAAAGAGTTATTAAAACTACAATGCCTGGTTGTGTTCGGTGTCCTACGGGATATAGGTAACTAACTATATTTGATAGGATATAACTGAGAAACGGTTCTTAATTGAGATCAATCGTTGTAGTAATAAAAGTTCTACATAAAGAGATGTTTCCATTGGTATATTATTTACAGCTATTGGAAAAGTTGGCCTAAAATACCAATTCTCTTTTCCTGTTCAAGCCAGTCAATAAATCACAAGGTATTTTTGACCGTTTAGGTTTGGCGATATTTTTATAATTTTATATGTTTCAAAAGATTTTAATTTTAATTTTCCAATTATAATTAAACCATACAGCATAAAAATAATGAAACATAAATATAAATCCAATGATAGCAAAGCCAGTGAGGTTTTATGTCATTTATAATATAGATTATAAAGAATACAAAATATGCTACATAATAAAAATAAAACAAAAATGATTTTAAATATAAAATCGATTGGGAAAATTAGGTTTGTCACTTGATTTAAATAGAAAATGCATTCTAATTTTAATTTAAATCATTCAAATATTAAAAAATACATATTTTTACAACTTCTAATGCTTATTACTTTAAATGAAAACCATTACAAAGGTGTGTATATGATACAAAAAATGACAAATATACTAAAATGTAATATACAAAATTTCAAGATGAATTAAAAATATTAAATAATTAATTTAAATTTAATATTAATAAAAACATACAGCATAACGAAAACATATCATAAACCTAATATCTATAGCGAAGCCAATGATGTTTTAAATCATTTACAATATATCTATAAGAAATACAAAACATGCTTCATAAAATAAACAAAACAAATGTTGGTTTATGAGTGTTGGTATGTATTGGTGTGATGGAGAGTGTATGTGTGTGTGTGTGTGTCTGTATGGTGTATGTGCATGCGAGTATGTGCATGTAGAAATGCGGGATGCTACCTCAATCAAATCTTTTCTACATTTACAATATTTTTTATATCCAGGTTTTTACGTACCTTCTTAACAATGGGCCGAATATTATAGTGGCTAAATTTGTCAAGTTCGTTAAAGCCTCCATTTTATGCATGCATAGCACACAGCAATAGTTTGTAGTGCACATTGGTACGTGAAAAGTTACGTTATAAATTAGTATAAGTTAAAGTTATAAATAATAAATTATTGGTATTAAATAATATGACTAAATTAAAGCTCTGACCTAATTTTTAATATTATATTTAGTAATCGGTATCGACAATCTATTATTTATGTTATATCAAAAAAATACGTGTGGCACTCGGGGACTGCCGCGGTAAAGCTATTGCATAGCATTTTTAACAACTTATGCAATTATAATTATTTATTTATTTTATTTTTTCTGATATCAGATAACTGCGCTCTATCGGAGAATGTTGAAATTATTCCGAATCATTTGCGGCTGCGAAAGCAAATGATCCGGAATAATTTAAGCGTCTTCCGGTAGAGCGCCGCGCACGAATTTTTTATTCGGTAAAGCAAAAAAAAACGGATTATTCGAAAAAAATCGTAGATAAAAAGATAGATACTTATATTATCTTTAAAATGGTGCAGGTTTCATAATAATACGCCAGATAGTATTTGCGTAGTAGTCGTTTTTGTGTTCGGTTAGACCTAATTTCACAAATTAATTACACTATGTAATATAAACAAAATCTAAAATATTCAAAGCTAAGAATATTAGGAAAATATTCTTGTTTAACATATATTTTTTTCGAATCGTAAGCAGTACTCGTTTAGACGTAATTATCAGTTTAAAATTATTAATTTTCGTTAAGAAATTTCTTCATTCGGTCGCCGCGCTGGCCTAGGCCCGCGATAAAAGCTATGCAATAGCTTAAAAATAAAGGCCACCGTTTTAATGTAGATGTATTATTCATATTATTATTTATTGCCAATTGTGTAAGTTGTACATTTTAAACTACAAGTTACATAATATATACAAGTTAAACTAGCGGCTAAATTATACTAACACTAAAACACTTAAAGCTATCATCCTCAAATTATAGCCATAAAGTAATTGTACAATAATTTGAGTAGATGCAAAGTAAATACGGGTATACTTAAAGTGACCATAATTCCCGTTTAGAACGGGACAGCCCCGCTTTCAGGCTATCTGTCCCGCTGTCCCCAGCGAGAGCAAAAATATCCCGCTTTCGCAAACACACCAGAAGATAATTTAAGCCCAAAAGATGACAAAATCACAAGCTGTAATTCTGAGAATGTTGCTGCTGAAGACCGTTGGTGGAGTTTTTCAAACACTTCCGTGATAACAATCTCAACTGTACTAACTTTCGTATAATTATTGAGAACGTTTTATGTCTGCCTGGAAGAAACGCACCTGTCGAAAGAGTTTTTTCTCTAATGAATAAAATATGGACATGCCAAAAAACACAGTTAAGTGTTGCAGTTTTAAAAGCCATTCTGATTACCAAGACTAACATTAATACTCATGTAATCAGCTCCGTTCTTACTTAAAAACAAGACCCGATATTTTGAAACAAATTCGCTCCTCCGACAAATATAAAACAATTGCGTAGATATCTACTTATTATTAGTAATACTGTTATCATGTAATACGCCTCCATATTCAAAGCGGAGGTTTACGTCATTATTGAATGTGCGGATATCAACCTCCAAAAGAACTACGCCAACCACCGTATCTATATCCATCTCGGATAGCAAAGCAGCTCTTATGGCACTAGCCTCGAATACCATTAATTCAAAGCTAGTGCAAAACTGCATATCACTACTGAGCGAAAAGAACAATGTAATTTTAAGGGGAAATGAAATCGGAATAGGAATCGAGGGAAATGAAAAAGCCGACGAACTTGCTAAGACGGGAGCAAAGGGAACGTTATACGGCCCTGAACCTTGCTGTGGCGTACCAAAAAGCCTTGCAAACCTAATGCTCAAACAAATATGTTTAGAACAATACGTCAACCACTGGAACAACACGCCAGGGTTGAATCATTCCAAAGCGCTAATTAAGGCTTACGACCGTAAGACGGCCCGTGAGGCCTTGTCGCTAAATAGGAGCAATCTAAGCATACTGGTGAGGGCGCTCACAGGGCATTGTGGCCTGAACAAACACATGTTCAACCTCAAGCTCAGAGACACAAAAATGTGCAGGTTCTGCCAAGGAGCAGAGGAAACTCCCCAGCACCTCATGTGCGAGTGTGGCCCGCTGATGCGTAAAAGATACACCCACTTGAGTGGTCATTACCTCCAACCTGGGGAGGTAAAACAATCTGGCGCCAAAAGCCTGCTGCGGTTCTTAAATGACACAAGGCTTAGCGCAGAACTATAGTAGGCGGCGAACACAATAGATCAGCAATGGTCGCAGTGTTACAAGGCTCATAAAGACATTAGAAAAGCCCCACTAAACATATAAAATAAAAAAAAATGTTTTTCATTTTTGAATAAAAAGTAGTAAAAGACCAATAGGTGTTTTTTCTACAAAATTCTGCAGGCGTCCCACTTTGACGAAAAAAATAAATGGTCACATTAGGTATACTACATGTTTCTATCGTTAAGCTACAAGAATTCTGAGAGTTAATAAAGATTGCGTGATACAAACCGTTTAAAAGGTAAAAACCTTGCGATTTCTAGAATTACACAAAAACAAACGAAAATTTGACAATGTCATCTGCTCTGACAGATCTGTGTCATTGAAATGACAATGAGATTCGCCAGAAATCTGTCAGAAAGACAATAGCGTCATTGGATAATACATCTAATTAAACCCTTGCAGTACGTTCAGAATTGAAAAGCAGGAAGCTCCCAAGGCGACTGTTGGTTAACGTGTAATAGCATGGCAACTACCGGACAACGTTACATGTTGACTAATCATATATAGAAAAATCGGTTGTGTCACCCAAAGACTATACCGGCAAGTAGCCAAGGCCTGATTTCATCTGAATATTAATGACATAAATGAAATCGATGAGCACATTCTCTTGGCCGGCGGACGAACCCGGTTGCCCCTATCGATATATGAGCTTTCGCGCTTGAAACTACCAATTCAAAACCACTACTGAAAGCCGGCTAGTAGTAGTTTGGTCGCAGTCCGCTGGTAGAGAGCTGACCGTTTCCGGTGTGAGAGCTGTCGCGAAGAATATTGGCGCGCTATTCTCTCTCATACTGTTAAATTTATTGCTCTCTCTCTCTGTCACATGATTTACGAGCAAAGGGTATGTGGAGCCAACTTATTTATATCTGTAGCAATTGCCTCGGGCGGCACGGTTCGTTTCTCTACGAAGGGCCAGCAGACAGTCTTTAACTTATGCTTAAGTCACTGTTGAGACTCTCTGTGGTTTTTAAATTGAAAATGGTATAATATGAAAATTTAATAGGAAAATTTTATAACTCCGTTATTATTAATGACAGAATTTAAATGAAAGGTGTCTTAGAAACTTGGGAATAATGTCAACAAGTTTATTGTAAGTCGTTTCTTAATATTAAGAGTGGTTTACACTTTTAGGAATTGACCCCTTGGCCTATCATTTAAGATGCGATAGCATAGTCCCAAAACGTAACAAAACTGCCGAGCTTTCGAGTCATTCCACGAAACGGCAAATCTGTCTTACATTTGGCCCGGTTGACCGACCTCGTGCCAGGCCCGTAATACAGTTTAGACTCGACTCTGGTACCACGTGCCAGGCTCGTGATAAACAGTGTGTGTTTGAAAACCTGACCACGAGCCTCACACGTGGTTGTAGGCGAAAGGGTTAAATGAGGAGTAAGAATATGCAAATTTGAAAGTCGAAGCTATAAATAGCGATTATTTTAGCAGATAACTAGAACTCGGAGGCAGTGAGATGTTAAGAAAGCTTTCTTAAGGCACAGTATACCAGACAGTAGCGTCTCTTAGAACAACATTGAAAACGATATGATCAACTTCACCAGTCAACCATAGTAATCTCCACCAGTATACTCTAAGTGATCGCAATGGAATAGACGAAAGCGCATTGCAGATGATATTGCTGTATGCGTGTTTTAAGGCATTCAATAATGCATACACTAGACTGTGACTAGCATTATGAAATTGAAAGTGACGACGCAAGATGAAGTCGAAAGCGCACGAGTAGAGACATACCTTAAGACATTTTAGTGCGTATCGCTCCTAAAAAATAAGAAGAAGTTCCTAAGATGGTATAGATGTAGGTACTTATTATACATAGAGCCATTAAGGTTGGTCTCGTATGTGGTATCTGGTGCATAATGATGACGATAAGGAATGGTGTGCGTTTTCGCGATCGCAGCTGAACTGTTGAATTGGAAGGAAACCTTGAAATAACTCACTGCTGAAGGTCCGGGACCAGTGTTGAAATGAGTCTCGTCTCGATGTCATGTTTTTATCGCATTATTGTGGAGAATGAGACTGAAATTGGCCAAGCGGTCATTTCGCTCTCGGCGAGAGGTAATCGTACAAAAACAGTCGGTGCAGCGGTCGCCAACCATTGATAATTTTAAATTCTATTTTCCTTTTCATATCTATTCCTATTTATTTTGTTTTCATCATAATTTTAATGATCTCTAGTATGAGTTATAACGATAGTGGCCTTTCATTTCTCATTTCTCTCTTATGTGTATGTTAAATTGTGTAGCTTCCAATCCTCATCTACTCTGACAGCAAAGTAGTATTGGACGCTCTGGCTGAAGCCACCACATAATCTTCTGTGGTCTGGGACTGTATGCAAGATCTCAAAAAATTGGGAAAATCCAACAAAATCACCTTAATATTGATACCGGGCCATCAAGGCATATCCGGCAACGAAGAGGTCACCGGAATGCCAGTTGTTGGGGTCCCCTTCGCTATAGGTAAGAAAATCCTCAGGGACTGCTTGGAGCAGGAACGTCGGGCATCCTGGAAACAGAGCCAAGGATGTCGCCAGGCAAAAGCCATGATGGAGTAACCACTTTCGAAGAAATCCAAGTCCCTACTTGACATGAGCAAGAAGAACCTTAGAACCACTATCGGTCTCCCCACCGACCCTTAGAGCGCATCTATTCAACCTTGGCTTGATCGAGAGCAAGGACTGCCGATTATGTAGCGAAGAGCCTGAAGACAGCATACACATCGTTGGTCATAAAGACAGATTTTCTAAGACTAGACGATCTCGAACCCAGCGATTTGGCCAACTTGAAAATAAGTGATCTGCATGCGCTGGTAAGCAGTACCGGACTACTAGCAGACCTCTGACCCGACCACAAAGTAGTTAGTTACAAAAGATCTTATAGATCCAGGTGACATCAAGGGCTGGAAACAAGACCCCCACTTCGTTTACTACTACTACTACTACTACTACTACTACTACTACTACTACTACTACTACAAAATGTAACTTCTACACCTGAACAGGGGTTTATGAAATTAAATCTGTTGTCGTATAACTCTAAAGTGAGCTGAGAAATACTCATTAAGACGAAAAGCATGAAACGATCTATGGCCTGTTAAGGCGCTGATATACGACTTTAATGATTTTAAACTGATAATTACGTCTAAACGAGTACTGCTTACGTTTCGAAAAAAATATATGTTAAACAAGAGCATTTACCTAATATTCTAATCTGTGAATATTTTAGATTTTGTTTATATTACATAGTGTAATTAATTTGGGAAATGAGGTCTAACCGAAGACAAACACGAGAATTACGCAAATACTATCTAGTGTATTATTATGAAACCTGCACCATTTTAAAGATAATTTAATTATCTATCTTCTTATCTGTGAATTTTTTCGAAAAGTCAAAGAATAATATCCGATTTTGCTTATTCGAACAAAATTGGTGCGCGAGTTATAAAGCGGGCCTCGCGGGCGACGAGAGTCAGTATGACCGCGACCACTGTCACGGGTGGATGCTGACGCTGCGCTCCGAACGAGATAAATTACGATAATTAAAAACAAAATGGCCAGAAACTCAAAAATTTTAAAACTTAAACACAGTATATTAGAGAAAAATAGATTATTAAGGTAAGTAACGTGTTTTAGTGTATTATTACGTGTATATTATTACCATTTGTCTACTCTGATGCTCTTTGCCTGACGTCAAATTGGGGTGACCACACGAATAGGATTCGTGCAACAATTTAACTAATTAACACATAAAATAAATTACTTCTTTTATTTTATAAACTGACGTGATTACTGTTTTTATTTTAGGCGAATACGAAACAACACTAATTCTGAAGATGTAAATTCATAGACGAGGTGAGTAAACAGTGTAGGTAAACAAAACTACATCAAAAGGTAATGCTCACAGATAAATGCATACCTAATTTAATATTTTGATTTTAGTGTAATTCGAACAATAATTATGTTTTATCAGAACTTGAAAGTTTTATCAGAACTGTCGGAATCAGAATATTATTTTGAAATCAAATATCAAACTTGAATATTGAATTTGAAAATCGATTTAGGGCCGATTTCTATATGAATCCTGCAAGTAAAAGTACAAATATAAGTTGAACCATCGGTTTACTAAATTCATTCGTAAAGCGACAAAATTTAATTCGGGTTTTCGTAGTATGACGTAAAATATACTTTGTTTGGAGGGGGTTGTTTTTGTTGCAAAAAGATAATTATGGGTTTTAGCCAAAAATTTAGTAGTAATAATAATAAACCTACTTATAACATAGTTACGCGCATCCCTGACTCACTGACTGACTTTGTAACGCTGTAGGTAAAGACAGTATTTTTTTTAATTTTTCAGTTTTTAAACTTGAAATGCTACTTCGAATTTCAAACTTGAAATTGTGCTTTGAATTTCGAACTTGACATTCTACTATGAATTTCAAACTTGAAATTCTACTTCGAATTTCGAAGTTGACATTTTACTTCGAATTTCGAACTTGACATTCTACTACGAATTTCGAACTTGATATTCTACTATGAATTTCAAACTTGAAATTCTACTTCGAATTTCGAACTTGACATTTTACTTCGAATTTCGAACTTGACATTCTACTTCGAATTACGAACTTAACATTCAAGTTCGAATTTCGCACTTGACATTTTGACATTTGAAATTCGGAATTTCGGTTAAATTTCGATAATTTCGGAATTCGAATTAAAATTTCGAAATTTTGGACTTAGCTAAGGATTCCATTATAGCATTCATGGTTTGCTTGATATTCAAACTCAGCACTCGTAGAAAAACGACCCTTACTTTGTTTTCGCAGGAATAACAATACCTATCATTGTTTATCTATGTGTAGATCTGAAGTGAACGAAACAACAATTGCTGAGGAGGAAGCCTTGCATATTGGTACAGAAAATGAGAAGTCATTCTCTGACAGGTCAAAGCATAATTATTATTACTGTGACATCAGCATAACTTGCGCATAGCTTTCTGTTGTAGGTACCTATCATATGTTTTGTTTGTAGAACACCGACAATGTCAATTACAGAATTCTTATTAGGTGTATTTTCTTTTCAGAGAGAATGGAGAAGTAGTCAATGGAATGCGAATATTGAATATAACACAGTTTTTTAAAGAGCTTCAACAAATATCTTCACATGGGAGTATAGACTGTGGTTTGAAATCAATAGAATTAATATCTGAACGTAAATTGGGGCTACTTTCGAAATTAAAACTAAAATGTAAGATGTGGAGTGAAACCTTTGTCATTTGTTGCAATAACCCTGAAACTGACATAAATATTAACACAGTTGCGGGCACAATAGCAATAGGTTGTGGCCATTCACAGCTAAATGAATTATTAGCCGCAATGGACTTGCCCCAAATATCATATACAATATTTAATAAAAGATTGGAAACTATAAACAAAGTTTGGGAAAAAGAAACAACCCAGTCGATGAATGAAGCAGCTAAAGAAGAACGTAGATTGGCTTTTGATGATGATAAAGTTACTGACAACGGCATACCATTTATTGACGTTATAGCCGATGGCTGCTGGGGAAAAGGTCTTATAGGAAAAATTACTCAGCCTTATCAGGCGCAGCTGCAATAATAGGGAAAAGAACCGGGAAAATTCTCTTTATGGCTGTCAAAAATAAATACTGCTGCATATGCGCCCAAGCTTCGAAGAAATATGTCACGCCTAAGGAGCATGATTGCTACAAAAATTATTCTGGTATTTGAAATAGCAATTATTACCACAATATATTTCATATTTAAAACAATTTTATTTATCATTTACGTCAATTACATTTTCAGGTCCATCAACCGGAATGGAATCCACCATCTTGGTAGAAGGATTTAAAAGAAGCATAGAAATGCACAATTTAATATACGCAGCGCCACAACACCTTTGCCGATTCAGCAACTATACCAGGACTTTGATTACGAAGCGTGTCTTCGTCTTTATTGACTTCATTCAAAATCGTCATTTTTCGTTTCTTGTTTTTTTTCCTCATCCCTTTTCTATTTGCGCCCCTGTATAGCACTAACTATATAAGAGGGGTCTCTAATGATCATATTCCTCGTATGCCTAGGATCGACTAATTCATTATCCTATGTTTTTTATTACCTTTATCCTATGTTTTTTTGCTAATTGCGGGCGTTTTTGTTTACGTAATTACGTAATTCTTGTTTACCAAATTTTCTAACAATAAGAGAATGATTACAATACAAATCCGATTATTATTTCACATTACGAACTTTAATTTATTTAATACCTTAGAATCTTGAACGTACACTATTTTCGTACGTATGGTCACTCTACAAGCCGCTATCGGCCGCGCGGCGATTCCAGTTCTCTTATCACGCGTTGGCTCCGCCCAATCGCCCGAAGCCGTTGGCAATAGTCGTCGCCTTAATAATAAAGACCAATGGTAGCAAACAGTTTCTTTTTTTTTTTCTTCAAAAAATACTTTAAGGCGTATAAATTTAAAATACGAATATTAATAAAATATCAGTTTCCAGTTATGGCGCAATCCATATATACCTACGAAAAATTAAACGCGTAATAAAAACAAGCAAATTCGTGCTCTAACAACACACTTTTCACCAATCTACGTACTGGCGTAGAGTCAGCAAGCCAGACTCCGGGACACCTGGCGCTGGCATACTAGGAAAGGTGTAAATTTAATTAGTACCCCCGTGAAGTGTTTTGAAAAAGCTGAAAATCCATCAGTTGATGAATTCAGAACTCAAAACAAATGGCCAGACTGCGTAACAATAGAATGCGTGGCGTTCGCATTACTCCATATATGTCACAAAAATGAAGTCCCTGTAAATACGCTGGTACGTATTTGTCAGTAATTATTATGCATCGATCTAATGTGCCGCGCAATAAAACGGTTAAATAGATAGATAGATAGAGATTCTTTATTGCACATTAAACAAAAACATACAAAAGGCGGACTTATTGCCTAAAATACAATCTCTTACAGCCAACCTTAGTATAAGTGTAAAAATTTAGGTGCCAAGAGATAAATTAAAAATTAACAACAAAATTAAAAAAAATGAGAAGAAAAACTTATTACAGAACAAAAATTAATCAAGTAACAAAAATGCCATTTTTTAAAATAAAATTAGGATTTGGAATACTTCGCAAGGAGCGAATGATAGGAGAGAATGGGATGAGACCTAGGATAATTAGGAATTTAGGGACATGAAATGCTTTTTCAGAGACACTTGAAAGGTAGAAACCGTTGGTGCGTTTCTGATGTTTGACGGGAGCTGGTTCCATAGTCAAGCTGCATGAACGGTGAAGGAATGGAAGGAAGTAAAAAAAGAAGAATTATGAGTTGAAATCGCAATTTTACTATCCTGACGAACGGAGTGAAGGACCATGACTTCCTAAGTGATTGAATTTTTCAGTTAGGATAGGAATTTTTCAGGGGAGCGGTAGGATTGTTGAGGATGTTATAAAGAAGGGAAAGAATATGCATGTTTCTACTTCATTTTTCGGCCATTTTTCTACGGACTTCATTTTTGATACCTGACCATTTCTTTCGAGTGTTTTCCAAAACACTTTAGGGGAACGAATTAAAATTACACCTTTCCTAGTACGCCAGCGCCAGGTGCCCCGGAATCTGACCTGTTGACTCTACTCCAGCATTCTATGGCCAAAATACTGTCTGATCTGAAAGTATCAGGTTTTACAAAACTCTTGCAATTTTTTGTCGCTGTCTCTTGGAATATAAATAAACCCTTACGTAACATATCCGTCTGCGTTTTCGATAATTAAATGGCAACATGATCGTTGTGATAAAGAATTATTTAAATTTGGGTCGTTAATATTAAAATGCTGTGTGGCACATGATTGCCGTGCCGTCGCGACGAGTTCAGCTTCAGCCATTATGAAATGTGTTGACGACTGTTTTAAGATAGTGATTTACAAAGGAAACAAGTATTGTGGATTTTGCCAGACCACAACTTTATGATTGTGCAATGTGTATATTTGCCTTGGCACTTAAAGGTCCCTGTGTAGTTGGGCTATTAACCGCCCTGCCTTTGGGCATAGTAAAATAACATCAGTAGGACATCTCGAGCCCGTTTTCGATATAAGTACCTACGCTTCGCTGAACCACCAGGGTTGCCACTACAAATACACAATTGGCAAGTTGTGATCCCATTAAAGCAGAAATGCAATTCTTTATAATTATTATGTACGTTTATGTATTTTTGGTTTATAGATCAAGAGTCGGTTCCCAAAATTGTACTGTAACAGAATATATGAGTTAGTGCTGACTTTGTGTCACAGCATTCATCACTTGTTGCATGTGTTCAAAATACCTACAAGTTAATTTAATTTTTTTTTAAATTTTATTTTCTTAAGGATAACTTACAGCCAATAATTTTGTAGTAAACAATAATAGGAAGCTTAGAGCCATTTACAAGTTACCACTGATAATGACAATAATAATAACGTGAATTTAGAACTGATATTAAGTATAAAGAAGATATTAAACAAGAAGATACTAAATTGTACATTAGAAAACATGTTGACATAAACAAGACTATAATAAAAGAAGGAAATGCTAAGCCTGGTCATCACAAAATCGCCCTACAACCTGCTTCCTTATAGTATCTGTATTCGTGAAAAAGGGGTCAATATCAATGTCAGCATTCAGGGTGTTGAAAGTTTCGCATACCCTTATAAAATAGGAATTACGCCTGTATTTGGTTTTAAAGCCAGGTACGTGAAGGGGTGCTCTATTTCTAAGTGCCCGGCTAGGAGTGCGGAGAGATATTTTAGATAATAGTTCAGGACAATCAATCGAGCCATTTAAAATTCGTAGTAAAAGTGAGATGTCAGCTATGTTTCTTCGCAAGGCCAATGGCAGCAAATGATGGCGGATACAACGAGAATAGTAGTCTGGATCACGTATACGACATTTATATTCTATGTAGTGCAGAAATTTTCTTTGGATGGCCTCTATTCTCGATGCATACACCTCGTAACAAGGGTTCCATAACTGGGATGCATATTCAAGATGACTGCGGACGTAGGCACAATAGAGAATTTTTATGGTTTTTATGTTATTGAAGTGTTCGCTGGATCGTATAATAAATCCTAGGGCTTTAAACGCTTTCGCAACAATACTGTCGATGTGGGCATCAAATAGCAGTTTGGAGTCGAGTGTAACACCCAGATCCTTAATCTTAGTTACCCTACTCAAAGCAGAGTTATTGAGAAAATAAGAAGAGGAAGAAGGGTTATTTTTACGACTAAAAGTAATAGTAGAGCATTTGGCAACATTGAGGTATAATTTGTTGGCAGTGCAATAGCTATTCAAAAGTAGGTACTTAACAAAAACGCATCTACCTACCTACCTACGCGCTTACATACCTATGCACCTACTTACCTAGACACATACTTACCTACGCAAATGAACAATAAAAGTTACCTCGTAAATGTAATTTCGTAACGTAAATGTAAATACTCGTAAATGTCATTTCTGATAGGTTTCATTACAGCCTGTACAGAAAACATTTTACTTTTGTATACTTAGCTGTCGCGCGACAGCCCTGACTGGCTAGCACCGAGGCGCCCGATAATCTATGTAGTGGTAGCGTACGGACAACGAGCGCTTGTGTGAGTGCGAAATCGGTACCTACTATGGAGATGTTATACTGTTCTTATTTTACTGGGATCTAATAGGCCCTTGCTGAGTTGGCCACGAAGACCACTCTGCTCAGGGTTGGTCACACTGACGGGTCAACACCCATCCGGCGGCCTCCACGCATTAAGTGCGAGCCCGGGCAGGACTCTGGCCTTAGAGCTAGTTTCCCCTAGGAATCAACCTTCTGGCGCTCCTGGACGGTCTGCGCACCGTGCGGCGTAAGCCAATCGATTGTGCACTCTGACTCACAGTCGGGGGAGTCTGTGAGTCAGAGTGCACAGGGGAGTCTGGAAGCAGTGCTGTTTCCTATAGAGCGGGGGTGGTTGCGGACCTTACGGCGACTGCTCTTGAAAAGACCATCGGCTACCCGATCCTGGGTGAACAGCCGGGCAAAGGATGTCGTGGTCCGCGATAGATTCGGTATACACCGTTTCACCGCTTCCAAAGGGAGAGGACCGCGCAAGCGACCTCGAACTCGCAACCAATCGAGAGACTGGAGTAATCTGGTCGCAATTGGAAGTAAGGGCGTGAGTGTAAGCCCGCTGGATAACACTCCTGGCTATCTCGCGGTTAAGGTGTTGGCCTCTTACGGGCATGTGGCGGAGCTTGACGGTGGACTGTTTTGTCCAAGTTTTCTGCGCTCACTTCAGGGAGATAGAACGACTAATCGTTAAAACTTCCTGAGGTGACGGGTTCGCCCGTTGTAGTTGACAACTCTAGTTGTTCTTAATTTACTATGCTTTGAGTTATTATTCAAAAAGTAGGTAAGAATCGTTGCGTTTTTCCATTAAATTTCTTAATAACAATACTTGTTTACAATATCCTAGATTTTTTTTTCACAAGATACCCATTTATTACCCTTTTTGTATTTAGAATTGTAGAAACAATTTGAAGTATCACGTACGCTTTGTGGGTTTGGGTTTTTTCTTATTTTAATTTTTTTGTTTTTCTACTCGAGCGTACTCGAACGTACGTGATACGGGTTGTTGCGCTCGGGCGATAATAAAGCGGCCGTACCACATACGTTCGTATAATTATATCTGGTCGGCTTAACTCGCGTTTAACTCCTATCCAGCATCCTCCTCGAAGAGGGTCGAAGATGGAATCATGAATCTGTTATCGCAAGTAGAGGGATGTAGGTGATAAAATCGATAGTATTTATGTGGTAAATAAGGACACGTCCTACAGTAACATTTGGCAATATATGCATTATAGGAACCTCTCCCAAAAAAAAATAATAATAAAGAAAATGCTACTATATTTAATCATTGTAATGCTAAAAGCCTCGGACGCGCAATATTTCAATACAAAAAAAAACAAATTTTCATTAAAAAATATATTACATAGTTTTTAGGATTCTTTAAAAAAACTAAACCTACCGCCATATAGGGGTTAATTTATTATTTTTAAAACAAACTAACTTAATCTACCGAAATGTATGGGTTTGAAGAGTCGATGAATAACGTCCTCAAAGTATTAATTGATTCCTGTCAACGAGAGTTTTACAGCAGATGAATTAATCAACTTCCATTAAAATGACAAATCTGAGATAATAGGGGTTAATATTTCTATTAATTCAATATATATAAATATTTTTCATACAATTTTTTTTGCCCTAAATTTCTTTTATAGAACAGCAACTTCATAGGTAAGGACCCAATACTGTAATGTAGAGTCATTGATTAATAAAGAAACATACGATTAACCCGTCAAACGCCAACAGTGCCTATCTATAGGCACTTTGCGTCGTTTGACAGATCCGCGCGTAACCGTTTCGGCCGACCCCCATATATAATATATTAATATATAATATATAGGTATACGACTAACAAGAATAATTACTAGGTAAATGGGAATTTAAACAAAAACGATATTGTCAGTATTTATTTATAAAATCGACCAAAAAATCGATTTTTTGCACGCGAAGGCAATGTTAATTTTCGAGCGGTTATTTTTTTTTTTGAACCGACCGATTAATTTAGCTTCTTTATAGCGGACGATAGGTTGCCTGATGCAATCCAATGCGCACCAAGTTTCGAAAGAGCTGGTGTTTGTGCTGCTTTCGCCATTTCGCCCAGTTGCGAAGCGATGCAACTGACCGACTCGCTCGTGACTGGTGAAAGTGGTACGACGAACGATGCCCACTATACCCACATCTGCGCAAATTATACATCCGACACTTTTTACAGGTTCGTTGACATCGCAACGTACTGTACTGCACGTTCCCTTTCGCTTTTATCGCACGATATTCCCGAACTGCGAACGAATTCCCGCTATTTCTGCATAGCGAAAACGGCCGAAAAGGGTTCGGTTTAGAAATTTACTCCAGAACTAATTAGGATACTTATATCAAAACAAGTAAATATATTAATATGAATAAAAAATACTACGGCTATTATAGAAAGTGAACTATTATATTAATAATTATTTATATTACGGTTTTAAATGAAATATTTGCAGTTTATGTATATATATATATATATATATATATATATATATATATATATATATATATATATATATATATATATATATATATATATATATATATATATATATATATATATATATATATATATATATATATATATATATATATATATATATATATATATATATATATATATATATATATATATATATATATATATATATATATATATATATATATATATATATATATATATATATATATATATATATATATATATATATATATATATATATATATATTTATATATATATATATATATATATATATATATATATATATATATATATATATATATATATATATATATATATATATATATATATATATATATATATATATATATATATATATATATATATATATATATATATATATATATATATATATATATATATATATATATATATATATATATATATATATATATATATATATATATATATATATATATATATATATATATATATATATATATATATATATATATATATATATATATATATATATATATATATATTATATATATATATATATATATATATATATATATATATATATATATATATATATATATATATATATATATATATATAATATATATATATATATATATATATATATATATATATAATATATATATATATATATATATATATATATATATATATATATATATATATATATATATATATATATATATATATATATATATATATATATATATATATATATATATATATATATATATATATATATATATATATATATATATATATATATATATATATATATATATATATATATATATATATATATATATATATATATATATATATATATATATATATATATATATATATATATATATATATATATATATATATATATATATATATATATATATATATATATATATATATATATATATATATATATATATATATATATATATATATATATATATATATATATACATATATATATATATATATATATATATATATATATATATATATATATATATATATATATATATTATTTTTTCAAATTGAAATTATGTTAATTACTAAATAAATGAAATGATAAAATAATGAAAGGGCACTTATCTGGTCTGTGGCGACCAGGAGTGACTCCACGCCTTTTCCTTCTCCTCTTTCAGTGCCTGCCAAGTGCTTCCCGCTGTGGTACCGGAACCCGATCAAACCGGCTTCCTACCGTCTCCTACAGCGGCAACACAACAATGCGAAAGACGAGAATGAATGCTGGAAAATAATAGGCGATTAGTGTTTCTTAAATATTAATGATTTTTATAAAATGTATATCAATATTTCGGCTCAGCCGTCGTCAAGATATGTGACATTTCTGAAATCGAACAATTCGTTGAAAATTTAAATTCAAGGAATCGAACAAAAAGAAATGGATTAATAATATTTTACACGATTTAGTGCAACCGTGCAAAACGTTATTTTAAAATGAATGATTATAAATTAAAATAAAAAGCATTTGATGATTATGATAACATGATAAACCTTATTAATTTTGCCTATTGAGACCGGAACCTTTGCAAGCGCCTAAAATATAAATATAAGCCAATTCCCAAGATTTGACGTCCCTTTCTTTTGCATTATCCCCAAGGCATTTTATTATTTTAACTTTAAAACATTGATCAAAAGATAAATTATGCGCCCTGGCATGCAAAGATATTGGGAGTTGGCTTTCATTTCCTAAACTAGCCCTATGATTATTTAGTCTAATATTAAGTGGTGTTGTTGTTTCACCGATATAAAAGGCATCACAAGTCCTGCACAGAGTTGATAGGTATACTATATTTTTTGAAATACAACTGCAATGAAAGGGAACCCTGTAACTATTGGTAGTATTTGGACTGGTAAAAAAAGGACTAAGATCTAACAGAGGACAAGTTTTACAACGTGGACGACCACAAGGTTGAAGGCCAAAAGTATTATTACCAATAGAGAAATTTTGATTATTTTTTGTTTTGTTTAATATTGATCTAATATTAGGTGGTCTGCGGAAAGATAAAATTGGCGGTGAATCTAAGAGATCCTTAGTGGATGCTTCATTAGAAATGATGGGGAATAAATCAGATAATATATCTCGCAGTTTCTCAGCACCAGGAAAATAAGTGGTGCTAAGAAAGATTTTATTATTATTATTATTTTTATTTTTATTTATATATATATACAGGGTTATTGGTTATTAGAAGTATTCCTTTAAACAGTTTATAGAAGAGGTCAATTGCAGTCGATTTAACCATATAATGCCTAATGCAAAAATGAAGCATTCCTGAGATATTTAAAATTTTAGTTTTTTTTAAAACAACTGACATCTTTCGTTAAAAAAAATAATTTCAAAAAAACTACGCATTATTTTAATATTCCTTTATTGCTTTTGGGTTGGTAACATCCCAAAAAATAAATATTAGCTTTGGAATGTACATTATTAAAGTTAATTTTGTCACTATGCTCGAAAACATTTGAAAACTAATAAAAAAATGCGACATATTTACACAAAAATGCATGTTTAAAACTAAAAGTCACAACACTATTTTTTATGCATATTCGCTTAAAAACATCTGCATCTTATTAGCTTTCGAATGAAGTATTACAACCCCAAATGGACAATGGAATGACAAAATTATGACCAAAACAATAGGTGTAGGTACAACCAAATGTTTAAAGGTTAAATATTGGAAGCACATCTTCTACAAACAAATTTTAAGTTTTAATGGTAAAATCATTATTTAAACAATTTCGAAACCTAATTTCTATTAAAACCCTTAAGTTTAACAATTACTATGAATAGAATACGTTACACAATAAATTATTTTTGGCTTAAAGTTGGATAAATCTTACTATTTTTAGCATAAAGTTACAGTTTTAGCATAAAGTTAGAGAAATCTTACGATTTTAACTTGTGGTGGGAGAAAAATAATGTTTTTTTTTCATTTATTTACTACAGTTCATTTTCAAAATGACCACCTCTATTTCGCAAACATACACGCATTATTTTACGCAGCTCACTTTTGACTACAGGTCACGCGATAAGAGCTGGCACGTTCACAGTACTCACACTAATGCAATGTCACTATACAGTGTGTGAGCGAGAGAGACGGAAAGACTTTTTATGATGCGCATCAAGTGAAAGTCACGTCGCGCGTCACGACATTGCATTAGTGTGAGTACTGTGAACGTGCCAGCTCTCGCCGCGGGACCTGTACCTTAGTAGTCAAAGTGTTTCTTATTTGTTGAGCTGCATTTATTATGCGTTTTCTTAGCTCATTCACGGTAGGGATAGGAAACCCATCACGGTAGACCAACGAATTCATGTGAACCCAGACAAGTCCATGGGTGTTAAGTCAGGAATCCGCGTTGGCCAGGGTATCGGGCCGCCCCTGCCAATCCATCGATTGGGGAACTGAAAAAAGATAACGGTAACTAACAAGAAACTAATAACCGAGTATTTTTTTGTAACTCTAATGTAAAAAACACCTTGTCGTCTACGGACGGTGCCAGTCTCCCGAAGCCGACGATAAACACTATCGAAAACACGACATCGGGTATTCGGCGATTTCGAAATTGAGCCGCGTATTCACGACGGGCAACTGCAGAGTTGCCTCTGGCTAATCCGTAGTGATACAGGATATCTGCATATTCTTCATTTGTGAAGGAACGTCTTCTTTCTCTTTGAGCCATAACCAGTCCTTATAACAGATCACAATTCAAATCGCCAGGAGGGCAATCAATCACAGAAATCAGTTCACAGAATCAGAAACCTCTTCCTACTATTATTTTGATCATATTTTTGTCATTCCTTTGTGGATTTGGGGTTGTAATACTTCATTCGAAAGCTAATAAGATGCAGATGTTTTTAAGCTAATATGCATAAAAAATAGTGTTGTGACTTTTAGTTTTAAACATGATTTTTTGTGTAAATATGTCGCATTTTTTTATTAGTTTTCAAATGTTTTCGAGCATAGTGACAAAATTAACTTTAATAATGTACATTCCATAGCTAATATTTATTTTTTGGGATGTCACCAACACAAAAGCAATAAAGGAATATTAAAATAATGCGTAGTTTTTTCAAATTATTTTTTTTAACGAAAGATGTCAGTTGTTATAAAAAAAAACTAAAATTTTAAATATCTCAGGAATGCTTCATTTTTGCATTAGGCATTATATGGTTAAATCGACTGCAATTGACCTCTTCTATGAACTGTTTAAAGGAATACTTCTAATAACCAATAACCCTGTATATATATACATATATATATATATATATATATATATATATATATATATTTGATTGGTTTTTTGTAAAATCTTTTTTTAAAGAATTCGTTTAAAGGATGACACTTTGATGAAAAAATAAAAATAATAAAAGCCACTTACATAGCTGGAAGGTTTTCCCGGACTGGACTGGGAAATGCTTATTGTTTAAACGAGATGTATTCTTGGATGAGTACCACTTTCGACGGTACACTGTAGGTTTAATGGGATCCCTTTATCGCTAGCGAACGATCACCCTTTTTTTCATTGTTTTTGCTTAAATTTGTCTTTAATAAAGACATTTTATTTTGGTTTGCAAAAGGATACGCTTTGTTTTTAAGATGTGGATGAAGGGTGATCGTTCGCTAGCGATAAAGGGATCCCATTAAACCTACAGTGTACCGTCGAAAGTGGTACTCATCCAAGAATACATCTCGTTTAAACAATAAGCATTTCCCAGTCCAGTCCGGGAAAACCTTCCAGCTATGTAAGTGGCTTTTATTATTTTTATTTTTTCATCAAAGTGTCATCCTTTAAACGAATTATATATATATATATATATATATATATATATATATATATATATATATATATATATATATATATATATATATATATATATATATATATATATATATATATATATATATATATATATATATATATATATATATAGATCCATATATTGATGTATATTTCGTAGATGCAGTGTCCATGTCTCTGATTATATTATATCTTAACATTCTATTCTCTCTTTTCAGATTTTCCCGGAACCTGTTTCGCGTCTACGCGCTGTGCAACCTTTGAGCCAAAGGGAAATTGGAGTCTCTCGCCATTCTGTGGACGCAGTACTTGTATCGAAAGCAACGGCAGACTCTGGGAGCTCGTCGAAGACTGCGGACCTCTTCCACTGCCCAACGCTAAATGCGCTGTGGATCTAGGTAAGAACCTTTATCTGGTAGTAATATACATTCTAGTATTCCATAAGAACCAGAAAATATTTTGAAAATGCCTTATAATAAAAATAAGAAAAAATGCAGAGGACAATTCAAAAATAATAAAAATGGTTTTGTTGAAGTATTCTTACACAAGATATTTTTAAGTGCTATAGACCATTGTTTTTCAAAGTGGGGTACGGGAAACCCCAGGGTTCGCCAGTTGGGAGTGTCGTCGGGAGGATGGAGGTATCCTGAAGGTTAACTCCATACGGAGATATCCTGCCAAAACTGGTAGTTAGGGGGCGAGGCTGCCAGCTGGTTACCTTTCCCGGTGCCTCGCCGTAAGGCGTTGGACTCGAACGGGTTGCTGGTGAACTAGACAGTAGTTTGTCTTGTCCTCAAGTCTTCTACGCTCATCTCACTGCTGTAAGAACGATCCATATTGTTATACCTGTCTGGGGTGACGGGTTCGCCCGTTGTAGTCGACACCGCCATCCCATAACATATTCTCACGCTTTTTATAATAGACTAGCTGACCCGTGCCCACTTCGTTGGGCGGGAAAACTTTTTGCTTGTGTTGAAATTATGAGTTTGGTTTGGTTAGTACTGAGTGCTATGATTTATTTTCTAACTGCCAAAAGAAGGGTTACATTTTTACTGCATATGTATGTATGTATTTGCATGCCAATTTGACTATATTACCGTTATTTGTGTGTCTTCTTGTAAGTGTCTTATTTGTGAGTGTCTTATCTCTTTAACCATTTATGCAGTAAAAGTGAAATTATATGCAGTAAAAGGGAAAAGTGTTTTGTTTTAAACACTTGAGACGATAAATTTACGATTAATTTATTTTGATGTTGATAATATGACCAATAAACATGACCTAACGATTTGAATTATTTTTTTAATAGGAAAGAGTACTTTTTGTGACTAAAATATAAAGTTAGACATATGGTGTCACTGACTTTTTTGTAGGCATTATCAAGCTCTACAACTTTTCTCTAGAATTTAATAATATATCTCTCATCGTTAAGGCAGTATTTGTTAGAAACGGTTTCGTTCGACCGTTTTTTCCGACTTACTTTGGAAATCCGACTACCACGAATAAGTCTTTTCATTTTTCGGATTATTATATAGCCTTTGACACTCACAAATAACGTGGCTTTCTATTGGTAAAAGAATTTTCAAAATCGGTTCAGTAGATCCAGAGATTACTTCCTACAACGTCGCAAACTTTACCTCTTTATAATATTAGTATAGATTGAAATCCATTCTAATATACAGTAACAACAAAATCTCATATATTTTTCCATTTTTCAGAAAAGACCAACAAGGATGCCGAATTCCCGTACTGCTGCCCTCGCTTCAAATGCGAACCAGGCGCAAAACTGGAGTTCCCCATCCCGTTCAACCCCGAGGAGTCTACCAGTCCAGCGGGTCCTGAAACATCAGGCGTGTCTTCGCCAAGGCAGCCAGGACCTGCTTCATCATCGGAGAAACCTAAAACCAAGGCTTAGACCATAAGAGTTCTAAGACTTACAACTCATTCCCTAAATTCCCCGTTCATTCTAAACGTTTTGAGGAAACGAAATGATCTCCCGCTAAAAGCTGTAAATAAACTTCCATAATTTATAAATTAAAAAAAACGTCATGTACAAAACCACAATCTATTTTTTTTTGTCTTACTGAAATTTATTTATTTTTTAATGAAAAACCCGGTGTTTCCCATTTCGGTTCAGTGTTTAAGCACTTGTGATAATTTTAACAAATAAAATTGAATACAATTTTTATTTTAGTAAAATATACGTTTGTTTTTATTTATTTCCTCTTTCAGCACCTGAAGTCAAAATTTAATTTATTTATGTAATGCAAACACACACAAATTTTAAAATGAAACTACTATGGAAATTACATAAGGAAATAATATTAATCGAGATAGAAGAAGAATGAATTCTTAGAGCAAATTATTTTGACATGTGACAATATAGTAGGTATAACTTGCTTGCATATCGGTAATACTAGAAAAAATGCCGCAAGTCTTTTAGAAAATCATTTTTTCATGAAATAACTTAGTAGGTATAACTTCCCCGCATATTGGTAATACTAGAAAAAATGCCGGTAGTCTTTTAGCAAATTATTTTGACATGAAATAACTTAAAAGGTATGACTTGCTCGCGTATCGGTAATACTAGAAAAAATGCCAGTATTTTGACATGAAATAATTCAGTATGAATAACTTGCTCGAATATCGGTAATACTAGAAAAAAATCCGGTAGCCATTAACGATAGGTATTATATTTCATTCCTTTAGTATTAGAGTGCCTAATACCGTAGTACGTTTTAGCAGCCCTTCACTTAGGTACGGCGACATACAGGTGGCGCTGATAGCATTGTCTCGCGGGACTAATAGCAATTCATTCGGCCGTTAATAATAACATTTATAATTATCAATAACATTGGTAATAAAAAATAAGTTTTTATAATCAGTCAATTCATTATAATGAATGGATTAGTATTCATAACATAACAATGGATCAGTAATCATAACAATAAATTATTAGTGACATCTATCGCATTTCTATATACATACGCAAAATTCATCACAGAAATAATATGGAGAGGTTAGAATGCCATCTAATAGACTATTTGAACATTAAAGCGACTAATAATGATGAATTGAAACCAGTACAGCAAATTTAAATTAACATCGTATTGTATATAATATTAAAATAATATTTGGAACTATTAGAGTTACTTTTCATATTAAACACGTTACTATTCACATTAAAATTCTAGCTTCAAAAATGCAGTAAGGCATTGAGAAACTTAGTAACCTACATCATCAATGGTATTACGAATAGTTTGGAATAAGTATAAATTGATATATTAAGCTATTGCATAGCTTTTATCGCGGGCCTAGTAGGCCAGCGCGGCGACCGAATGAAGAAATTTCTTAACGAAAATTAATGATTTTAAACTGATAATTACGTCTAAACGAGTACTGCTTACGATTCTAAAAAAATATATGTTAAACAAGAACATTTTCCTAATATTCTTAGCTTTGAATATTTTAGATTTTCTTTATATTACATAGTGTAATTAATTTGTGAAATTAGGTCTAACCGAACACAAAAACGACTACTACGCAAATACTATCTGGCGTATTATTATGAAACCTGCACCATTTTAAAGATAATTTAATTATCTAGCTTTTTATATACGATTTTTTTCGAAAAATCCGTTTTTTTTGCTTTATCGAATAAAAAATTCGTGCGCGGCGCTCTATCGGAAGACGTTTAAATTATTCCGAATCATTTGTTTCCGCAACCGCAAATGATTCAGAATAATTTCAACGTTTTCCGATAGAGCGCAGTTATCTGATATCAGAAAAAATAAAATTAATAAAATAAATAAATAATTATAATTGCATAAGTTGTTAAAAATGCTATGCAATAGCTTTACCGCGGCAGTCCCCGAGTGCCACACGTTTTTTTTTTTTAACTAATCAATGAAGTAAAATTGGTAAACAAATTATAATGACACTATGAAAGCAGAAATAAATTTTAAATTGAAAGAAGTTATAAAGCAAAAGTAAATTATAACAGAAATAATTTATAATATATCGATTGAATTAAATTAATGCACTCAATTTAATTCAATCGATAAATGAATTAAATTAATGCACCTAATGAATTAAAATAATCAGGATTATTAAAAATATAAACATAAAATCAGATTATTAGTCGAAAAAATAAGTAAATGTGTGAACAAACAAAAAAATATAAAAAATGGATCGAAATAATAAAAAAAATGTAAATGTATAGAAGTACATAAACATGTTTAAGAGTATATTTAACGCCATATAATTATTAACTAAATAATTACTTTTAATTAAATTCCTAATCCTTGCTGCCATGCTAGTCTATGTCACAATGTTTGCTGCCATGCCAGGTTTCACAATATCTTCGGTTTGTTTCTGGAATCGTTGATAAATTTTGAGGCAATAAATTGAAAGGATTGCTGAACAAAAGTGGTTTTCAATTTAAGTGTCACTGTTTTCACACTATTGGGGTATTCATTGTATAAGGTTCTTTGGGCAGCGTTCATTTCATGTTAAATCCAATGTTAATACATTGGATAACATCATAATTGATAGTACAGATTTTAGATTCAGTTGTGCAGTATCAAGAACCTCGTACCCCATTTGTAGGATTTAGTATGGTTTCAGCGATACAATTTTTGAAATGCAAAATCGCTGATAAATTGATATGACCTATATTGGTGACCTCCGACAACTGAATCCACGCAATCTTCAAGCAAATATAAAATAATAATAATAAAAAAAATACGTGTGGCACTCGGGGACTGCCGCGGTAAAGCTATTGCATAGCATTTTTAACAACTTATGCAATTATAATTATTTATTTATTTTTTTTTCTAATATCAGATAACTGCGCTCTATCGGAAAACTTTGAAATTATTCCGAATCATTTGCGGCTGCGGTAGCAAATGATTCGGAATAATTTAAACGTCTTCCGATAGATCGCCGCGCACGATTTTTTTATTCAATAAAGCAAAAAAAACGGATTTTTCGAAAAAAATCGTAGATAAAAAGATAGATAATTAAATTATCTTTAAAATGGTGCAGGTTTCATAATAATACGCCAGATAGTATTTGCGTAGTAGTCGTTTTTGTGTTTGGTTAGACCTTATTTCACAAATTAATTACACTATGTAATATTAATAAAATCTAAAATATTCAAAGCTAAGAATATTACGAAAATGTTCTTATTTAACATATATTTTTTTGAATCGTAAGCAGTACTCGTTTAGACGTAATTATCAGTTTAAAATCATTAATTTTCGTTAAGAAATTTCTTCATTCGGTCGCCGCGCTGGCCTAGGCCCGCGATAAAAGCTATGCAATAGCTTAAAAATAATAAAATTAGGACTTTGGTTTGTCACGCCGACATGGCATCAATCATTAACAGTTACGGCGACCAGACTACCTATAATGCTATAATATGTTAATCGTAAAAACACATATTTAAAAAAAAGCTTTTATTAAAATGCTCTGTCAAGAGCCAACCCTAGGTGCAGCAGCCATGTCATAGTGGAATTTAGAACTGGCTATCATAATTGAATTCGTATACATAATTTCGTTTCTGTGCAGTCGACCGTTGAAGAGTCTCTTCGTTGGAAGCCAACCCTGGGTGCAGCAGCCCTGTCGCAGTGAAACTTATATATAACGGGCTATCATAATTGAATGCGGATACAAAATTTCGTTTCTGTGCTGTTGATCTTTGAGGAGTCCCCTCGTCGGGAGCCAACCCTGGGTGCAGCAGCCATGTCATGGTAAAATTCAGAACGGGCTATCATAATTGAATGCGTATACAAAATTATGTGTCTGTGCTGTTGACCGTGGAAGAATATCATCGTCGATCGTGATGCCCACATCGACAGTATTGTTGCGAAAGCGTTTAAAGCCCTACTAGGATTTATTATACGATCCAGCGAACACTTCAATAACATAAAAACCATAAAAATTCTCTATTGTGCTTACGTCCGCAGTCATCTTGAATATGCATCCCAGTTATGGAACCCCTGTTACGAGGTGTATGCATCGAGAATAGAGGCCATCCAAAGAAAATTTCTTCACTACATAGAATATAATTGTCGTATACGTGATCCAGACTTCTATTCTCGTTGTATCCGCCATCATTTGCTGCCATTGGCTTTGCGAAGAAACATAGCTGACATCTCACTTTTACTACGAATTTTAAATGGCTCGATTGATTGTCCTGAACTACTATCTAAAATATCTCGCCGCACTACTAGCCGGGCACTTACAAATAGGGCACTCCTTCTTGTACCTGGCTTTAAAACCAAATGCAGGCGTAATTCTTATTTTATAAGGGTATGCGAAACTTTCAACACCCTGAATGCTGACATTGATATTGACCCCTTTTTCACGAATATAGATACTATAAGGAAGCAGGTTGTAGGGCGATTTTGTGATGACCAGGATTAGCATTTTCTTCTTATGCTTCATATTACAGTTGTCAATATGTTTTCTACTGTACAAATAAGTATCTTCTTCTTTAATATCTTCTTTATGCTTAATATCAGTTCTAAATTCACGTTATTTTTGTTGTCATTATCTTGTAAATGGCTCTAAGCTTCCTATTTTTGTTCACTACAAAATTATTGGTTGTAAGTTATCCTTAAGAAAATAAAATAAAAAATACGTGTGGCACTCGGTGACTGCCGCGGTAAAGCTATTGCATAGCATTTTTAACAACTTATGCAATTATAATTATTTATTTATTTTATTTTTTTCTGATATCAGATAACTGCGCTCTATCGGAAAACGTTGAAATTATTCCGAATCATTTGCGGCTACGGTAGCAAATGATTCGGAATAATTTAAACGTCTTCCGATAGAGCGCCGCGCACGAATTTTTTATTCGATAAAGCAAAAAAAACGGATTATTCGAAAAAAATCGTAGAAAAAAGATAGATAATTAAATTATCTTTAAAATGGTGCAGGTTTCATAATATTACGCCAGATAGTATTTGCGTAGTAGCCGTTTTTGTGTTCGGTTAGACCTAATTTCACAAATTAATTACACTATGTAATATAAACAAAATCTAAAATATTCAAAGCTAAGAATATTAGGAAAAGGTTCTTGTTTAACATATATTTTTTTCGAATCGTAAGCAGTACTCGTTTAGACGTAATTATCTGTTTAAAATCATTAATTTTCGTTAAGAAATTTCTTCATTCGGTCGCCGCGCAGGCCCGCAATAAAAGCTATGCAATAGCTTAAAAATAATTTAAATCGTTAGGTCATGTTTATTGGTCATATTATCAACAATTATGAATTATTATCAAAATAAGTTAATTTATCGTCTCAAGTGTATAAAACAAAAGACTTTTTCTTTTTACTGCATAAATAGTTAAAGAGATAATACGACATAGGTATGTAAAAATATAACCCTTCTTTTGGCAGTCAGGAAATAAATCATAGCACTCAGTATCTCAGTAATCATAGCGTCAGCACTACCAAACCACACTCATAATTTCATCACAAGTAAAAAGTTTTTCTGCCCAACAAAGTGGGCACGGGTCAGCTAGTCGTTAAATAAAATTAAGTCATTTTGCGATTGCGTTTCTAGTCTGAATTTAGCCGCGAACAGTTTTACCGCATTTTGTATTAAAATAAGTTCACCATATCTGAATGCTATTGCGGTTCTACCTTTTTGACAGTTGCCCAGTTAAAACGAGGCGAGAGGGTGTATATTTTAAGATGTTCTTGTTCGGAGCGACCGTAAAGTCCCTGTTTTGTTTTGTATGTGTTTTTGTGGAACTTTTTTGAAGAAAATTATGCCTAATGAATATTTTCTCATTCGAAGATGGCGTAATGCTGAATTGCAATGGTAGGGGCGTATAATGCTGGTATTTCAAAGCGAAATTTCCGACGTAACCTATACATTTCATTTTTCAAAGCGGCTGTAAAAAATACGGAATTTCGGCACATAAGGGATTATTCCAACCCTTTCAATGTGCCTGTTGTAGCATTCGTTAAATTGTATAGGCTGTCGAAAGAAACAGCGCACTTTTGTATTGACAATTTGTTTTTATTTTCGTTGTTTAGCGGTGTCATGGCAAAAACGAAAATTTTAAAATGTTAAACAAGATACAAGAAACGTCGAATCCGACTACGTTTGACGTTTGAAGTGTGGGTCCGGCGCGGAAGCGTCCTTAATTTCCATAGACAAACAGCAAGTCAAGCTTATAAGATCACGTTTTTAAATTGCGAGAAACGCAATCGCAATAATTTTAGTGTATGCACTTGTTCGGGGTTGTTTCAGGCCGCCCTTATTTTAATGCAGAAAGAACCGCAATCGGCTCCAGTATTGGTACTGCGACAGTACCCGTTGTTGGTAGTGCGACAGTACTGCGATAGTACGGGGACAGTACTATCGCAGTACTGCCGACTTATAATAACACGACGGCATAATAACACTTTTATAAAGCAAATAAAACAACAATTTTACAACTGACTTTAATGTTAATTTGGGAATAATAATATGCATATGAAATAGACATTTTTCACCATCATCATCATCATCATCATCATCATCAATAAATGCTGTTACAATACATTACAAATCGTGAGTGACTCTGTTATGTTTTCATGAAACAAATATTGAAAAAACAATAAAAATAAGATTTTAAAACTCGACTACTTTATTTTATATTTCAAAAATTCAAACAACAAATATATTTTTTTTTCAAAATTCACAAACATAACGTCGCAAACACCTCGTCTAACTCAAACAGTTTTCCACTATGAAATATTGTACGTTAACTTTTTTCTTCAATTCGCCTAAGACTCTAAAACACGGTGAGTTATCAACATTTTTTTTATTATTTATAATAATAATAATATGTAGTAATGTAAGAATTTAATTACTACAACCACCAACATGGAAAACTCTGCTAATCTCATATTTTTACTACACACATGTATATACATACTTTAATATATCAAGGTTTCTATAACTAGGATTTTACATTGAGTGTTTTCAATGAAATGTAAGGCTAGAAGAAGCGATGACTGTTTTGAAAAGATACATGAAATCATCTACATATACCAAAAATAATCCGAGTTTTCTTAGATAGTACATAATAGTAACAAAATATATATTTTCATTTTGAATGTCTGTGATATGTATCGAATGAGGAAACGTAAATTGTTATTTTTTTATCCAAATGTTTTTCGAAAAATATATCACGTGTGATCGATGACAAAATGCGACAAAAATACTTTTTACGACCTAAAAAATTTATTTTCTACATCGGGTTTTAGAAGAGGTAGAAAATCAGGAAGTTTTTAGTTAAGGCGACATGAGACCTTAGAAGAATATCCGAAATGGGAGGACACGCGAAGAAATAGGCGGGGTCTATTTTGAAAGGTTTACCAATAAATATCCAGCGTTGAAGAAGCGTCAGATACAGATTCCACGTCCGCTCGCGCCGGCTACCAGGCACATACTAAACTTTCGATCGCAGTGCTAGCACAGAATAACTGCCTTTGAGCAGTGGTGGCATAATGGTGTTAATGGTGAAGCATATTTAGCGTAACTTTCAGAGCACTCTCACGTTTTAATTAATTGTAGTTAATTAAGGGCCTAAATAAAAAATGTGGCTAAGCGCGACGCTAGAGAATTAACCGGTCAAAATAATGAAATTAAAATAAAACACCCTCGTTGCTTACATTGTAAGAGTAATCGCGTCTGAAAGTTTTCGAAATCAGATTAAAGCCTTAATGTTAGAGGCAATAAGCAACTTTTTTGGGTCCAAATTGTAAATTCGTTCCTTATCGAGGGATTTGCTTAGAAACTTTTTAAAATTAATGCTTATATTTTTAAAAATAATCATAAAACTAAAATTCTTCAAATATGCTCGTTCTCAGGTATCATGTCGCCATAAGCGGAAGTTTTGAGATATGTGTCATGACAATAACCAACATAAAGAAGCGTAAATGACGCACAGATATAAACTATTGCACATTTTATTTTTTTAATTCACTGAAGCTCCTATACATTTATAATCTATGTATTTTTCCTTAAAGAATCTGTTTATTTTCCATTTTGTCTAATAAGATTTCTCTAATGCACTCGTTTTTAGAATTATAAGTATTATAAACATTCACTACACAGATAAGAGTTTCTGACTGAAACGTTTGTTTCTCCGAGATGAGGTTTGGCACACAAAAAACGGATTTATTTTTGAAAAGTTTGGAAAGCTTAGCTATATCCACGACACTAGATTTTAGGTAGGTACGAACACTAGACGACATAATGACATAAACGGAAAAACGGAAAAAACAACAGTTATTCCCAAATACATGTTAGCAAATATTCTTTATTGTTTTGTTTCTTTTGCCCTGTCGTGAATATTTTGATTCTTATTTTTATTTTTTAACATCGAACGAAACGACTGTTTGTTCGTTTTCGCTATTCTACCAATTGATCGCGCTATAACTGGTTAATATAAACAAAATGATTAATAATAACTAGTTACTAAATAAATAACCCATTTTAATGCGTAATCCAGATGGTACCGTCTTTTGTTCCCACTTTTTTATTCCACCATAAGAGTATAAAAATAGTATGAGACATTTGCAGTCGAAATTATAGATAAATACAATTTATTTAAAGCGGACTAAATGCAAAACAGAACGCCTAGATAATAAATTATTAATAATAATATTAATTAAAAGTAAATATAATTAAGTAGATATACTTAAAAGTGATCATAAAATATCTACATATTTTAAATATGTATATAAATAAAAATAATACAAATTGTGCAATGAAACGGATAGCGTCCACATTATATAATAAATAAAAACAACAATAATGAAAAGGCAACTAGGTTTTTGACGTTACAATTATAATAATTTTTATTTCGATCACTTATTTTTTTTTGAGAAAACAAAACACTGCGCACTTTCGAATTTATATATTTTTGGGTTCCAAAAAAGATTCCGGTTTTCGTGTGGACATCAGTCTTTTTTTGGGATTTAGGATGACCTGTCTGATTTTTTGGCGCTTTTGCTAGAATTCGATTTTACCGCCACCTGCAGGTGATCGCTTGCATTGTGCGGATTGCGTAGTCGGAGAGATCGAATGTAGATGGCGTGTGAGGCTAGTTTAGCGCGGTATGGTACTGATTTTGAGAGACTTTCTTCGGCGGTTTTTATCTGCGGTTTTTTACTCGGGCTTTAACCGATGCCACTGGACGATGGTCTGGCGAGGTTTGGTGATCATGTCCTGCCAGTGCTTGGTTTCTGAAGCTCCCGAACCGTTTTTACCTGAAAATAAAAAGTTGACATAATAAAATGATTACATAATTCATAATTACATAATTATGCCGTATTACATATATAATAACACAGTCTTACATAATTCAAGAACATAATTTCAACACCGAAATATAAACTGGAGAATCTTATTTTCTCGAGGTGCTGTTAAAAAATCTCCTAGTGTTGGTGCATATGAAAACATCTACGGCGAGGCACTGGGAAAGGTAACGGCGAGGCAGCGGGCAGCCTTACCCCCTAACTACCAGTTTTGGCAGGATATCTCCGTCTGGAATTAACTTCCATGATACCTCCGTCCTCCAAACTGGTGACGGGTCCTAAGTCACTTTCGCGACCACGACCTGTTGTATTACACAGGTAATTCAGTTGTGCCCATAGTGCCACACGGAATCGAGTGGCCCAAGGTCATTTCAAGAGTGGCATGACAACAGGTCAACATCCACCCCCGCTGCTTAGGAAACAATATTACCACAGTCTCCAGACCCTTTCAGAAATTAGTCAGAATGCACAACCGATTGGCTACGCCGACCGGTGCGCAAACCGTCCGGTAGCGCCGGGATGCAATCCCGCCGGGAGAAACAGGTCCACCAGCTCTGAGGACTGAAACACGGGAGTCTAACCCGGGGTAGCCTTCCATTCGAGGAGGCTTCTGAATAGGAGCTGAATCGTGAGTTGAGCCGATCCGAGAACAAATATAATTGAGGACGCATAATATTTTCGAGCGAACTGTATTGTATCTCGCCACCAGATGGCGCTGCAGCCAACTTCTACACCGTTCGACCAATCGCTGTCAAAATCGGTAGAAATAGGTATTTAAGCACGGATAATATTTTCCTATATCCAAGTTGTTATAACTAGCCACTAGATGGCACTTCAGCAGGTCAACTTATATACCATTCAACCGATCGCAATCTACTTTAGCAATTAGCATAGCATCAACTACTTTAGCAATTGGGAAAAAACAGGGAGAGATCAGGTCGTTAAAAGGGAAACTTTGAAGTTCCGAAACGTCTAACGTCTTTTGGACAACGTCATTACAGCTTTCTTGCTCCAAGAATGGTTAATATCATGAGTAGAGAGAACATATTGGAAATTAGCAGCAAACAACAAAAATATCACATTACATCATGGTTAATAAACCTTGGTAGGAGAGAGACGGAGAAAACATTCATCACAATTTTAAAATAAATAAATATATTTATTTTCTATTTATTTTATATACGTATTTTTATTAATTCTTATATATTATTAGTTATTATTATGAATGATTATTTATTATTGCTATTATATATTATTATTATTATTATTATTTAGTATTACTTGTCTATAGTTCTAATATTATTTTGGTGTAGTAAGAATTTTATTTTAACTTGATTTGATTAAAAATTTTTATTTTTAGTTTGGAAGTTATGTATTTTTTAATCATTTGTATTGGTGTTCTCCTTAGAACAACCTCTGCCTAGTTAGGAGCAACACAATCTATGTTAAGTGCTAACGGTGTAATTTTTTTTGTGGACTTAAAATAAAAATAAAAAATAAATAAAAAATTATATAGAGTCATAGTGCACAACCGATTGGCATCGCTGAATGGTGCGCAAACTGTCCAGTAGCGCCGGGATGCAATCCCAACAGGAGAAAACGGTACACCAGCTTGTGGGTCCTGAGACGCGGGAGTCTTACCCGGGGTAGCCTTCCGCGGGGGAGACTTCTGAATAGTAGCTGAATCGTGTTGAGCCGATCCGAGAACAAAATGGATATTGTGGGCCAAGCTGCACGAAACCGTTCATTACCTTACCACCTTTCTTATCATGTACAGCTTGATGACGTCATACAACAAACGTTTTCAATACATCGACGTATTCCACATGAGCCAACCTAAGTTCAGCGAGGCTGTACGTAGCTTACTTCGCGACTTCGAAATAGGTATACACTCGTAATATACAAATAAAAAGAGTTCGAAAATGAACAGATAGAAAATGAGACATAGCACTATACTATAATTTAAATACCTGTATCATAACCAATATCCCATACCTCTCCGTTCTTATCCTAGTGGTACCTCGACAGTAATTTAATTTAATTCAATTCAGTTTAATTCTGATAAATATTGTATAAGAAAATAATGTAAGACTATACTATAGGAACACTTAATCGGCCAACAAACCATTGTATTATGATAATTAATTATAATTAATGGAGCGTTCTATGTTTTTCGAAGATTAAATAATTACATAAATAAATAAATGAATAAACAAATAAATATTTAAAAAAATGACTAATAAAAAAAGAATAAATAAATAAATAAATAAATAAATAAAAAAGTAATTAAAGAATTAAAGAAATAAATAAATAAATAAACAGACAATTGAACAAATGCAAATTACAAATTACAAATTATTTATTATTTCAAATTATGAGTTGATTCAATATACAAAAGTCTTAACCTAACTAGGCTGCCGCCTGTTCCAAGGTAGATAATTTATTTTAATTATCCTAAGAAATCTATAATTTTATATTTATATAAATAAACAATATGTAACAGAAATATCTTAATTACCTAATTAAAAATTCGTAAGAAAATGTCATGAAAATGGTCAATAACTTATTATTTTGTTTTAAAATATGATAAAAATTAATATATATTTATATATGTAATAATAAGTATTAATATGTATTAATAATATAAAAAATAAATTCACAAAAATATAAATAAAATTATATTTAGAAATCATCAATTTATACGTATACTAATAATAGTATACTACGTATACTATTATGTTTTTATTATAAAGATTCAATTATCTAATAAGGTGTTCAATATCTGCATTTCTATAATTTAAAGGTAGGCACTCAAACTATTTTTAAATGTATAGGAAATTTTATTGTCTTTAATGTTTGGTGGTAGGCAATTATAAAATTTGGGGTCAGGATAAGAGGAACTGGATTGGCCAAAAGCGGATCTCCTGAGTGGTATTGCAAAATTTGTTTGTTTCGATTCAAAATTGTTGGTATTCAAAATTTGTTTGTCACGCGAGATTGCTGGCTTTTTTCCACTCACTCTGGAATTTAGTGAGAGTTACTAGCACAAACATTTTTCTCACACTCAACACTCTATACTCTCGGAAAAGGTCATCGGAAGAATATATCTGGGGTTTTTTATTGATCACCCTCAGTATAGCCTTTTGCGCTTTGTAAAGGGTGGCCAGAATCGTTTTAGCATTGTTAAAAAATGTAAAAAATAAATAAAAAAATGAATAAATAGATAAATAATAAATAAATAAATAAATAAAACTTTCGTTTCTCTGTCATTATTTATATAAAACTAGCCAAATATCACCCATTTTCTGCCCTTCCCCCCCCCCCCCCCTTTCCCTTCTTGCCCTTTCTGCCCTTCCATAACTGGTAGTTTGGGGGCAAAGCTGCCCGCTGGGTACCTTTCCCGATGCCCCGCCGTGTCGTTTGACGGGCGAGTGAAGTAACTAGACAGTGAACTGTTTCTGTCCCAAGTCTTCTGCAGTCACCTCACGTGAGACAGGAGGATCTAATATCGTTAAAACTTCATGAGGTGACGGGTTCGCCCGTCTTAGTTAAAAGCTCTAGTTTTATGGGATTTGGTTTCATTCTCCTATGCATCTCATTGAACTGCACATAAGACGCTTCACGGAAATCCCTGCGGTGGCTCATCTAGTACCACATACCCATATTTCTCTACAGCTGGAGCTGTCAACTACAACGGGCGAACCTGTCACCTCAGGAAGTTTTAACGATATTTGATCGTTCTGTCTTCCGTGGGGTGAGCGTAGAAGATTTGTGACGAAAGCAGTCCACCGTCTAGTTGCGCCACTCGCTCGTAAGAATCCTACCGCGAGATAACCAGGTAAATCAATCAGCGGGCCAACACTCGCGCTCTTACTTCCATTTGCAACCAGATTACTCCGGGCTCGCGACTGATTTCAGGTTCGAGATCGCTTTCTCCTTTTCTCGGCTCATTCACCCGGTATAGGGTAGCCGATTCGTCGTTTTAAGAGCGGCTGCCACTAGGTAAACAACCGACCCCGCTATACAGGAAACAAAGCCGTTTCCAGACTCCCCAGACTCTCAGTCGATTGGCTGACGCCGCACGGTGCGGAAATCGTCCAGGAGCGGCTGAAGTACAATTCCTAGGGTAACTCGCCCGCAAGCCTGGGTCCTACCTGGGCACGCACTCCTGCATGTAGAGGCTGCCGGATGGCTGTTGATGCGTAAGTTTGGCCGACCCTAACACATGAGTCCTGCTACAGGGAGCTAATGGGCCCTTGCTGAGTTGGCCACGGAGATCCATTTGTTCAGGGTCGGTCACACTCACGGGTCAACACCCATCCGGCAGCCTGCACGCATGAAGTGCGAGCCTGGGTAGGACTCTGGCCTGAGGGCTAGTTCCCCCATGACTCATATTCTGGCGCTCTTGGACGGCCTGTGCACCGTGCGGCGTAAGCCAATCGATTGTGCATTCTGACTAACAGTCGGGGGAGTCTGGACACAGTACTGTCTCCTATAGAGTGGGGGTGGTGGTTGACCTTACAGCGACTGCTCTTGAAATGACCATCGTTTACCCGATTCCGGGTGAACAGCCGGGCATAGGATGCCGCGATAGATTCGGTTGACACCGTTTCACCGCTCGAACCCGTAACCAGTCGGGAGACCGGAGTAATCTGGTCGCAACTGGAAATAAGGGCGCGAGTGTCGGCCCCGCTGGGTAACTTATCTGGCTATCTCGCGGATAAGGCGTTGGCGTCTTACGGGCATGTGGCGGAGCTTGACGGTGGACTGTTTTGTCCTAAGTCGTATGCGCTCACCTCACGGGAGACAGAACGATCAAATATCTTTTAAACTTCCTGAGGTGACGGGTTCGCCCGTTGTAGTTGACAGCTCTAGTTGCTACAGGGTCCATTAGCTCCCCGTACTTCTCTACAGGTAGTGGGACGCCTCCGGCTTGTATTTTTTTTTGAGGTTTAGGGAAATTTCCGCGATTGCTGTGATTTTAGAAATGCGTTTCAACTTGCCAGCGAGTAGTATCCTTCCGATGAGCTCGTTCCGTCCGATGTTGTCGAAGTCCATGACCATGACGTCCAGGGAGCACTCCCTGATCTTCTCCCAGGGCACGTTGAAGCTGAAGGTCTCGTTGAAGATCGGGTTGAGGGTGCACTTGAAGATAGGCGTCTTGCGTTTCTCGATGCGTTTGTCGGCGAATTGCAGCCACACTTTCACGTACGGATCTGAAATATTAAGAATAATTGGTATTTCAAATAAAACCGGTCAAGCGTTTAACCGATAAATTTAAAAGAGTTCCGTGTCATATTTAGGCCCATACGCCTAAAAAAATAATAATAAACTCTTTATTAGCACTAAAAAATTATAAATGATAAGTTTAAAAAAACCACTAAAAACACGCTTTTATAAATGCACGTAAAAACCACATCATCAGACCTTGAAACCTAATCGTGGTCAAAGTTCATTCCAAGACTTTTCTAACAAGTCCAAACACAGCTATCATACGATGTTCCATTATGAAGTTCGAGTTCATATCTTCCGACTCCATCATCAGATCAATCTGTAACTACCTATGTACCTGCAAATATCAAAGAAATAAAAGGAAAAGGGTTTACCGCAGCGTTGAAAAAATAGCTTATCGATAAAAGCTTTTACACATTAAACGAATATTTCTCATAATGTTATATTGTGGGCATGCATTTTCATTTTTCCTTTTCTTTTTACAATAATTCAATTAGGAACATTAGACATTTGAAATTATATACATTTCGTATTTATAGGCGATTTTTTTGATTATTCCTTGATTTTGATTTTTTTCTTTAATTTTTATATTATTGGTGAATTATTTTTATTAATTGTCTTCTACTGTTAGTGCTACTTATCCGGTCTGTTAATTTTTTTTCATGTTATATTTCTGTTTTAAATGTTATTTCAGGCCATTCAATGAACATTACGAATTATTATTGATTTGATATTAAAGATATTATAGGCAAACCAGTGAAATAATTACATTTTTAATAAGATATTATAATTAGCAGATAAGAAATTTAGCAGATAAGTAAATTTGTCAATCTGTTATAATAACAGGTAATTGTGAGACATAGTTTTACGCATTATCGCCCATAAATGTACCACCACAATTTCGGACCATAAATATGTTTCTATTTCTATTACTATTTCTATTATTAAGGTTAATAAGGTCTATCCATTGGAATAAAGAAAACCGAGATAAAAAAAGAGATTTGGTTTCTATGTCCCTCATAGTACAGCTTCGACCCACCGCGTTGGCGTACACTGAGAAAAATATAGGTTTGATTCTTACTTACCATTTTGTTATTACGTTTTTTTACAGAATTACGATGTTTCAATCGTAATTTTGTTAAATTACTAGGAATTTTGTTGAAATTCCATTGCTCGTGTATATGTATCAATATTTTCCTTACGGTTAATAGGGAAATAAGAGTATACTGTAGTTTTAACATGATTCGTGTGTCCGACTATAACCGTACATATACTACTATATACTGACATGGTCCCAAGGTCGATCCCAAGGTCGCGAAGTAATGAAATAACATTATGCTGTAACAATACGGCTCGGTAACTACCGTCACGCCAATACCGTTACGCGTCATGTTAATTAATATGCATGGACCACAGTCCGAGTTATATACGTAATCCTTGTTGAAAAATACTTTTTTCCGTGTATTACATCGTTATATTTTTCTCAGTGGAGCTTGATTGTGGATTTTATTGTCCGCAAAGACTTTTACGCTCATTCAATTCAAATTCATTTTTTTAAATTAAATATTAAAAGGTACATTTATTTTAATTACAAAGCCATCCTAACTAGGCCTCGCCTGTACTAAGGTAGGCTTAATGTATATGCGTGTATTGTAGTTTACTTATTGTGGAGGTATTAACTGTTTATTATGCTGTGCAATAAATAAAATGTAATATATTTAAGTAGATAAATATATAAATACATCTAATAGTAGGTATTATTATGAAAAAAATAATATATACAATTACATACACATATTTATATTTATAAATATACATACATATATACTAATAGATTTATATTAAATATCACGATATAGGTTTGGAAGATACGTGAATTTAAATATATATGTTAATATTGTCAATCGAAGACAGAATGGCACGATGTCGTTATAACTCCTTGGAGTGACGGGTTCGCCCGTTATCCAGCACCTCCGACACCAATATCGACAACCCCTGCACTGATTTTAAATTGGTTCCTTATCTAGAGATTCACTTAAAAACTTTTTTTAATTAATGCTTATATTTTTCAAAAAACTCATAAAACTAAAATTCTTCAGATATGGTCGTTCCCATATATCATGTCGCCTTAAAATCATTAATAAATTACCAGATTTTCCATTGATATCTTTAGCCTTGAGGTTCCTGGCCTTGAGTAGCGTGAGTGTAAGTATGCTGTTGCTGGGGTGATAGCAGAGGGATGTGAGCAGTTCTCCGCATTTGTCCTTCGCCGGTGGTTTCAGCGCCTTCCAGAATGATGGTTTCTCGCTCAGGTCCACCTGCAAGTATACAACAGAATGCTTTAATCCGGTGTCAGGTTTGATTCATCGTCCAAAAGTAGATAGATAGATAGATAGAGATTCTTTATTGCACATTAAACAAAAAACATACAAAAGGCAGACTTATTGCCAAAAATACAATCTCTTACAGCCAACAAAAAAAAGAGGAAAAACTTATTACATAACAAAACTTAATCAAGTAACAAAAAGAGGGATCCCTCCCTCATAGAGGAGGGATCGATAGGATCGAGGGAGGGATAGAGAGAGGAGTACGGAGGATGTTTAAGTGATTCAAACCCAGATTCTTTAATGACAGCCATTGCAACTATGGAGCTGTGTGCTGGGCGTTAACTGTATGAATCAAAATAATTTTAGAGAGTTTGCCTCTTCGTTTTTCACATTTTTTTATTTTTCAGCATATACAGCCACCGTAATAGCAGTTATATGATCAATCATCATGACCCCTTGACTGTTCCAGAAAATAGAGCCCATGATATTACGGGCGATTGGAATGGCTTTGAATTTCTTAGGAGTTTGAGATGATAGTCGATTTCAGGTCATGGAATGTTGTTTTGTTTCAGGTTCGAAATGATGAAATACAGACAACCTGAGGTAAAAATGAACACGACATATGGACACAGACATTATACTTTTCTAGCTCCGAGACTATACAATAAACTGAGACTGGACGTACCGACGACCGACTTACCATACCTTACTTTTCGAAGAGTGCTTATAAATTGGTTGCTAAATAAACCTAGGAAAGACTGCGAGGCATTATTAAAATCTCTTAAATGAACATATTTCTATCTGTATATATTATGCAAATTTACGGCTATATAATATTTTAGTACATTCTTAATTACCTTCTATATTATATGAAAAATGGCATTGCAAATTGTCATTTTCTTTGATAAATAGTTATCAAGGCACTTTGGCAAATGTAAATATAAACTCGTATTATCATAATAATATGTATATATATATATTTAATTATCATATTATATTTATGTACTTATTTATATTAATTTTTATTTATATATACTGTTAATATAAACTCATGTAATGTTTATGCGATTATCGTATCTATGTATGTATTATATTAGATGTAAGAATATTTATTTTTGAATATTTGAACTAAAATAACTTAGGTGTAATTTGGTCTCTTCAAAATTTTTAAATTTTAGAATAAAGTAACTGCCTCCATCCTTGTAATTATTAAATGTAAATGTCATCGCAATATAAAGTTAAAAAAAATAATAAAATAAAATAAAAACCTAAGAGCGGATATATCATGCTCTTTCGGCAGGCAATATGCGATTTCTGTTGGTACCACCTCGATACAGGTTATTCCTAGTGAGGTGGTAAACCACAAACTATCATTTCTGAATCTCTTTCCGAGTTAGGAAGTAAATTGGAAACTGTTTAATTAATTATGAAATATTAGGCTAAGATAATGTTTTTGTAATTAAATGTACTTTTATGGACTTAAATAAATAAATAAATAATAAAAAATCGCCCATAGTTACGAATGGAGCCAATAAACAGTCAGAATCTTATTGTAACAAATGCAAAGAGCGTTGCGAAATTTTCTGTCTAGTTTTTTCTTTGCGTCCGTAAGCATTCTATAGGTACTTACCCCGCGTGCGGATAACTTTTCCATACCTATACGATCACTTAAAATACTATGCGTAGGTATTACCTATCGGAATATTTACTTTTTAAGCAATGAAACTAACCGTGAAAAGACGATCCGTCAAAATATTTTTACCACGAGTTTATATATGTAATATATGTGGCTTTTAAACGCCTTGTTATTGCATAAGATCGACAGAAATCAAATGCAATTCCATAATTTTATCAAAACAGAAAATTAATAACTTTTACTTACTTGGCATAGTGGAAGGAAAACTTCACCGATGGAATCGTCTCTCGAGAATCTGTCGTAGTCAAACACGTGCAGATGCAACACCTGAAAAGAAAAAAACAAAAACAAATTATTTAACCCATATATGCCCAATGATTCGAAAACGAAACAAGAAGTAGTATTTTTGTAAAAGCATCGGAAATCCTTTGTGAGCTCAGTACGAGCTCAACAAAGATACGCTGGAGTTTCGACGTAGCATTGCCCGAATCTTACTTCAAAGTATAGCAATGATTTACAGCGCCCGGGACCTTGCAAACGGATATCTACAAATGTCCCTACATCAGTACGAAAGCATAACGCCGAGCACGGGCACTAAGTAGACTGCGATGTGTCTTGCAAAAGCCTAAAAGTCACTTTTTGTCAAAAATTTGAAGTAGATTTATATTCTAAATGTTTCTCTGCATTTCATTCCTAATTTTTTAATATAATTGCATGTGAAAATATTAATAAATATTAAATAAACTCAATATAACATCTTTGTTTAAATTACCTATAACGAATGTAGGATATTTGCCCATTGTTTCGTTTTCGAACACCTCTAAAATACCTAGTTTACAAAAAAATATATATACTAAAATAGTCAATAATGGTATAGGGACCTATCAACATAAACATATCTGAAAATAACCAAAATCAACATTCCAAAATAGTTTTGGGCATATATGGGTTAAAGTTAGTTTCATCAATCAAGGGTTATCAACGCTAACCAACATTCATAAGATGAGTGGATATTGTTATATTTTAACATAATCACAATCTGCCAATCTGTTCTCAGGCAAGTAGGATAAGTCCGGGGAAGTCTGGGCGGAGGTACAGAATATTCAGGATAAGACAGGGTAGTTCTGGGCAGAGGTACGGAATAAGTAGGATCGTATCGTACTTCCAAGAAAAACATTCTTTCAAAAAAAAAAACGCACTCTTAGAGAAAAAAGTTCGAAATTTAAATTCTAAGGGCCAACATATATTTTGAAATTTTCTGAACAATAAATAATAATTAAATAATAAATTTAGTGAATATAGTGTAATAATAAATCCACAAGCCTAGGAAATGGAAATATTTTCCTGAAAGTGTGGAGCTCGCCATGACGTGTGGCCGACGTGGCGGGTATCGGGCTAAATACCTCTAATCATGATGAACAGTACAACATTATGACATCGAGGAGACAGCTGGACCTGTCTGGATGAGGGAAACGAACAACGGATCCGGATGGATAGTGATTGGAGAGGCGTATGCCCAACGGTGGGCGAATGCGCGCCGATGAAGAAGAAGAAGAAGAGAAAAAATTTACTCGGCTAAAAATATTGCATTTTAATAAAAAAATAAGCGTAATTCTAAGAATATCGTACAGTCAGAAAACATAGTACTTATTTATAAATAGGATAGAAGCGAATTTACCGCGTGAAATTTGTGACACCCGACGTTTCGGTGACGTTGCAGCCGCCGTTGTCCAGGGTAGACGCTCACGATCTAATACACACGAAACTCAAAAACCGAGCAGATGAAGAGCATTCTTACCATACGTCAAGGACGTGACAGGTCGAATAAGTAAGATGCGATATAAAAACGATCTTCAAGCCGACCCAAAATATAGCTCGATTTTTGAGGCCTGTAATGGATGTGATACCATTGCAAACCCCGGGTGTGTATAAAGTCGAATGCAGTTGCGGTCTAGCCTACGTTGGACAAACGAAACGGCCCATATCCACGCGACTGACAGAACACATCAAAGCTGTTGAAAACTTTCAGCGAGAAAAATCGGCGATCTGCGTACATATATTGAATAGCGAAAGTAACCACTAGATGCAGTTTCAAAATCCCATTGTGTTATCTAAGGAACAACTCTACTTTCCTCGCATTATCCGGGAAGCCATTGAAATAAGAAGAACCCCGAACTTTAATAGAGACGACGGTTACAAACTCTCTTCTACGTGGAACCCTCTTCTTAAAATATTCCCGCCGCCGAACGCCGAACGCAAGGACGTAAGACAGGATACAGTGAGTGTTGTGTGCAAGACGGATTTTAGAAATTCGCGCGCTCCGAATCCGGCCCCCACCACCGTAATAACCTACGCAGTGGCGGTAGCGGTATTCGGCCTACCCGCAAAACAACGGATTGACAGCTCTTTTAGTCTACCCTGGACAACAGCGGCTGCAACGTCACCGAAACGTCTGGTGCTACAAATTTCACGCGGTAAATCCTATTTATAAAGTCAAACAACCGCGATAGTCTTCGATTTTATATAAACGTACTTATTTATTAATTTACATAACATGTTTTTTTCTTAATATTTGTGTATTCAGATATACTTATATTTTAAAAATATCATACTTCATGAAATATGGTAAGTTATAAAAAAATATCGTACTTTTTTACGAAAAAGCACAATTTCACAAATATCATACTGGTACAAACATTCGAAAATTCGTCCTCCTCAAAAATATTGTACTTACAGAAAAAAGAATCAGAAATTGCATACTTTTGTGATGTATCTTACTTTTATAAATATCGTCCTTTTTAACAATATTGTGTATTTAGAAATACCGTACGTAAAAAAATATCCTACTTTGGGAAATCAAAGACGTACTTTAAAAAGGTGCACCCCCTCCCCTCATCAGGCCTTTCCCTCTCATCAGAACCTTTTTGAATGTTACAAACACGCACTTATCCATCTGCGCACATTGATATTTTAGCTCACCCTATCAATCCTAACCCTTTCGGGTCACGCTGTATTTCTGAAGGCAAATTGCTAAAACCGCTCGCCAATATCGGCGGCCCCTAATACCCCTAAAGTCTGAACGGACCTATTCATTGCCCCTACCCGTTTTCATTGAAAATGCGATTTTCCTTTTTGCTCGAAGATTTATAGCTGGATCTGTTATTGAAGGCGCCTCCGCGGCATCTCCTCGTCAAGCTGTTACAATGCCCGGACGAAATTAATGATATATTATTGAGGGAAGTGAAGATTAGGAAATTCCGGCACGACGCACGCAAAATGAATGACCAAGAGATTAATGGTATACAAATTGGGCCTCGAGCAAGACGGGTGTAGTCCATTTTATAAGTACCTCGAAAAGAAATATGAGGCAGGTAGAAAACAGTGAGCTGTAGAACTAAATAATTATAATTAAAGTAAAATAGGAAAGTGAATAAAATACATTAAAATTACCTTCGGAAAATAACATTACTATTATTTTAGGCACCAATCTTTGCTGTTCACAGAATTTTAACAAGTAAAAGAAGAAAAAACACGACTGCCGTTACAGAAAGTGAACTATTGTTTTTTTAACAAGGTGTAGAGGACGAGTAAAGTATTGAACATAACAACAAAATAAGACTGATTTTATTAAATATCTTCTTTATATTTGATACATTGATGCAATGCATCTTTCATTATCTTAAAAACATTTGATTGAAACCTCAAATAATTATATAAAATTTAACGCCTTCTCATACTCATTTGTATGTACTCTGTCGAACTATCTTTTTACATTAGTACCATTTCTGGTCGCTTGATGTAATTTAGTGTTTATTAGTGTAAACAAAATTGATGAGAGCGATTTTTTGATCCCCTTTCCATGTATTAAGCGATTTTTGACCATAATTAACTATTATCCTGAAGATCTAAGCTATTCAAAAATATATATTTCATTGAGGTACCCGATTTTCCGTTAGCTTCTGAATCATTTGTAGTACTTTACTTGTAATTACTTGTAATAATTATTTTTATTACGGGGTATTATTAAATATTTATGATTTCTTTATTTATTGCGTGAGTTACTCGCGCTCGTATGAGTGGGAGTTACGCACATAAACGCGAACACGTCAATGTATTGGATAGCGTAGATTTCTCCACTGTACGAATGCTTCCCGTGTACGAAGCCTACCTGCTCTCCCCTACATGTATGTTTCTGGAAGGTACACAATCAGACCTTTCATTTGACACTAAACATTTGGACATTTGAACATTTAGACAACTAATTACTTAATATTTTAACTGTAAAGGTACCCTATGACACTCGGGATGACACAAAGATTCTAAAAATACCACATTATTTTTAATCGGTTTGAGCGTTTAGAAGTTAGAGTGAAATAAAGTAACGGAAAACGTAGATAGGAGAATTCTGAACAAATTACACTTCTTTTTTGTTGGGCAGTCGCGTAAAAAAAGATGGTTGTAAACGTCGAAATTAGACGTTGTGTAGTCGTTCAATTTACCAAGAATTCGTTCGACCTTACAGAAAGACAGCATGTTAGGTCTAATCCTAATAGCAATAATTTCGATCTGTATATTTAGTAAGCCTGGCAGGTTTCGAAAAGCGATACAACAGTGATGAAAAGGTCAAGGCGGGATGGCTGAAAATTTCGCATAGGTACGTGGGTGGTGATTTATGTGTTTCCTTGGCCACACCATTATATTCTCTCACAGATTAAATAGCTCGGGATGTGAAAAGGGTTTTTGATATGGACACTCTGCTCATATAGATACTTAATAAAGGTCAGCGTTTGAAACCTGGTTTTTAATAGAGACTGTATCCAAGCTCAGCTCGGGATCAAGATTTCTTCTAAACCGGGGCGGGACAACACGCCATTGGGCCCCCTCCCCTCCACAAATTTAGATCTAGGATATAAAACGAACTCACGGAACAGATATACTGGGTGGGATTCGGAATTAAAAGTGAAGTTAGATACTGTAACGGACCTTAAGTCCATTACATGCGATCAACAAATGCATCGATTTCCAGTGAAATCCACTGACACAATTCAGCTATTATTTTGACTCGTGTAGCTATGAATCAGCACGATGAAACAATACTTTTACTCGGAATATTTTCGGATTGCATCATTTCACGGCCTATTTAAACCGGCGAAAAATCAACCAAATTATCATTCCCCGAGTGATCACCTTCCCCCAAGGTTGCGACGGCATATCCGGTACCCCTCTTACGAGGTCCCTCAACGGATCCGGCTCCTTGGTTTCCTTTCCTCATTTCTCCCTGAGTCTCGAAGCATCAGTCTGTAATCCCACAGACTCGAGTCGTGCCCAGTACAAGATACTAGGAGCACACGCACAATCCTCATCCACTATTCCCACATAACCTCCGTCGCGCAACCCTCGAGTCTCGATAAAGTAATTCGCGCACTTGTTACTCACCCTATTCGGCAAGTGTTATAACTGACAATATTCAAACCTTCGATCAATAAATTCCTCCTACTTCGTTCAAGACCGCCTTTCATTACGGAGATAACTCGTAAGTTGACACCACCACCTCACACCGAATAAACCTGGAGTCTTGTGAGGGGTGGTCCCTCACACTGGTGACCCCGACGTGATCCAGTGTGAGGGATACAATACCATACGAGGAAGAACATTTATGAGGGAATGTTTGACTGAGCTAGGAAGGGATGAAACGGAGAAATTTGTTAATTATAGTGCTGTATAGTGCTGTATACCTAACTACATACAATTACTCCTTTTTTTCATATTTATGTATATGTATAGATGTAAAATAAATGTATAATCATAATCATAATCATATTTATTTTTCATAAAGGACTAGGTATCTACAACAAGCAGCGAGACAAGTTTTAGAAAATAGCTTAATAATACCCAGAATGAAAACATCATTTCGACAAAGACATTACTCTTTCATTGCGCCGAGATTTTACAATCTGATCAATATGGAAATATAAATGAATGTGACATTTAGGGAATTCAAAAATAAATTAAAGAAATGCTTATCGAATTATGACAGACTAACCATACATCAAATGTTAGAAATAATAGTTAATTGAAACTTAGGTGCACAATTTATTAACATATTTTTAAACATGTATGTTGAGTATATTTTAACATTGAACTAACTACCAAAAAATATTTGACTTTGTTGTTATATATTATTTTGACAATGAATTGCACTTTCTTTGAATAGGTATTTTTATATTAAATCCTATATTACATAACATATTCTTTTCTCACATATAACTTTATTTACATTATTTAATCGAATTTTATATTATATTTTGTGCCGATTGTATATTGGAATTGCATTTTATTTATTATATTATCTTTTAATATTTATTATTATTATTATTATAATTATTATTTTGAAGATCACATTTTAAGGCAATTTAGTGTTATTAGCTTTTTACTAAAACTTGTACATTTGTAAGCAATCAAGCAATCAAGCTTGAAAAAGAAAAAGAAAAAGAAGGAGTGTTAAATGATCCACTAATAAAATTCCAACATAATTTGGAAATAATACTGTTTCAAAAGTCAACTTAACAACTAAAACGCCTGAAGTGTCAACTTTCAAAAGTCAACTTAATAACTAAAAGCCGCACATAAGTGCACATGTAGCACTATCTCGCTTGCTCATTCATGTGGCGCTTTTATCCTACTCGCTCGCACGGATACCCATTGAAGCGCCATTTTTTCACATATTTCATTCGCACCTTCCCTCGTTAGTCATGTGCGCTGGCCTCTTCAATCGACTAGTGATGCAATTTAGGTTGAGTGTTGATTTCATTCCCTGATACTTGTGACGCGCGCGTTTGTTTATTGCTATTATTACAATTTTAAATACTATGCTGTATGCAAAATCTGTTTAAGAAGTGATACGACATTAACGGATCGCCTAAATGCTTATGGTGACCTGCCTAGATGGAGTCCACTATAGTCGCCGTCATACAAACTGATGACCGGCCCCGTACCTGCCATTGAGCGTAAGGTCGATCACTTGACGATAAAAGATTTATTTAAAAGTCGATATCATTATTATATTTTGTTTGGTTTATTAGACAAATGTTATAACATTATTTAATTACTAATAGGTTCAAGCACTATAAAAAAGTAGGCAGGTAGACATGCTGTCGGCAAACAAACCACATCAATTCGTCAATCAAAATAAATTTAAAATGTGGATATATTATATGTCGTTACCTAGTTGGCAGTGTATTACGTGTATACCGGAGCCTGTTTTGCAATCACCAATCATGTAATTGTCTAGTGATTAAAATATGGCGTGTAAAGCGTTATAAGTTATTTGCAATGTTATAAGTTACATACCTATTTATTTATTTATGACGGCTGAGTTTTTTCATAGCGACAAGCTTCAAGTGAGTGGTTTAGTACATCGATTTTCGATTTTGTGGTTTAGTTTGATGTACTGAATCGCCCACTTAAAGAACGTCACTATTAAAAAATTCAACCTGTGTAATAAACAATATCGACAATATCGATAAAATTTTATGCGACATGACATGAGATGACCTTTACTACAGATCTGAGTGAGAGATCGTAACGTTATGAAAGTGCGAAAGGGATGTCATGATTCTAATGATTTTTGGCCCAGTCATCAGTTTGTATGGCGGCGACTATAACGTGGACCCCCATTTAAATACATCTCGTGCACCCCGATTTTTTTTTCTCGCTGACATGGACCCCCTGCGAATCGAAACCGACCCCTGGGGGTCGATATAGACCACTTTGGAAATCACTGATCTAGAAAATACACATGTAAACATTAATACATTAGTTTACTTTTTTGTTTCAGGCAAAATTACGCTCGCTATTACCAGCGCAAACCATTGACATAATATAGTTATATGTCAATGGTTCCCAGTTATAAATCTTTTCCATTCACTAGAGTCGATCAGTATATGCACATAAAAAGCAATCTGGCTTATTTATAGTTGAACATAGCCAGTCTGGCGGGAATATTTCAACAATTACAAAAACAAAAAAATCAACGTGATTTACGGTTCTGTCGACCTTAATGAGTGAAGCCCTCCAAATGTTTTTGCCTTGGACTCGCCCGAAAATTTACGTCCTATGATCCAAAATTGGTCTATAATGGTTCTATTATCTCCCTTATAGACCCAAATAACCACTTCAAATTTCTTGGCAGGAAAATCACCTGCCAGGGAAAAGACCTCTCTGGCGATCATGTTATAGAACATTTCAGTAGTTGCCTGGAAAAGATAGATGCATTGCTAATTTCTGGCCCTCGTAAGGCTTGGATCTATGACAACTATCTAACTTCATAATTGTCATGGCCCTTTCTTATTTACGATTTCACCAAAACCCAACATTTTCACCAAGACCCCCATTTACATCTCGTGCACCCCGATTTTTGTTTCTCGCTGACGTGGACCCCCTGTGAATCGAAATCGACCCCTGGGGGTCCATATAGACCACTTTGGGAATCTCTGCTCTAAGAGTTGAGAGTTTTGTAATGTGCATTAATTTTATAATGTATCAAATTTCAGCGTCCCTATTATTATAGCCAATCAATTTACTATACAAAAGTAACAGATAATTCTACCCACGGTCACGCTCTCTTATTTTTCGATATTGAAACGTAATGGAGAAATTTTACCTAAGGATACGAAAGCGAATTTCCCCTTTCTTCGGTCATAAATAAATAATCTGTCAATTTTACGCCTTTCCGGTATGCCCTTAATTTAAATTGACTTTGATAGATCGGCATGGCTGCTAGGCCTAACATTTAGTACATAAATCTTCTATTTCTTTCCCATCTACGAGTTTCCAGCCCGTCGAGGCGCACAGCAACTTGCTTGGTCATCACCTTAACAGTCAGGCAAGCTAGATGTATGAGAGAAAGTAAAACCTAAATATGAGGTTTACCATCTGTGTGAATCGCCTTGTCTTATACTGAAATATTAAATTAATAGTTAAGAAAAAAAACACTAAAAATACGCTTTTTTAAATGCACGTAAAAACTAAAAAAGGTTTGTTATAACCTTGAAATCTGATCGTGTTCAAAGTCCATTACGTGACCTTTCTCACAAGTGCAAACACGACTATGATACGATATTCCATCATGGAATGCCAGTTCCTGTCTTCCGGCTTCATCACCAGATCTTGAAACTTAATTGTGGTCAAAGTTCCTTGCAAGACCTTTCTAACAAGTCCAAACACGGCTATGATACGATATTCCATATTGGAATGCCAGTGCCTATCTTCCGGCTTCATCATCAGACCTTGAAACCTAATCGTGGTCAAAGTTCATTCCAAGCCTTTTCTAACAAGTCCAAACACAAGTATGATACGATGTTCCATCATGAAGTTCCAGTTCATATCTTCCGACTCCATCATCAGATCAGTTTGACAGTACCATATTATTGTATTGTCATCAGAACTTTAAACAGCTGCCAATTTTCATGACGCTACGATCCTTGGAAGATGGTTAAATTAGTTACCTTAGATTCATTCCATTACATAGTTAGTTACATACAGGTCGACCTAATAAAAGCGTGTTAAAAACATGTACCTACATGACATTTAGTGTCACCAATGTAGCTCAACCAAAACAAGTGCATATTCTGAAACTCCACAGAGATTGTCTTAACCCCGAAAATTGTAATTGTGTTAATCTTAATAATGTTGATAACATTAAATACCTAGGTATATTTATTTATTACCGGTTACAATGGAGCACCCACATAATGGAGCTGCCGGCAAAAGTTAGGAAACTCATGTATGTTTTCAAAGACCTTAGAGGTATCCTGGACCAAAGGACACTTAATATAGTATACTATGCGCAGGTGCCAATCCATCGTAAGCTACGGGATCATAGGGTGGGGAGGTGCAGCGAAAAATCACATGGAGCCCTTTATCAGAGCTCAGAAGCTAGTACTGAAAATTATAAAGAGAAAGCTTTGGAGATACTTTTCAGATGATCTCTACAAAGAATATAATGCGCTAGACGTATCACAACTCTACGTGAAAGCGGCGCTCTGTGAGTATCAAACAAATTTAGAGACCGCAATAAGAACTCAGCAAACAATCTGCACTCGGAAACCTCGAGCTATACATTTCGATGTCCCTCGAATGCAGACCACTTTTGGGCAGAGTAATTTTATGTACATAGCTCCCAGGGTATTTAATATGCTAGACGAAGATTTAAAAATGTATGTCCCTAAGTTTTCTTTCAAAGCCAAAATAAATTCCTGGCTAAAACATGACGCCCGGCAAAATATCCACAAATTAATATACCCAGACATTTTCAAACATTAAATGTTATCCTTGAAAATTCTTCTTGTTTTCGTTGACTTTTTTTACTACTATTACTTCTTCATTAATTTAGGTTACTATTGTTTAATATTATTTCACGGTTTATTTTAATTTTATTTTATTAAAACGATTATTTATTTTATGTATTTTATTTTAAATATTTCCTTTTGTGATCATTAGTTATAATTTGTAATGATGACGGTAAAACTTATTTCTTTTTTCTTCTTTTTAAATTGCCGAATACATGTGAACATAAAACTAGAGAGCTCGCTGCCTTGGAATAAGTCCTTGCACTAGTCGAGCAGCAGTAGTACATACATGCTAATGCTCATATCGGCCGTGTTCAATTTTTATTTTCATTTTAATAATATAAATAATTGTTTATGGATATGAATATTAGTGATACATATGCAATGTAGATGAATTAAATAAATGAAACATGAAATAAAATATTATAACTAAATTACTCACCCAAAGCATACCTACAATTAAAATCAATTAATACATGATTTTTATTTTGTATGATTTGTCTTAACTAAGCAAATATTGTGTGTGGACGGCCTTTCTATAAAAACGTAAAGTTATGTAAATAATTATGTGATCTCGTCAAAAAATGTAAAATGTTATGAGCAAGTTTAAAATGAATAAAAAAGGATTACAACAATTACAATTCTAAATCACCAAAAACAGTTTGAATATTTATTAAAAATAATAACAGTTAAAAAAATCGGTTGTGTCACCCCAAGACTTTCCTGTCAAGTAGCAAGGAACTTAATTCACCTGAATATTAATCTCATAATTCCTAGCAGCCCCCCAACCTAGCGGCACCCTTTAACCACCCCCCCCCCCCGATAATGATGATGATGTTGATGATGAAATCGAAATCAAAATCGAATTCGAAAACGAAATCGAAATCGAAAGAAAAATCGAAATCTAAACCGGAATCGAAACCGAAACCGACACCGAAACCGAAATCGAAATCGAAAACTATTGTAAACGAAATCGGTACTCGTATACAAAATTTTGGATCTCGTCGGAGAACACACAGAGGTGCGTGCGTCCACAATACTTTCCTTAAACTGGAAAGTAATAATAACAGTTAATGACAATATCAAAAATTCAAAGTAAAGACTAATTCATTAATTATAAAGATTAAAAAAAGAAACGATCATTATTAATAATAAAGCTAGGAAAAATTTTGAAGTAATTGTTGTGAGAAAGAAGGAATTAAAAGAAAATTACGATTTCTAAAAATTCAAACTTAACATGTAACATTAATATTTGCTGGTGTGGTTTCGCCTATCAGCTTGTCTCGGAGATTGTCGCGACTTTTTCTCGGGAATATTCCTTTTTATAACTCCCAGAAAGGATAGCCAAGTAAACAGTTACGTTCTCTGTCCGTGTGAACCGATCAATCAGCGTATCCCTAAAATAACCTTATGGATAGAGTCGAGAGGGGTCGGGTTCCGGGATGGGTCGCTTTTTTAGGCGCGCAAAGCTCTAAGATGGATCGATTGCGGGGATAATGTCCAGTCCGCCACCGTGCCCCATCACTCTTCTTGGCAAATTGTCATGTCCAATATGACTCATGGACACTAATCATCCCTATAGATCCGCCGTATGATTGAACGGAGTTTTAGAAATAATAAACTACCCAACTCGAACTAACTTTCCTGCATATTATAACGAAATTACAAGTAATTATATTAAAAAGAATAAAAAAGACGACTGCTGTTACAGAAAGTGAACTATTGTATTTATTACTAGCTGACCCGTGCCCACTTCGTTGGACGGTAAAAATTTTTACTTGTGATGAAAATATGAGTGTGGTTCGGTTAGTAGGTACTGAGTGCTATGATTTATTTCCTGACTGCCAAAAGAAGGGTTATATTTTTACTGCATATGTATGTAAGTATTTGCATGCCAATTTGACTGTAGGTATTACCTTTGATGTAAGTGTCTTCTTGTGAGTGTCTTATTTGTGAGTGTTTTATCTCTTTAACCATTTATGCAGTAAAAGGGAAGTTATATGCAGTAAAAGGGAAAGTCTTTAGTTTTAAACACTTGAGACGATAAATTTACCTATGAATTCATAATTGTTGATAAATATGACCAATAAACATGACCTAACGATTAAAATTATTTTTTAAATATAAAATCTACTTTTTGTGACCTAAATATAAAATTTAGACATGTGCTGTCACTGACTTTTTTGTAGGCATTACCAAGCTCTACATCTTTTCTCTAGAACTCAATCATATATCTCTCATCGTTAAAGCAGCGTTCGTAAGAAACCTTTTCATTCGACCGTTTTTTCTCCGACTTACTTTGCAAATCCATTTACCACGAAAAAATCTTTTAATTTTTCAGATTAATATATAGCATATGACACACAAATACCTTGGCTTTCTATTGGTAAAAGAATTTTCAAAATCGGTTTAGTTGATCCAGAGATTACTTCCTACAACCTCACAAACTTTACGTCTTTTAATATTAGTATAGATTATTTTGATTTAGTTTTTAATTATGAACTATTTGTGGTTTATGTATTTATCCACATTTATAAATGTATATTACCGAAAAGTACTCAGTCAGACCTTCCACTTGACTCTAAGTACGATATATTTATGTTAATTTATTGACATTCGGACCTTGGACATTTCGACAACTACTTGCTTGATATTTGGACCGTTATAGTACCTTATGACACTCGGGATGATATATTTATTCTAACAATACTACATAATTCTAAATCGGTTCAAGCGTTAAGAAGTTATGGTGGAATAAAGAAACGGAAAACATAGATAGATGAACCCTGAACACGTTACACTCGTTTTTTGTTGGGCAGTCCTATAAAAAATGAGAACAAAGGCAACCTTGGATATAGAAAGAGCTGGGGAGGGGGGAGATGGGGCGACCTAACCACTATGCCACTGTGTGAAGTTGTAGTAGCTAAGGGGCCCTTGCTGAGTTGGCCACGAAGACCCATTCTGTTCAGGGTTGGTCACACTCACGGGTCAACACCCATCCGACGGCCTCCACGCATGAAGTGCAAGCCTGGGTAGGACTCTGGCCTTATGGTTAGTTTCCCTTAGGAATCAATCTTCTGGCGCTCCTGGACGGTCTGCGCTCCCTGCGGCATTGCCAATCGATTGCGCACTCTGATTAACAGTCGGGGGAGTCTGTAAGCAGTACTGTTTCCTATAGAGCGGGAGTGGTTGCGGACCTTACGGCGACTGCTCTTGAAACGACCATCGGCTACCCGATCCTTGGTGAACAGCCGGGCAAAGGATGCCGTGGTTCGCGATAGATTCGGTATACACCGTTTCATCGCTTCGTAAGGGAGAGGACCGCGCAAGCGACCTCGAACTCGTAACCAATCGAGAGACTGGAGTAATCTGGTTGAAATTGGAAGTAAGGGCGTGAGTGTAAGCCAGCTGGGTAGCACTCCTGGCTATCTCGCGGTTAAGGCGTTGACCTCTTACGGGCTTGTGGCGGCGCTTGATAGTGGACTGTTTTTGTCCAAGTCTTCTGCGCTCACTTCAGGGAGACAGAACGACTAATTGGTAAAACTTCCTGAGGTGACGGGCTCGCCCACTGTAGTTGACAACTCTAGTTGTGTGAAGTCGTGTAAATTAGGCTTTTGATAATAAGAGTTTTGGTAAAGCTAATACTTTCAGATCAAGGGTACAGTCAGCAGCCCAGAAACTGGGACACCTGACTCTGGCGTACTAGGAAAGGTGTAATTATAAATGGTACCCCAAAGCGTTCTGGAAAAGCTGAAAATGAATCATTAGACAGTGGATGCAATAAAGAACTCGAAACTTATGGTCACACTGCTTCATAATCGAAAGCGGGGCGTTAGTATCTCCATACGTGTCGTTAGTGTCTCCATACGTGGCGTTAGTGTCTCCATACGTGGCGTTAGTATCTCCATACGTGGCGTTAGTGTCTCCATACGCATGGCGTTATATAGTATCTTCTTAACGGCGGGATAGACTCACCAGATTTATTAGAAGCGTTAAATTTCAACGTACCATCCAGGCGACTGAGGCATCACCTAACATTTCATCTTCCCACTTCGCAGACAAATCAATCTTTCCACAATCCTATCTCACGTACATGCCGGTTATACAACACTATAACCGATAACAATGATTTCTTCAACCTGGGACCAGTAGCAGTTAAGTCCATTATAAATCACGTATTATTACACAAATTGATAATTTACCGTATGTTTTTATTATTTTATTCCAGACAATATTTGATATTTTTTTTACCATTTAATTGTTTTTCAGAATTTACTGTAAACTTATTCCTAAAATTTTGAATTTTTGTTTTGATAATTTTTAAGGATATTAATTTTTGTACTGATAATTTTGTAAATCATGAGATAAACGGCGCATACGCAATTAATAATTAAGCATGCGAAGTACGCATAAAATATTATACTCTATTTAGAAACAATGCAAAAGTGTTAGCGATAACCACGTATTATTAGAGTATTGTTTGCGTACCTATTATACTAAATAAATAAATACAAGTCTATCTTCAAATAAATAAATAAAATAAATAAACTCTCTGCGTGTACTACTACTGTGACACTTTGGGGGTACTAATTAAAATAAATTAATAGATAAAAAAAAACACTAAAAACACGCTTTTATAAATGCAAGTAAAAACCAAAAAATCCGGCTTCATCATCAGACCTTGAAACTTAATCGTTCTCAAAGTTCATTACAAGACCTTTCTAACAAGTCCAAACACGGCTATGATACGATATTCCATCATGGAATGCCATTGCCTATTTTCCGGCTTCTTCATCAGACCTTGAAACCTAATCGTGGTCAAAGTTCATTCCAGGACTTTTCTAACAAGTCCAAACACAGCTATGATACGATGTTCCATCATGAAGTTCCAGTTCATATCTTCCGGCTCCATCATCAGATCAGTTCGGCATTACCCTATTATTGTATTGTCATCAGAACTACATACAGCTGCCAATTTTCATGACGCTACGATCCTTGGAAGATGGTTAAATTAGTTACCTTAGATTCGATAGTTACCTAATAAAAGCCTGTTAATTACAAATTTCATACTACGCCAGCGCTAGGTTTCCCGTAATCTGGCCTGCTGACTGTACTTCAGCATTCTTTGGCCAAAATACTATCTCATATGAAAGTATCACCTTTTCCAAAACACGCACTTTTTTGTCGCTGGCTCCCCAACTAAATCCTCTGTTTGCACCATCACAATACACTTCCCTATACGTTGTCTGACAATATAATATCTACGTTATTTACTGCGCTATAGATCCAGAAGATTTTATTAAGCGTGTATAAGAAACATATGGAGAGGGTAGAAGCCTCTTTTGACGAGGAAATTTCCCTCGTGGCGTCCATTGTAGTGGTAAGTTATTTATCGAAAATATTACGTTTGTTCCGACAAAGAAAATTCTTGGCGAGGGTTTCCAATAAACATGTAGTATGTACGGTCACGCTCGGGTAGAAGGAATTACCAAGGCGCAGAGTTTGGAGTTTAAGTAGGAATCCACGAATGTCGTGACTTTTTTGACTTGTCAGTTAAGACGGACCGCGGAAGACCCCTAACACAGGTAGCCTGGTAGAAACTGTTCCCTTAATCAACGCGATTAAGGGAACAATAGCGTTGATTAAGGGAACAGTTTCTAAAGCAAAATTTTCTATCATTTTTATAGAACACTCTGTTTACCAAGAAATTAAGCATTATAAAATTCGGAAAAAAGATCAAACTAGTGAAGAGTGGCTTCACGATCACTGATCGGTAATAGTCATGAAGACTAAAAAATATATTCTGTGTCACTCGAAAACTTTCTGGCAATCGACCAAGGACTGATTTGATCTGAATATTAATTTCATTAATAAAATCGTTGAGCACGATCTCTCGCGGGGGGGGGGGGTGAACCCGTTTGGTTTCCGTTTTACAACTGCCTCAAGCGGCGCGGTTCGTTTCTCGGATAGCCTCGGGCGGCTCCGCGTTAAAATTTGATTATTATATATATATGGTGCTTTTTAAATATTATTAGTGCATCTTGTATATGAGATATTCCAACTAATTAATTTATAAAGTAATTTCGGCCTAACAGGGCATTTGTTTACAAAATTTTAAGTCTTACGTCTCCTATTTCGAGGACAATATATGACTAGTCCACTGCCTGGTGGACCGATTTCAACCACAAACTTTCCAACTATTGCCATGAACAAATGTTGCCTGTTTATTAAAATCTGAGGTCAATCGAGCGTTATCATTAAGGAATAGACGGACACATAGACGTGCGTTCACAATACTTTCCTTTCTCGTCGGGTGGTCAGCCGGAAAAGTAAAATCAATATTATTAAACTGACAGAGTGAAATAGGTATTCAAAATTTTTCCAAACAAAGCATGGAAGGGTTTGCAAAAATAATTAATCAGGAGTCAGAGAATAGTAGATACGTCATTGAGAAGCGTATATCCCAAACACTCACATCACTTTCACTAAATATGTTTTTTCGAACAAAACCTTACTGTGCATTTACACGAAATGAACGAATGCTCATTCTACCCCCACTATGCCAAAATCAAGTGATTTTAACTAGAGTGGGGTAAGCTTAAAAGCATTCTATCCGATGTTCGGCGGTAACGACATAGAAAGCTCTATAAAACAAAGAATTGCTCATTCGTTTAGTGTAAATGACGCTAGCGCGCGCGAACAGTAGCCTAGAGCAGCGGTTCCCAAACTTTTAATTTCGCGTACCACTCACAAAATGATAAATCAGTAGCGTACCACTGACGTGTAAAAGTTAAAAAAAATCGTTCAAAATGGTAAAGTAATAAAAACTGCAAAAACTATTTATGACAAATTTATGTTTATTTATTTATTATAGAATAAAATACAATACTCTTAGTGCGAAAAATGGTGCTGCATGTTCGAGACAAGAGAGGAAATATTTGGCTCAGTTGTATGTAATTTTTGGCGCAAATTAGGGTCTATGTTAAGCTTATTATGATATTTGTTTTTTATTATCAACATAGCAGAAAATCACAGAGATACGTGACTGCAAAATGAATCATAAACAGTAATGCTTTTCTGGACAGCGATGGATATTCATTTTTAACTTTTAGCCAAAATTACACAACTCCAGTTTGTTGAATTCCTCCATCGCAAGATAGTTCTATCAGAGATTCCTTTCCTAGTTGTGGTGAGAGATTCCTTTCTTTTCTTGTGCGTTGAGAGATTCCTTTCTAGTTGTGTTGAGAGATTCCTTTCTGTCTATCAGATATTCCTTTCTTTTCTTTTCTAGTTGATTCCTTGGTGAAACACAACTAGGCGAAACACAAATGCAAACTAGCGACAGAGCGCGCCCGAGCGGGTGTCAGAGCGCGGTATTTAAAAACGTTTTATCTAATTATTTACTATGTATGTCCTATGGCCATGGCTGCTTGCGTACCACCTTAAGAAGCGTCGCGTACCACTGGTGGTACGCGTACCATAGTTAGGGAATCACTGGCCTAGAGCATTCGTTCGTGTTCAGACGCGCTCGCTCGACTAGGCGGTCTCTTCAAAGCGTTCTATCATTCTACGTGCCCAAATGATTTGCGTTCTTGTTTCCAAAATGGATTGGACGAACGAATTATATCGATAGCAAAGTTGCCTTTGCTCTGCTCTACATATTGCACTCTTGGTCTGCAAATCCACTAGAACTGTCATCCACCAACGGCGCTCTTTTCGTTTCCTTTTCTTTTTAATTAACTGGTGCATTGCGATGAAAGAAGCACTTGCTATTATACAATCGTCGTCATACATCGTCCGTGCGATTACGTGCGGTCTCGGCCAAGTTTATAACTTTACGACCATTCATTCGCTACATTCTAGGGTCGAAACAAAGCTAGAATGCGAAATCGTTCTACCATTCTTGCTCTAACAGGTTCTATGTTCTGGCTCTTTTAGTGTAAATGACCTTTCTCCTCGACGAACAAGAAGGGCTAATAATCATTTACACTGGTAGAGCAAGGGCGAGAGCAGAATGCTTTTGCTCTAGCTCTACGTTCGTTTAGTGTAAATGTACTGTGAGTTGGAACAAGATTACTAGAGGCCGATTGTTCCGCGTACAATATCTTTCACTGAGGAAATGATTGCTAAATCTAGTATGCAGTATGTTTGACCCAAAATATACGGACTAATATAAAGCTATTATCCCCTCCAACGGCCTCCAGGTACTTTGTCGACTCCCGAATGGAGTATAAATCGACAGTAAAATATCGTTATACAATCTTATAATAAAAATATAATAGTATATGTAGTAATATAAATTGATGATTTCTAAATAAAATTTTATTTTTATTTTTGTGAATTTATTTTGTATATTATTAATACATATTAATACTTATTAATACATACATAAATATATAATTATTTTTATTATGTTTTAAAATAAAATAATAGGTTATTGACCATTTTCATGACATTTTCTTACGAATTTTTAATTAGGTAATTAATATATTTCTGTTACATTATGTATGAATTTGTTTATTTATATAAATGTAAATAGATAAATATGAATAGAATTCTTAGGATAATTAAAATAAATTGTCTACCTTGGAACAGGCGGCAGCCTAGTTAGGTTAAGACTTTTGTATATTCAAATTCAAATTCAAATTCTTTATTTTACAAAAAATCATAATAACCTAACCTAACGGGATCGCACGAGACGTCCGCACTAAGGTAGGCTCAGATTCGTATACTTAAGTACCGCCTAATGCTAAATAAAAAAATAATACGCTGAAGAATGCCGTGAAGAATAAAATCATAAAACTAAATTTTTTGTAAAAAATAAAATTTCAAATAATCTTAAAAGGTATGTGATAATAATAATAATATAAAGAACAAAAAGCATGCTAATCATAATTATATGGTAGGTGAATAATAATGTGTTAAGAATGGTAAGTTAACTAGGAATAAAGCAAATTAGTTTTTCAGTTTCTTTCCTGGGGTGGGTTAGTCTTTTTTGTTTATATTTATTTTTTTTTATATTGAATCTACTCATAATTTGAAATCAATAAATAATTTGTAAATTTGTAATTTGTAAATCGCGGTATTCTTTACGCAGGATGCCTTCGCAAATTTAGGACATTATCGACGAACAATTGCGGTAGATCTAAAGTAATAATTTAGGTACAGGATTATCTCGCGTGACAAATAATTTGAAAAGTAAACGAAATAAAAAATACTCACCCTACTCTGCAGTTTCTGAATGGGGAATCCTTCGAAATAGAATGTTTCATTCCAGCGAGGGTTGAGTGTCCGTCTCTTGATCTTGGTTTCCAGACGGTGCTTCTTGTCTGGCAGTAGGGTGACCCTCACGTAAGGATCTGACGTGCCACTGAGGTCCTTAGCTGGTAGCTCCTTGCCCTGAAACAATAGATGTCCTCGTTAAGTCTGTGTGAGTCAGTGGAGATCGCCGTTTTGCAAGTAAGGGGCCGTCCAAATATTACGTAATCACGTTTTTGTGGTTATCGACCTCCCCCCTCCCCTATGTCTACAGACGTAATCAGCGACCTGACCCCTCCCCCTTCCCCCTCCCCAAGGATTATCCAGCGTTTGTAATGTGTTTGAAGACGGTGAGTGGAAAAAAAACATTTTAGAATGCCTTTATTTTTTTTTTTTAATAATTCAAAATATTGAAAAAATCTCAAACTCTTTGGTTTGTTTAACAGATCAGAATATTTAAAAATGCATTTAAAAACGCACGTTTAATGTGCAGGTTTAGACCGAAAAAAATGCGATGCGGTGAACAAAGTTGATTACGTAATCAGGACGAACACCCCCCCCCCCATCCGCACGTCAAGTGTAAGCCTCCCAACCCTCCTCCCCCACCTTCCCCCTCAGTGTATACGTAATATGTGGACGGCCCCTAATCGCTTTATGGGCGTAATCGTATGCAATTTTTATTTAATATTAAAACTATTATATCCTTGTTTTCTTGTAGTCCCTTGCCACGAAATATTGCGTTCAATTTGACTCCTCCGGCAAGAATATACCTACTCTATATATAGGTTTTCTTTAGTCCTTTAGGTATGCATATTTTTAATACAAGATAATTACTCATATTTTTTTAAGTATACCATATTTACGCAGTATACGCAAGTAGGTGTGTTATTTAAACTTAGTTCAAACCCATAACGGAACACCCTCAAAACCACACCAACTCAAGCGGGGTCCGCTGCCCCATGATAACCAAGGTCATTTTATTTTGGGGCGTGGCCTAACTGTTTTGTTCATTGTTTTTGTTTGCCGAGTCGAATGGATATCTTTCTCCGCGTTTGCTAGTGGGGGAGGGGGAGGGGGACAAAATCATTTATTTTTTTAATTTTTATTTTTATTATTTTTCAAATAAGCCAGTTGGTAGGAATCCCTACTCTTGGTATTGTCAAATTGAATAACTGGTATTATACCTTATGTGGTATTTTTTTTTTAAATTGATTTTTTAAAATGTAAAATAATTTATATTTCAATTTAAAATAAAGATTTCAGATCTTTATATATATCTTTTATATTTTTTTACAACCTCAAGCTTCGGGACACGAAAATGTGCAGGTTCTGCCAAGGGGCAGGGGACTCTCCCCTGCACCTCATGTGCGAGTGTGGCCCGCTGATGTGTAAAAGATACACCCACTTGGGTGGTCATTATCTCCAAGCTGAGGAGGTAAAACAATCTGGCACCAAAAGCCTGTTGAGGTTCTTAAATGAACCGAGGCTTAGCCCAGAACTATAATAGGTGGCGAACACAATAGATCAGCAATAGTCGCAGTATTACAAGGCTCATAAAGACCTTAAAATAATTGGAGCTGCTAAAATACTGCAGATAGTCAAAATATAAAAACGAAGAGTCGGTTATAAAACAGTAAAATTAAAATTATAAAAAATATAAAATTAAATCAATAACAATGTTGCAATAGAAATAGTCAATATATTTTTTTAATATTATAATCCATCTTGGATAATCAATAATTGTATTTAGTAATGTAAATAATTAGAATTAGAAATAAAAAAAAAATAAGAAAATATTGTATTATAAATAATTATGGAAGATTAGAAAAATCAATACTCCCAAAGTTCTTAACAGAATACACTGGGTTCTTATACATTCTCTAATACAGGGGTTCCCAAAATTATTGACCCCGCGACCCACTTCTTAAAATCACAATATTTTGCGACCCAGCGAGAACATTTTCAGAAAAGTTAGTGGGTGGTTTGATGTAAAAAATAAACAATTCATTTGTAAGTATCATAAGTAAGTCTTTATTTTGTAAGAAATTGTAATGTGCGACAACATAAAAAATAGAAACTAAGAACTACGTTTACATACCTACGTACCTACCTACTTCAAAAATCATAAGGTAGGTACGGCGAAATAATTCAGTGTGACGAATGAGCTTGCTTTCTATTTTTCTAAATTACAGCTTCTCCTTCAACTTTATTGCGAGATATTTTAAGCGCAGAGAATTTGACAAATCTAGCTTTTTCCTGTACTTTGTCTTTAAACTTGTCATAGCAGAAAAACCTACCTCACACAAATACGACGTTTTAAATTGGAGTAGAACTTTTACTACCTCAGCATAAATGTGCGGATGTGTAGCACGTAGAGATAGCCAGAATTGTGTCAAGCGTTGGCGATTTAATGTACTCTTCAAGTAGGTATCTTCTGACAAGTCAAATAACTCTTCATCGGCATTAGTTGACAGTCCAGTTTCAAGGTTATAAGTTTTATATTTTATTATTTTCAAGTGTTATCTTAATTTTATTTCTTTATTTTATTTTATTATATTGTTTGTAGGTATCCTAAATACACTTAAACTCCTCAATCTATCTCGTCGTCTATCTACCATATTATACCCTACGTTCATACGTTGTATTCGCGACCCACCTGGAATCGGCTCGCGACCCACACTTTGGGAACCGCTGCTCTAATCCTATTTTTTATAGTTACATAAAAACGATTGCGTTCATTTTTTTAACACATTTAAAAAAATACATATCATGAAAATCGCGAAAGGACATTACTTGTCAGGATTACATTTTATTTATTTATTTATTTATTAGTTTCAAATAGTATTCAAGGGCATTACAGATGAATCTAATTCGCCCTTGAATATTAAAGCTAGAGTGTAAGTCTAAAAATAAATGAATACAAAACTAAATTAATGCTAACATTGAACAAGAAAAAAACATAAAAATATAAAACTAAATAAAAGACAGATTATGATAAACATGAGATAGCAGGGAGTTGCCTTTTTAGCTGCCAAAGGGATATACAAAAGATATCTATTTCTGTGGGTAAGGAATTAAGAAGAGCTATAATCCTATACATCACCCCTCTAGGTATACGCCTGTGTTAGGGTGATGGATACAAAGTTCTGTGGTATTTGCTGAGCCTGTACGCCTTGCCTGCTGTCCTTCTTCCGTCTCATAAAAAACAATACGTAATATAATTTAGCATAATATAATATAAATAATATAATATAACATAACATATTCCCTCCCTCTTAAGGCTATAAACTTCCCTCTTAAGGCTATTTTTGGACAGTAACTCAAATTTAGGAATAATTCAGAACCGGCGACCAACGAGACAAGTTTTAGAAAATAGCTCAATAATACCCAGAAGGAAAACATCATTCGGACAAAGACATTACTCTTTCATTGCGCCGAGATTTTACAATCTGATCAATATGGAAATAAAAATGAACTTGACATTTAGGGAATTCAAAAATAAACTAAAGAAATGATTATCGAATCATGACAGACTAACCATACATCAAATGTTAGAAATAATAGTATAATAAAACTTAGGTGCACAAATTATTAACATATTTTTAAACATATATGTTAAGTGTATTTTAACATTGAACTAACTACCAAAAATTATTTGACTTTGACAATGAAGTATACTTTTTAGACTAGGTAATTTTATATTAATAAATATTAATGACCGTTTCTTCCTTTTCTCACATATAACTTTATTTATTTTATTTAATCGAATTTTATATGATATTTATTGCAGATTAAATAATGGAATTGCATTTTATTTATTATATTATCTTTTAATATTTTTTTATTATTATTTTTTTTTTTTTATTCTGAAGACCACATTTTAGGGCAATTTAGTGTCATTAGCTTTTTACTAAAACTTGTATATTTGTAAGCAACCAAGCAATCAAGCAATCTTGATTGTAATATTGGAGTCCTGTCCACCCTAGAACGGGCTAGTCCCAGTTGGGTGACAGAAACAAATAAGCAAAAGGTTAAGGGTTTGCCATTCGGTTCCTGTTATTTTTATAAGCTAATCAATGTTTCATAGTAATTAATTCTTAAATAAATAAATAAATAAATATTACAATATAATATAATATCATATGTTATAACATATAAAAAAATGTATCATCACTACATAGTATAAAACAAAGTCGCTTTCTCTGTCCCTATGTCCCTTTGTATGCTTAAATCTTTGAAACTACGCAACGGATTTTGATGCGGTTTTTTTTAATAGATAGAGTGATTCAAGAGGAAGGTTTATATGTATAATAACATCCATTAAATAGTGGAGAAGTACTGCTATTTTTGAGGTTTCTAATGTGATGTCGTAAATAATTACATTTTTTCCGCTTACATTGCAAACGCAGGCTGAACCCTACGAGTTTTATCAAAATAATGTACTAAGTATTGTACACATTGAAAAGGTCTACAGAAAAGTCCGTGATGGTATATGTCTATCTCTTATGGATAACCCACAATAACTTTTTTTTGTCATTTACTTTTTACGACAAATAATGGCTAATTTTCGAAGCGATTTTAACCAATACAGCATTAATCCTTAACCAATTAAATACCTTGAATACATTGTTCATTTAATATAGATCTATATGGCCCTTTACACCGTATGATTTAAGTGAATATTTTCGAAGATATTACAGATTTAAAAATTGCGGGACGTAGCGTTTGCGGCGGTACCGGCCGGCCGCCCGGTGCGGCAAGAGCGTGGCTATAAATAGCGCGTCTGAGGCCGCGGTTTTCCCTATAGCACTTTGAATTTAGCAGCGATCGGACGCGTTTATTATATCGGAGCTCTCCAGCGAGAAAAATAGCAATACTTAGGTAATAAAAACGTGATTTTCAGCGCGACAACGTATCAGTAATTATAAGTAAGTTACGATAAATAATTGTATGATAGTAGTTTTAAAATATACATTATATTCTATTCTAAGGTTAATTTTTAAATCGCACTTATAGCAATTATAAGTACCTACATAAGGTGAGATAAGATTAGATTGAATAAAACCATAATTTATGGATTGCAATTTTCTATTAAGATCTTGATTAAAATTTACAGTTAGATCAATTTAATATTAGGGAAATTATTTTCAAAAATCGTGATTTAAGGTGAGATATGTAAGTTCAGAAAAAGTACTTAATAGAATAGGTATCTTTTGTTGTTGATGATTGTTGATTATCTTTTGTTTTTAGTCGCACGAATAGCAAGTTGTTTTTTATAATTAAAATCGTTGTTTAAGTTGAGGTATTTCAGTAAAAAAAAAAGAACTGAATAGAATAGGTATCTTTTGTTTTTTATGGTTGCTGATTATCTTTTGTTTCTAAATGGTAAGAATTTAGATATTTTTTACTGCGGCACATACTAATAATATGGCAATTTGTGCATAGGTAATCATACATATAGAACTGAGTAAATTTTGTACAGAAATTATAAAGTCATGTCTGGAAGACGTCGTCGTTCGAACATAGGTCGTAGTACAGTGAATTTATTTATTTATTTATTTATTTAAGAATGAATTACTATAAAACATTGATTAGCTTACAAAAATAACAGGAACCGAATGGCAAAACCTTAACCTTTTGCTTATTTGTTTCTGTCACCCAACTGGGACTAGCCCGTTCTAGGGTGGACAGGAAAAATGCCAGAAGAGTACGTTCAGCAAGAGATGAAGAATCGTCAACGGAACGTGAGGCTCGCCTCAGTCAGGCTCGGGATAGATATAGAGCTGAGAGAGAGAGAGAATCTTCAGTAGAGCGTGAGATTCGCCGCAGCCGGGATCGAGATAGGCATACGGTTCAGAGGGACAGAGAATCGTCAGTAGAGCGCGAGGCTCGCCTCAGTCAGCTTCGGGATAGATATAGAGCTGAGAGAGAGAGAGAATCTTCAGTAGAGCGTGAGGTTCACCGCAGCCGAGATAGGGAAAGACATCGAATACAGAGAGCCAGAGAATCATCAGCACGAGTTACTAATTCATGGGTGAATAAAGAAAATTCTGCCATGAATTACGATCCTTCGATTTCTTACAAGGACGATCGTATAGTATCAATAGGTACTATGTCAGCAGTGTGTGAACATTGCTTGGCATTGAAATTCAAGGACGAATCGAAAGGCATGTGTTGCTTACAAGGAAAAGTCAAATTAGAAGAAGTTCTCCCTCCACCTGAACCACTACACTCTCTTCTTACGGGTGATCATCAGAAATCCAAGCAATTCATGCGCAATATAGGCCGTTATAATAACGCATTTCAAATGACCTCTTTTAAGAGTAAGCAAGTCGTTGAGCGTGGGTTCATGCCTACATTTAAAATTCAAGGGCAAGTGTACCACTTAGCTGGGGGCTTGCTACCACTTCGACCCGATGATCACAAATTTCTGCAAATATATTTTATTGCAGATCCAGATACACAAGCATCTACGCGGTGTACAAGTGTTGCACAGCCAATTGATAGAGATTTGATTAGATCTCTCCAAGATATGTTACATTCTCATAATTGCTACATACAGTCTTTCAAAACTGCGATTGAGAGTGTTCCAGCAGATACTCCTGACTTTAATGTCGTAATCCATGCAAATAAAGTTCCTGTTGGAGAACACAGAGGACGATACAATACGCCTTCCACGAGTGAAGTAGCAGTGGTGATAGCTGGACAGCAATTTGACAAAAGAGATATTGTATTGCATAGTCGTGATGATAATTTGCAAAAAATTTCAGAGTTACACAGATCTTATGACAGCTTACAATATCCTTTGATGCTATGTCGTGGAGAAAATGGTTATGCCATTAATATTTCTCAAGTTGACCCAATCGGTGGTACACCTCTGCGTAAAACAGTGTCATGTATGAACTACTATTGCTACCGTATAATGACAAGACGTAACAATTTCAATACTTTGCTTAGATATGGAATGTTAACAAACCAATACTTGGTAGATCAATATGCGAAAATTGAATCTGAGAGATTGGCCTACATACGTAATAATCAAACTAAATTGAGAGCTGAAAATTACGTTCATCTTCAGGATGCTTTACAGGCGAATGAACACCGCAACGGCAATGGGCAGTTGGTTATACTACCTTCATCATTCACAGGTGGACCTCGATATTTACACGAAAAATCGCAAGACGCCATGACTTACGTAAGAAATTACGGCAAACCTGATTTATTTATAACTGCAACATGTAACCCAAATTGGCCGGAAATCAAAGAAAATATTAACACCAATTTAACTCCACAAGACAGATACGATATAGTTAACAGAGTCTTCCATTTAAAAGTACAGAAACTCCTGCACCTCATTAACAAGTCTCATATATTCGGTCCGCCGCGCTGTCATATGTACACAATAGAATGGCAGAAACGTGGCTTGCCACATGTACACCTGTTGGTGTGGTTAGTGAACAAAATTAGACCAAACCAAATTGACAGGGTTATTTCAGCTGAATTACCGGATAAAGATGAAGATCCTTTCCTGTACGAAATCGTAAAGAAACATATGGTACACGGCCCTTGCGGGACTTTAAACCCGAATTCTCCATGTATGCGAGATTCTAAATGCAGCAAAAAATTTCCGAAGTCGTTCCAAACTCAAACAAGTACTAGCGATGACGGATATCCCAAATATCGTCGACGATCGCCAGAACAGGGTGGGCAAAATGCTACCGTCCGAAACCATGATATTGATAACCGATGGATCGTTCCCTATAATCCGCTCCTTTTGAAAATTTTTGATGCCAACATCAACGTAGAGTTGTGCAATTCAATAAAGTCACTTCAATATGTTACTAAGTACATTAATAAAGGCAGTGATCAAGCCACTTTCAGCATACAATCACCAAATGAAGTGGAAAAATATCAGTCTGGACGTTACATCTGCAGCTCTGAAGCTGTATGGAGGATTTTATCATTCGAAGTGCACGACCGGGCTCCCACAATTGTCCACCTTGCAGTTCATTTAGAAAATGGACAAAGAGTATATTTCACAGAGAACAATATACAAGAAGTTGTTAATAACCCGCGGGATACAACATTGACAGCATTCTTCAAGTTATGTGCTCAAGATGATTTCGCGAAAACACTGACGTATGACAGAGTTCCAGGTTACTATACATGGAACCAGAGTTCTAAAACTTTTCAACGGCGAAAACAAGGTACTGCGGTTGATGGTTTCCCCGGAGTAAAAAAAACGGATGCTCTTGGCAGAGTCTACGCGGTTCATTCCAACAACAGCGAATGCTTTTATCTGAGAATGTTATTGCATATTGTAAAAGGCCCGACATCCTTTGCACACCTAAGAACTGTACAAGGTGTGGTTTACAATACTTATCAAGCAGCATGCAAAGCTATGGGGCTCTTGGAAGACGATTCTCACTGGGAAAACAAATTATCAGAAGCAGCTGTTTGTAGTTCAGCTACATCATTAAGATATTTATTTGCCGTCATAGTAGTGTTTTGTCAAGTAACTGATTCTGTTAATCTATGGAACAAATTTCAAGAAAATATGGCCAGTGATATTCTGATTCGGCGACGGCGAGAGTTAAACTCAGATGATGTACAATATGATCAAAACATATTTGACGAAGCATTATTGGAATTGAACAAAGTAGTGCAATTACTTTCGGGTAAATCGATCAAGGATTTTGGGCTGCCGATGCCAGCTAATACTACTAACTCAGATTTAACTAACAGTGCCGAATACACAAGAGAAACATCATACGATCAAACGAGACTTTTACAAAATATAGCTCAAGATGAGCCACGATTAAACATCGATCAGAAAAAAGTATTCACTGCATTACTATCAACAATTGATAACAATGAAGGGAAATTGTTTTTCCTTGATGCCCCAGGAGGTACAGGAAAAACATTTTTAATCAATCTGCTTTTAAAAAAAGTGAGATCTATCGGAAAAATTGCGTTAGCTGTTGCGTCATCCGGCATTGCCGCTACGCTTTTGGAAGGAGGCCGAACCGCACACTCCACATTCAAGCTCCCGCTGAAAATCGCCACCGATGATAATAACAGCGTCTGTAGTGTTTCTAAACAGCAATACAGGAAAATTGATGCGTGACTGCTCATTAATAGTCTGGGACGAAGCTACCATGTCAAACAAGACGTCTGTGGAAGCACTGGATAGGACAATGCGCGATTTGCGCAACAAAAATTCACCTATGGGTGGATGTGCAATTCTGTTCTCAGGAGATTTCCGTCAAATCCTACCAGTTGTGACTCGAGGAACACGTGCTGACGAAATAAATGCTTGCCTAAAAAGATCCAACCTTTGGCCACATGTCAATAAATTAAAGCTTAAAACTAATATGAGGGTTTCGTCATCTTCACGTGAGAACTGGCTATTTCCAGAGATGCTGCTAAAAGTTGGCAATGGAGAGTTAACACAAAGTGAGGGAAGGATTGACCTAGAAAACCTTTGCGGTTTGATAGACAACATCCAAGAGTTAGTCAACAATGTCTATCCTGACATTGATAACATAAGATATAAGACAATATCTTGGTTTAAAGAAAGAGCGATTCTGTCACCAACTAACGAACAAGTAGATAAAGTAAATAACTTGATTCTTTCAAAGATTGATGCGCCGACGAAAATATACTACTCGGTCGATACTGTTCTCGATTTGGAAGAAGCTGTTCATTTTCCTACAGAATATCTAAACTCTTTGAACCCGTTTGGACTCCCTCCTCACAAAATGGTGTTGAAAGTAGGTTGTCCTGTTATTTTATTAAGAAACCTGAATCCACCTAAACTTTGCAATGGCACGCGTTTGCTGGTAAAATCATTGAAAACTTTCATAATAGAGTGCACAATACTCACAGGATGTGGTACCGGAGAAGATGTATTGATTCCCCGAATCCCTCTGATACCATCGGATTTACCCTTCCAATTTAAACGTTTACAGTTTCCGGTAGACATCTTTTGCAATGACCATTAATAAATCGCAGGGTCAAACCTTCAACGTTGCAGGCTTAGATTTGAGCGTTGACTGTTTTTCACATGGACAACTGTATGTCGCTCTTTCAAGAGTGACCTCCAGAGAAAACATGTTTGTATTGTCTAATGACAAGAAAGCTGTGAACGTTGTTTATAAAGACATTCTGTAATATGTTGTAAAAATAAAATAAATAGTTAAAAATGTAAAAAGTAAATAAGTAAAAATGTAGTGTATGAATTTAGATATTCCAAAGATAGCAGGAAATCTTCATGGTATAGGGAAAGGGGGATTGTTTTACTCCAAATTTAACGCGTGCGGGCCACGGGCAGTAATGAATAAATCAAAACTACTGGATCGATTTTAATCACATAGGCTATATATTTTATACCCGTGCGAAGCCAGAGCGGGCCGCTATGTTTTTATATACAACGTTCACAGTTTTTCTGTACTGTATTTAGTATCAGCATTGCACCCGTGCGAAGCCGGGGCGGGTCGCTAGTATTTATATATAATAAAGTATAACATAATAAAATATAACATATTATAATCTGTATATCTGTATATCCATAATTCACATGTATATATCCTATAAATTGTGGTTAGAAATAAAATATTTTAATATATCATACTTTCGCATTCATCTCTAGTATAATTTGAGAGCCAATGAGACACCCGTCTCTTGAACTGGTTGTCGGTTATGTTTAAAATCTGTCCTGTGTACGAGTTAAATATATTATAGAGTTTAGGTCCGAGATATGCGTAGTGTCTTTGCACGTATATAATTATTGATAGATTTGAAAGAATGTTGATGTAGGTAGGGTCTAACACGAAATATATTTATATTTCTTCGGTTAAGAACTAAATCCACTATTGTCAAAACCGTGGACACGTCTTCCTCGTCGGAACTCGTTTTAAATAAATAAGTAACTAACAAAAATATTATATACTCGAAAATTACAGCGGATGGCCTGTTTGCTAAAAATGTTTTACTAACATGTTAGCAAAACAATATTTTGTTCGTAACATGTCGCAGTGGACCCGGCTTAAGGTTGTACTCAATAAGGTGACCTAACATTTATTTTTTTACTTTGTAGTAATTATACTAGACTAGTGGAATATTACCCTATGTTGCCCGGGTAGTTTTCATGACGGGTTCAAGGTAATCGGTTGAATGGTGTAGATATTAATATGCTGCAGCGCCCTCTAGTGGCGAGTTTTTTTATTTCTTTATTTCTTAAGACAAAGATTTTCTTAACTTGCAACAAAGTGGATATCGCAATAAATATAGTATCCGCGCTCAAATACCTATGCAGTAAAAGGGAAAAGTCTTTTGTTTTAAACACTTGAGACGATACATTTACTTATTTTGATATGAATTCATAATTGTTGATAATATGACCAATAAACATGACCTAACGATTTAAATTATTTTTTAATATAAAAAACTACTTTTTGTGCCTTAAAAATAAAATTTTTACATATGCTGTCGCTGACTTTTTGTAGGCATTATCAAGCTTTACAACTTTCCTCTAGAATTTAATCATATATCTCTCATCGTTAAGGCAGCGTTAGTTAAAAATATTTTCGTTCGACCGTTTTTTCCGACTTACTTTGGAAATCCGTCTGTAACGAAAAAGTTTTTTATTTTTCGGATTAATATATAGCCTATGACACTCACAAATAACGTGGCTTTCTATTGGTAAAAGAATTTTCAAAATCGATTCAGTAGAACAAGAGATTACTTCCTACAACGTCACAAACTTTACCTCTTTATAATATTAGTATAGAAGTATAGATAATATGGTCAAAATGGCCACTAAAGCTGCACTGAAAGTCACCCTATCTTAATCTCCAGCAGGTAAGCCTTAGGCATGGCTGGATTTTATACTATGCTGTATTTTTAAAAAAAAATGGTTATTAAAAAAATACAAAATAAAATCCGCACTTCACTGGTGGAAGGTTCAAATATCGAGGGCAACTAGAAGGAAAACCCATTTTTATCGATGATATCAACTCGTATTTCCACAAAGGTTTCCATGTTTATAGTGAAATTATCACGCGCCAAGGTCTTTCAGCGCTCGGATTGTACCACTGTTTGTATAGGATATGAGAATGCTGTAAAGATATATTACGGCCAGTCAACAACTGAAATTATCACGTTCGGGCTTATTTGTTTTGCCAAATATGACAAAGGATACAAATATTTATGGCCTGACGTAGGTGGAAAGGTGACATTTTCGCGAACAAAAACAATTTATCACAGGTAATGTAAACTGAAAATTACAATATAATAATATATAGAAGTAATTCGCAATATTACTTCTTCTTCTGGTGCCATGTCCGCTACTGACAATTAGAGCTGTCGACTACAACGGGCGAACCCGTCACCTCAAGAAGTTTTAAGGAAATTTAATCATTCTGTCTCCCGTGAGCTGAACGCAGATGACTTACGACAAAACAGTCCCGTAAGAAGCCAACGCCGCGAGATAGCCAGGTATGTTATCCAGCGGCGCGACACTTGCGCCCTTACTTCCAGTTGCAACCAGATTACTCCAGTCTCCCGACTGGTTACGAGTTCGAGGTCGCTTGCGCGGCCCTCGCAAACCACGGCATCCTTTGCCCGGCTGTTCACCCGGAATCGGGTAGCAGATGGTCGTTTCAAGGTTAACAGCTAACCTGCTCTATAGAAGTCGCTCTGCTTCTAGACTCTTCCAACTGCTAAGGGGCCCTTGCTAAGTTGGCCACGAAGATCCATTCTGTTCAGGGTTGGTCACACTCACGGGTCAACACTCATCCGACGGCCTCCACGCATGAAGTGCGAGCCCGGGTAGAACTCTGGCCTTAGGGTTAGTTTCCCCTAGGAATCAACCTTCTGGCCCTCCTGGACGGTCTGCGCACCATGCGGTCGTAAGCCAATCGATTGCGCACTCTGACTAACAGTCGGGGGAGTCTGTAAGTAGTACTGTTTCCCATAGAGCTGGTGTGGTTGCGGACCTTACGGCGACTGCTCTTGAAACGACCATCGGCTACCCGATCCTGGGCGAATAGCCGGGTAAAGGATGCCGTGGTCCGCGATAGATTCGGTATACACCGTTTCACCGCTTCGTAAGGGAGAGGATCGCGCAAGCGACCTCGAACTCGTAACCAATCGGGAGACTGGAGTAATCTGGTCGCAATTCGAAGTAAGGGCGTGAGTGTAAGCCCGCTGGGTAACACTCCTGGCTATCTCGCGGTCAAGGCGTTGGCCTCTTACGGGTTTGTGGCGGAGCTTGACGGTGGACTGTTTTGTCCAAGTCTTCTGCGCCCACTCCAGGGAGATAGAACGACTAATCGTTAAAACTTACTGATGTGACGGGTTCGCCTGTTGTAGTTGACAACTCTAGTTGTCTTCCGACTGCTAGTCAGAATGCACAATCGATTGGCTTACGCCGCACGATGCGCAGACCGTCCAGGAGCGCCAGAAGATGGACTCCTGGGGGAAACTAACCCCTAGGCCAGAGTCCAGCCCGGGCTCTCACTTCATGCGTGGAGGCCGCCGGATGGGTGTTGACCCGTGAGTGTGACCGACTTTGAACAAATGGGTCTTCGTAACCAACTCAACAGAGCCCATTAGCTACAGTCCGTTACTAACAATGGCTGTCATGTAGGTCAGTGTTTTTCAACCTTTTTTCGCCGTTTCTGGTTTAAAAATAAAACCCTTTCGTGAGCCGCCCTTAGATTGTAACTTAGTTCTCTCGATCCCCTTTAGTCTCTTTTACAGCTGTAAGCATTAAATGAATATTTTTCTTGTAAAAATAATGGCGAAAACCACATTAATCTCAACTGTTTTTCACTTTTGGATCTGTACTAACCTGTTTTAATCTTAGTTCAAAATGAAGTTTTGTATAAAAAATCGCAAAAAAAACACATAATAAATATATTTACCGAATGTTTGAATATTGGGCCCGATTGCGTTTCTTTGTGAACTAAAACTGAAACTAGTTCAAGCGAACGAGATAGAGCAATACGTTAGAGCGGAATATGAAACAAACGAAACTACCTGTCGAACTGTCCGAATAAATTTAAACACATTTCATGCGGTGTTCTTTGGTGGGTAGTTTAAAAGTAAAATAGTGACAACCGCTCATTTCACACTCCGCTCTAGCGTATTGCCCTGTCTCACAATAATTTCCCCTTACAGAAAGTAATATACTCGTAATAAAAATATAGGCTGTCTCCATTGATATATTAGCTAGATATGCCCTCACATACAAATAATTTGGCTTCACTACCCTTTGCTAGTAAATCATGTGACAGAGAGAGCAATAAATTGAACTGTATGCGAGAGAATAGCGCGCCGATATTCTTCGCGGCAGCAATCACACCGGAAACGATCGGCTGTCTGCCAGCGGACTGCGACCGGCCTGCAACTGGCCGGCTTTTAGTAGTCAAATCAAATCAAATCATATAATTTATTGTCCTAAAAACAAATACATAGTTGTATAGACAGTTGTATTACATTTACATTTGGCCGTGATATGATTGAATTCGTCATTAATGATCAAATTCTTCTATTAATAATCAAAACATAAAAGGTTACTCGTAAGAATAGAGAAGGTATTGTTGTAGAATTAAATCGAGTCTCACACCACATAAAAAACACAGAGTAAGATATGTAGAAAGTAAGATATAGAGATGTAAGATATAGAGAAGATATGTAGAAATTAACTCAATAAGTAATGATTCTATTACATTGAATATAATGAATAATGTAATGAGAAAAAAAGAAGGTTATAATGAACATAATGAATTCTTTAAAATACCGATAAAAATAGGTTTTTTTTAGTAATTTAATAAATGTAATGTCAAAAAGAACAAAAAAAATGTGGCAATTGTCAAAAGTAAAATAAAATGTCTAAGCGATTATATTGCAAATAAAAATAGTCAAGATATAATTAATATGTGCCTACCTAATAATAGAAATAGTCAAAACATTTTAGTCAAATTTAAAATTGATTAAAAACCTATTACAGAAAGAGATATAGTCGAGATGCATACAGTTTTTAGAGAGCGTTAATGTCGTTAATGTGTTAGTGGTTTTGAAGGGGTCTTTTTGAGCGCGAAAGACTCATCTAGGGGATCATATGATTTAAAAAGATTTAAAAATGTATGTGCTTAAGTCTTCTTCTTCTTTTAAAGCCAAGATTGATTCCTGGCTAAAACATGACGCCCGGCAAAATATTCACAAATTAATACACCGAGACAGTTCCCATCATTAAATCCTATCCTTGACAATTCTTATTATTATTATTTTCGCTGAATTTTTATTTATTACTATTATTTATTCATTAATTTTGGTGACTATTGTTTGATATTATTTTACAATTTATTTTATTTTATTTTTATTTTATTAACACGATTATTTATTTTCTGTGTTTTATTTTAAATATTTTTCTGTTGTGATCATTATTTAGTGATTTTTAGGTATAATTTGTAATGGTGACGGTAATATATATATATATATATATATATATATATATATATATATATATATATATATATATATATATATATATATATATATATATATATATATATATATATATATTATTTTTAATTTTTATTTCGATTTAATGGCTCGTTGATAACAAACGCAGCCAATTGTATCATATTTTAAATGTTGGTAGCATTCGAAATTTGAATTATTTCGTAATGTCACTTTCATTTAGAAAACGGCTTTGCCGAAGTGATCAATAGTTTAATTTTTTATTTTTTCGCTTAATTCGTCTCAATTGAAGGCATTTTGTGTTGCATAAGGATAAGCCCTATTTATGAGATATATGGATGAATAGTGATCGTTAGTCGACTGCAAAAGGACCTTTAAACTTACATTGCACCGTCGAAGTCGTGCACATCCGTAAGTATAACTCATTCAAACATAAGCATTTCCCAATACAAGCTGGGATTTCCTTCGCTACTTTTTAAGTAGCTTTTACTAATTTTATTTTAAATAAAAACATCATCCTATAAACGGATTTCTTTACAAACCTTATCAAATATAACTATATATATATATATATATATATATATATATATATATATATATATATATATATATATATATATATATATATATATATATATATATATATATATATAAATATAAATATATATATATATATATATATATATATATATATATATATATATATATATATATATATATATATATATATATATATATATATATATATATATATATATATATATATATATATATATATATATATATATATATATATATATATATTATATATATATATATATATATATATATATATATATATATATATATATATATATATATATATATATATATATATATATATATATTTCTTTTCATTTTTATTTTTTTTAAATCGCAGAATATAAGTGAACTAAAAACTAGGGAGCTCGCTGCCCTGGAACAAGTCCTGGCACTTAGTTGGGCAGCAGCAGTACATACCTGCTAATGCTCATATCGGCCGTGTTCAATTTTAATTTTAATTTTAATAATATATGTTTTTATTGATATGATTGTTAGTGAGACCTATGCATTGTAAATGAATTGTTAATTAATTAAATAAATAAATAAATAAATATATCGATGGCTGTCTTCCATGAAGAAATGATAAAAGTAACAACTTGCGGTGTCAACTACAACGGGCGAGCCCGTCACCACAGGACGTTTTAACGATTTTCTCGTTCTATCGCCCTGCAGTGAACGTAAAAGACTTTGGACAGAACAAATCCAACGTCCAGCTACGTCACAACCCGCAAGAAGCCAACGCCTTACCGCGAGATAGCCAGTGTTACCTGGCGGGCCGACACTCGCGCCCTTGCTTCCAATTGTGACCAGATTTCTCCGGTCTCTCGATTGGTTCCGAGTTCGAGGTCGCTTGCGCGGTCCTCTCCCTTACGAAGCGGTGAAACGGTGTGCACCGAATCTATCGCGGACCAAGGCGTCCTTTGCCCGACTCTGAACCGGGATCGGATGGCCAGTGGTCATTTCAAGAGCAGTCGCCGTAAGGTAGACAACCACCCCCGCTCTATAGGAAACAATACAGTTCCCAGACTCCCCCGACTGTTAGTCGGAGAGCACAGTCGATTGGCTTGCGCCGCTCGGTGCGCAGACCGTCCAGGAGCGCCAGAGGTTTGATTCCCAGGGGAGACTGGTTGACCCAGTGTCCTACCCAGGTTCGCACCCCATGCGTGGAGGCCATCGGATGGGTGTTGACCCGTGAGTGTGACCGACCCTGAACACATGGGTCATCGTGGCTACCTCATCATGGGCCCATTAGCTCCCTCATCATGGGCATTAGATAAAAGTAACAGTTAAATTGTGGATCCAAGTACTGTCCGGTTTTATTTGTTGACCCATCTGGCAACCCTGGCTAGAGGCCGTGAGACTTTCAATGCGCTCTCGTATTGCTATGATTATATTAGTTAGGTATGCATAGTATTTCCTACGCCAGTCCGCTTAAAGGGAGCAAAGAAAAGCATCCTGAGGTGACAGATGCAACAATGCTGTGTTTGCGGGGCGTCTATTGTTGTCTCTTATACAAAGCACCTTATTCACTGGCAAAGCTGTAGTTTCTATGTACCTATGACTACCCACGTAGACATTTTCTATAGAGCGCAGAAAGTCTGAACGGTAGGGGGGTCACCATTGACTTGGAAAATCCACGCATCAGAAGGAAACTCAGCTAACTGACTCGAATCAAATCAAAAAAAGTGTATTGTCTTCCAAATCATATCAATCAATCCGTTTACATAGTTATTTAGACATTAGAACACATTAATTTGTATAGCCGTCTAAAAATAATAAAAAATCGTATTTAGTCATGAGTCTTTTAAGAATCTAGATTGACGTGCAACGTCATAGTCAACGTCAATTTCCTTACAAAAGCACGACTGAGTAAGGTTAGAAATAGTTTCCTGTACCAGTCCAACCTTTTTTATAATAAGATTCCATTGTGCGCCAGGGGTCTTGGAGACGTTCATTTTAAGAAAAAGGTCCAGGACATTCTTATCAAGAACCCAATTTTTCTATTAGGGACTTTGACAATATTGAATTTCCTAATCTTTCATGACTACTTTGTAACGGACCTTAAGTCCATTACATGCGATCAACAAATGCATCGATTTCCAGTGAAATACACTGACACAATTCAGCTATTATTTTAACCCGTGCAGCCATGAATTAGCACGATGAAACAATACTTTTACTCGGAATATTTTGGATTGCATCATTTATCGGCCTAAATAAACCGGCGAAAAAGCAACCAAATTATCATTCCTCGAGTGGTCATGTCTCCAGATAGCGACGGCACACTTCGGTGTCCCGGCTTCTCGATCACATATCATTCCCCGAGTGATCACCTCCTCCCAAGGTTACGACGGCATATTCGGTACCCTTCTCACGAGGTGTGTCAACGAATCCGGCTCCTTGGTTTCCTTTCCTTATCCTCCCTAGTCTCGTAGCATCAGTCTGTAATCCCACAGACTCGAGCCGTGCCCAGTATAAGATACTAGGAGCACACATACAATCCTCAACCGTATATCCTCGTAGCCGCAGTCGCGCATCCTTACACTCACGTCAACATAACTTGTTCGGGAAGCGTTTTAACTAGCAATATCAAACTTTCAATCAATAAATACCTTCTACTTCATTCAAAGCCGCCTTTTAATACGGAGATAACTCGTTAGTTGATACCACCACCTCACACCGAACAATTAGGAGTCTTGTGAGGAGTGGTCCCTCACAACTTCTATTATAATACAATATATGTAAAAAAAACCTTGACTATATATCCAATCATTTTGATAATCCGAGATGGATTATATTAATAAAATTTGTATTGACTATTTCTATTGAGACATTTCTATTTGTAATCTTATAAATGTGGTATTTCTGATTTAAATATTTTATAACTGACTATTCGTTTTTATATTTTGACTATTTGTATTTTTCATCTATACCTACTTAGGTACTTTAGCACCTCAAATACTTTTTAAAGGCCCATATATTTTTATGGTAAATTTATTCAATAATTGTTTTTTCTGATTTTTAGACCGAAGTTCTTACATTAGTGATAAGCGATGTATTATTAGAGTATTGTTTGTGTAACAATTATACTAAATAAATAAATTAATTAACACCTGGAGGATGACATATGACTACCCTGGTGGACCGACTTCCACCAAATCCTTTTGAAACCTTGCTATGACCAAATGATGTCTGCATAATAAATTTCAGCTTAATCGGATTAAGCGTTTGGGTGTCATATTATTATTATTTTATTATTTAGTTCCAAACTTTATTCTGGAAATTATCTTAATCGTCTCAGGGGGTATCAAAATGGATATTCCCGTCTTCATGTCGATTTTATTAGCGCGTCCACAATACCTTTACCGGTCACTCCCGATAAAACCATAAAGTTTTAAATTTATTTTTAATATTACTTCCTATTTGGCGTAGATGCTAGATATGGGGGCAAATGAGAGGGGAAGGTAGCGGGTGTTCAAGGTGGAGTAAAGTGGCAACTTCAGGTAGATAGGTGGATCCGCATCCGCCGCCGCGCCCACGGCTAACTTCATTACTGATCGTCAATTCTGGCTACAATATAGAAAACGGAAGATAGGACCATATAACTTTTGATGGTTATATAAATATAATATTTAAAATCACTAATAATTTCAATAAATAAGAACCTAATGTTATCATTTATTAACTGACTTCAAAAAAAGGGGGAAGTTATCAATTCCGTTTCATATTTTTTATGTTTATTACCTCAGAACACCGTCATTTATAAATCGATTTGAAAAAATACTTTTTTTTATTTTAAAGGATATACTTTCAGATTGGTCCAAAATCCTTTTCTGATAATATGATCCATTAAGAATGGATGGAACTCCCCAAATATTATCATATGAAGTTGACAATGTACATATTGGTTTAGTTCCGATGTTAATGCAGTTTTTTTTATGGTAAGCATGCCCTTATTCTACACCCAGGGTTGGTTTCCGACGAGGGGACTCCTCTACGGTCAATAGGATAGGTGGCACGAAATTTTATATACGCATTCAGTTATGATAACCCGTTCTAAGTTTCATCATGACATGGCTGCTGCACCCAAGGTTGGCTCCCGACTAAGGGACTCTTCAACGGCCAACAGCACAGACACGAAATTGTGTGTATGCATTCAATTACGACGGCTCATTCTAAGTTTCACCAAGACAGGACTGCGGCACCCAGGATTGGTTTCCAACGAGGGAACTCCTTAACGGTCAACAGCACAGACACGAAATTTTGTATAGAATGCATTAAATTATGATATCCCGTTCTAAGTTTTACCATGACATGGCTGCTGCAATTAATAAAAACATTGAATTCGTTTTTTTTTTGGAAATTTTGTGTAAGTAACTAATTTACAAACCATATATTACCTTACTTATATTCATATACATTTATATTTAAGATTGAACACGGCCGATATGAGCATTAGCATAGTGTACTGCTAACTAAGTTCCAGGAATTGTTGCAAAGCAGCGAGTTCTCTAGTTTTGTTTACACATGAATACAGTGAATTAGAAAACCATTTATATACCATAGTCAATACAACTAACTAATAATCAAATTAGAAAATATTTAAAATAGAATATATAAATTAGATAATTTTTCAAATTTCAATAAAATGATAAATAATATTAAATGATTAGCAACCAAAATTAAATAATAACAAATAGTCACTGATAATAAAAATGAACAGTCGAAGATGATATTTAGTATTTGAAACTGTCTGGATATATCAATTTGTGAATATTCTGCCGAGTGTAATATATTAACCATTATTATTTCAATGCATTTAATGTGTGCTGACAGCACCTCGCAGAAACTGCAATTAATGCAGACATTCACTCGCATCATAACCGCGGTAGCTTGATTTTATGCGTACCCCGAATACGACTGGCAAAAGTACAGAAAAGCTACTTGTACCTTAGCATTAAATTCTATAATCTGCTCCCTACAAAATTTAAACAGCTGGAGGATATACAATTAAAAAAAACATCAAGGAGATGCTGATAGGCTACCCTTTCTATAGCCTGGCCGAATTTGAGGGCCATGATTTTTCAAATATTTTGCCCATTTAAATTACTTAAAAAAGTAAAGCCCTATTGTCTGTTTATTTTATGTGGTCTCATACCTGTACTTTTAGTTTAAACTGACAATTTGAATATTACGATGAATAATTTTATTACGTATCTTTTCGAATTACTAACTACTGCAAATATTGGGCTTCTATTTTGATTATTTATATTTATAGTTTGACAATCTAGTATTAAATTCTTGACTATCTATGTTCAGTAAAGAGTAGTAACGAGACTTACTACCTAACCCAATTATTTTGACACGTCCAAGAGCGGTCTTTAGTCGTCAATTGGACACGACGAAAATGTAATGTTCATGTAATGTGTAATGTAATGAAACCAGCCGATATTTTTTCACTAACTTTTCCTGAAATTCCTAATTATTTATTTTTGTTTGCAGCCAGAATAATAGAGAAAAAATACGTGTGGCACTCGGGGACTGCCGCGATAAAGCTATTGCATAGCATTTTTAAAAACCTTATGCAATTATAATTATTTATTTATTTTATTTATTTTATTTTTTCTGATATCAGATAACTGCGCTCTATCGGAAAACGTTGAAATTATTCAGAATCATTTGCGGCTGCGGTAGCAAATGATTCGGAATAATTTAAACGTCTTCAAATAGAGCACCGCGCACGAATTTTTTATTCGATAAAGCAAAAACACCGGATTATTCGAAAAAAATCGTAAATACAAAGATAAGTAATTAAATTATCTTTAAAATGGTGCAGGTTTCATAATAATACGCCAGATAGTATTTGCGTAGTAGGTAGTCGTTTTTGTGTTCGGTTAGACCGAATTTCACAAATTAATTACACTATGTAATATAAACAAAATCTAAAATATTCAAAGCTAAGAATATAAGGAAAATGTTCTTGTTTAAAATATATTTTTTTCGAATCGTAAGCAGTACTCGTTTAGACGTAATTATCAGTTTAAAATCATTAATTTTCGTTAAGAAATTTCTTCATTCGGTCGCGGCGCTGGCCTAGGCCCGCGATAAAAGCTATGTAATAGCTTAAAAACTGTACGCATAAACGAAAATTTTAAAGCTTAATGTTATAATGACAAAGACAAGCCGTTGAGTCTGCAGCCACTGCAAATGGAAATATCCTCAGATCAGCTGACCTTATTTCTAGAACATACCCTTAGGGGCTCTCTATACGATCAAGCATGCTGGTCAAGCTTCGCGTTGCGGGCTGGGAGGGGATCATAAACCGCAAGAAATATTCTTTTTTTTTTATATTTACCAAAAATGCCTAATTTTGTAGTTTATACCAGGGAGTTACGTTAATAAGACGTAATTGATTGATGAATGACGTGACCCTGGTATAAAACTACATAATTAGATATTTTAGGTAAATATAAAAAAATATATTGCTTGATCGTCTACCAGCATGGTTGATCGTTTAGAGAGCCCTTTAAGAGGCCGTACACGAAATTTTGCGCATTTCGTGAATTTACTTAATTTTGCAGACGTGAATTTAAGGTTAAAATACTGTATTTCTATAAGTTTTATTGCACAACATAAAAGATCATTTATATTATTGTCTAATGAGTGAGCTACTTTTTGAAAATTATTATACAATTTTGATTAATTGACCTTAAACCGGCGACTGTTTGTGATTTTTTGCTGTAAGAGGTTTAGAATAAAAACATATTTACGAATCGTTTTGACATCTAAGCGGTATAAAAAAATTACAATGTATTGTTGTGAAAGTCCTCTATATAATAAGTGAATCACTTTTTACTACTTTCATATAAAATTGTTGATAAAAAATATATTTAACTTTGTCAAATTTTTTAGAAAATGGGCGAAGAAATGCTTTTGATTTTGGCCTTTTAGAACTCTCTGTCATAAAATAAAAACAACAGAAATAAACTTTAGTTCAATATCAATCCATTTCCTCAAACAACAATGCAAAACATTAATTAAAATAGGCAATAAAGTCTTTTAAAACAATCTAATTCTCGCGTTATGATACTCGCCTATAATACGATTCACGCCTCAAGTCAGCTAGTCCCCGCCGAGCGCTTCCAAAGGGTGGACGTATCTCTTTGGCTCCCAAAATCCTACCTACCTATAGTTATATTATACCATTGATTATAGAGGTATTACGGCCCACATCGATTTCGTACACGGCCTCTTAAAGTCGTTGGCCATCAATCATAAATATTGAATTTTAAAGCAACTTAAAACGTTGATCCCAATGTCGCCCCTAGCCGATTATATACAGCCGCCGATTAGTAAGAAAACCCCCCCTTAGATCTGATAATTTAAACTTAGAGACTTAGATGGCGAGATACCTATGTGCTCGGGTAGATTGAGTGTGGCGGTCCCTGGACCAGTTAATCAATGAGTTTGAGGACTCAATGCGGTTGCTAAGACCGGACTATTTTAAGCACAAAGTTCACAAGGTAAAATTGCGGTCTCTGATATGTTAAGCAAGGATACCCTGGATAGGACTGGAGAATCGTGATGATGAGGAGCAATATTGAATCAAAACCTCATTTTGAATTCACAAGCATTTCGAATTTTAGTCAAGGGCCGCTTAGTCTTCCTATATAGGCACGTACATAGTCGCCGATTGTGATTAGTTACATAAGCAATAAGAACAAGTACACAGCTCATTCTAGACGAATGCTTAACTGGGTCGAACAGCCGGTATCTGGGATACGATTTTCATATTCTGGAGGCACCTCCCTAGCGATTACAACACAATTACTTGCCCCTCAAATGAATGGCGATTAGCTCGGGTTTGCCTACGGCAAAATGTATATAAATTTATATTTACATTTACATTTACATTTACATAGAGCGGGGTTTACTATAGAGCTATAGCATTACTATAGAGCGGATTACTATAGAGCGGCGCACATTTACATTTATATTTACATTTATATAAATTTATATACATTTTGTATACATTTTGCCATAGGCATCCATTATTGGACGGCTCACATGATCAATACTCTCGTATTTAGAAATTGGTATTTATTTATATGCTGCTATAATGTATACTTATTTTATTTTTATTTTCTGGAACCAAACAGAACTACATACAATGCAATAAAAACCTATTTAAAAGTGACAAATATCCATTAATGAGATTCCGAATATAAAGTATACAAAATGAACGCAATATAATTTTATATTGTTTCCGCTTGAGAATGGGGGGAATCAGGATGGGAAGTGAGGTGAAAGGAAGAGACAAAATAGATAAAAAATATAATATGTATGGATATAAATATATTTATATTTAATTTTAGGTATGATATATAGGTATTATAACGAATATACTTGAGATAAAATTATGTCCTTGAACTAAATTAAATGAAATATAATGTTTGTGATCCTCTAAATAGACTCTAGATATTTTTTATTGAGTTCAAGAGGTTTTTGATGAGTGTAATATGTCCACACTTAAAAAGTCTGTATTATATCTATGACACGCTCTGTATAGAAATGCATTTTGAGATGCGTTGGTTTTCACCACAGGGAGATAAAATAGTAGATGCGATCGAACAGGGCGGGGAGGATCATAAAATTCAATGCGCTGCAAAATCGCGTTCGCGTCGATGGAATTATTTACCAACCTAACACAATTCGCTTTCTCTGTTTTCTTCCCACGTTTGTATGTTTCTACTCTTTATTGTGAAATTTCCCATTGGGCGGATCTATAATCGTACAGCAACTCTTAGAACCAACCCTACTATGAAGTGTTTATATGCATGCGTGCGTGTAACATATTTTTATGTGCGTCTTCTTATTGCATTGGATCAACAGGATTAGAAATGCAATTCCGTTAATTTTATTCCAACGGAAAGTGGTGACCCAGCCGGTAATCAAACCTGGAACTTTACATACAATATAGGATCAGGCGACTTAACCACTCAGAAACCAGGCCCTGTATTGCTCCAATATAAACGTGTACAAAGATGAACTAATTATGGTAATACGCAATGTTTTGCTGTAGTCTTAAAAAACATGGAACGCTTATTGGAAGAAAAACTAAAACAATATGGAGTAGGTATGAAATGACCCATCTAAGCCGTTCTTTATGCATTGGCGGAAACGAACCACAAATTTAATTTGGAATCTACCGCCCCTCTCCCACTTTCAACACTTTCAACCAGTTTGTACATTTACTAATGCAATTATTATTAAAACTTATGGTTGGCAATTTTGTGCTCCTGCGGAGTAGATGCTCTAATGAGCTTAACTTTTCCAAATACTAAATTTGTATATAGGGGAGCAGCGGTCAAAATGAATAGGCCGGCAAGAGAAATATTATTGTTTATTTTTGTACCGCAGCCCAACCATTGATTTTTAAATCTTCTTAACGGATTAGCACGAAAAAATAAAAAAGGTTTTCGAACGGACTCTACATGGCGTGTTCGTAATAAATACGTTGTGCTATTGATTATATAGCATATTAGATTGCTCAACGCTGTACTATACCTTGGCAACTAGAGCTGCCAACTACGATGGGCGAATCGGTCACCTCAGGAAGTTTTAACAAAATTTATCGTTCTCTCTTCCGCGAGGTGAGCGCAGAAGACTTGGGACAATCCACAGTCTAGCTACGCTACCTGCCCGTCAGAAGCCAACGCTTTACGGCGAGGCACTGGGAAAGGCACCCAGCGGGCAGCATCGCCCCCTGCCTATCAGTTTGGAAGAATATCTCCGTCTGGAATACCTCCTTACTGGTTACAGGATCGAGGTCGCTTGCGCAGATCTCTTCCTTATGAAGCGGTGATACGGTGTCAACTGAATTTATCGCGGACCACTGCATCATTTGCCCGGCTTATTCACCCGGGATCGGGTGGCCGAATGGTCGTTTCAAGAGCTATTGCCATAAGGTTAACAACCACCCCGATCTACAGGAAACATTACTGTTCCCAGACTCCCGATGGATCGATTTGTTCTAAAAAAAAAGATAAATTTTTAAATTCTCCTATTTTTATATATTTTTTGTTTTCTTGGTAAACTCAAAATTTTGGGGCAATAATCGATTTAATTACTTTAAATCCCTGAAAAGGTATAAAAGAAATAACTCTAGGTATTATTTCAGTTCACCTAAAAAATGCACATTAGTCTATTTTTTTTTTGTTTCAGGTAAAAATACGCTCGCTAGTACGAGCGCAAGCAGATCCGTCATTTCTACAGCGATAGAAACACTTTCAATTTAATATCTTAACAATAAATATTTTTATTGTTGCAAAAAATATTTATATTTTCAAATGCTAATCAAATTAATATAAAAGATTCATGATTAAATTTCAATTTAATGTTAAAAATATCATGGAAAACATGTTTTTTTGGCCTTCTAAACTAGGCTTCCCCTCAAGACGTACAAAATTCTCAGAAATTATTAAGATGTACCTGAGGTACAGAATATTTACGAATTCGTCAACACAAATATTTGAGGTCACAGCAAAAAACGCAACTGTGCAAAATTTACATCTAATCCTCTTAGGACCTCTCTAAATGATTAAGCATGCTTGTCAAGCATCGCGTCGCGGGCTGGGAGGGGATCGTAACTGCAGGATAGATGCAAATATATTTTTAATATTTACCAAAAATGCCTAATTTTGTAGTTGTATATTTTCGATTTCAATTTATTTCCAAAAAAATCTTAACAGATTGTAGAAACTTAATAACTAAGTATATTTAAATTACAGTCTATTAGTTCATTTTTACAATATCCAAATTTAGCACCACGTACATACAGTTCAACGTACTTCATTATTGCTTTTAGGACATGTCGATATGCAACATCTTAGTACTGGCGATACTCAAAATCATTTTTAAGATATACTTACTAAAACCACAAATTAAAATAATCAATAAAAATAATCAAGATATATAAAAAATGAAAAAGTCAGAATAATTAAAAAATGGCAAAAAAAAATCATTTAAAATTAACAAACTCCTCAATCGAATAAAAAGCTTTGTCTTATAAGAATTCTGAGTAAGCTTTCCACTTGAATTGTTTTTAAACTTTCCGGTAGCCTGTTAAAGTAATATGGCCCGGAGTATTTTGTGTCTTGCCTTGCTGTGTTTAGTTTAGTACATGGTATAAAAAAAATAATTTAATAAAAAAAGAATTAAATATTCAATTCAATTCAATTCTTTATTGAGAAATCACACAGTATTACAGTAATAATATTTTTTTTAATGTATGCAGATTTACAACAAAATAAAACCGGTTACGCATTTCAATAAAATTACATAAATTACGTTTTTTTCTAACTACTTCATAAAACTAACGTACCTTCAATTAAATTTTTTTCAATTTTAGAAGTAGGTACATAAGAGTCGAGTATGCAGGGTGTGTGTATGTGTTTGTGGGAGTGTGTTGAGCGTGTAAGTGTGGAGTGTGAGCGGGTATGATATATAGCGGCGTATATAAAATATAATAATAATAATAATAATAATCAATAAAAATAGCTAAAAACCAAGTCAGCTTATTGTATCGGTTAGGATTTGATTTACGGAGTATTTGTAAGTGATTATGGAATTATTAAACATATCAATACCATTTAAATGGGTATTATAAAGCTCACAACAGCGTGTGAGTACTCCATTCCTTGATGCATTAGTTTTAAAGCGCGGCAATCGAAACAGGTCAAATTGGCGTGTGGTCCTCATTGGGGCGTTAATATTGATCGCTCCCACCAGGTCAGAGCAATCGAATATACCGTTCATTATTTTATAGAGGCACAGAGCATCATTCAAGTTGCGCCGATAACATAGCGAATTTATTTTAAATAGTAAGGCCGCCTCATTAGTAGTATTACAATAACTTTTCGTCTTGAAATTTAAGTATCGAACGAACTTATTTTGGATATTTTGCAGTCTGTTAATGTGGACCTGATAATAGGGAGACCATATTGGAGAAGCAAACTCAAGGTGAGATCGAACAAACGCATTGTATAATACCTTCAATATTAATGGATCGGTGAATGGTTTCGATGCGCGAATTATGAAGCCAAGCATTCTACTAGATTTTTCGGCAACAGCTGCAATATGAGCCCGAAAGCTTAATCTGTCATCTAAAACTACACCCAGGTCCTTAATTTCTCGTATTTTTAGTATGTGTATCTGAAAACATTTTATAATGCGTTTCTTTATTGTTAAAAAACTCAGTCAGTAACTTAAAGAGATAGAGTGAGTTTAAGGTGAGGATTCTTAGCCTTTTAAAAATGGGTCGACACGGCTCTTCCCTTTTCACCTTTGCAATTATTCGTACTGCTCTCTTTTGAAGTATAAATATGGGTTCCCTATGACAAGCATAACAATTTTCCCAGATTGTAATGGCATATACCAGGGAGTCAGGTTAATTAGACGTAATTGATTGATGAATGACATGAATCCTTGGTATAAACTACAAAATTAGGCATTTTTGGTTAATATAAAAAAAATATATTTGTTCATTTCCTGCGGTTTACGATCCTTTCCCAGCCCGTGACGCGATGCTTGAAAAGCATGCTTGATCGTCTAGAGAGCCCCTTAAGAATGTTCTGCGGAATAGAGGGGTGGAAACGTCGAATATACTACCATTTGAAACGATTAGTGCAAGCTCTGTCAATCGATTTATAAACATACTCGATTTGTAGCTAAACACTTGTTAATATTGTTTATAACAAGCTTTACAAGATATGATATGGAAGTACAAGCAAAGCTGTCTATACAGAATATAATAATAATATTACCAACCACTAATAAACCATATTTGGCCAGAAAAAAAAATCTGCCGGAAATATCCTGCGTATAGTGTATATTTAATTTTAAATTATCTCACAGTCGGCTTGAGTAAGTGCAGACCGCTGAGCGTATAAAAAGCACTAATGAAATGAGCACTCTTGAGACAGTGACGAATTGGGACGCTTTTTCCAAGTTGATTTTTCACATCTGCGCCCGTCCGTAATTTAAGAATTTCGCGCTAAAGAGATCCGGCACTGTGTTATTCCCTGGTTGCCAAGAGCTCGACAATAATGTTATTACTTACACTTCAATGCTTCAAGGTTTTCTTGAAAAATAAGTGCTTTACGAAGGACGAAAGAGACGGTGGGATATTTTGCACGCTTAACTTTAAAAGGCGACGGCGGAAGTCAAACGTATGTGCACGTGTATGTGTTAGGAAATGTGTAGGAAACTAGAATATTGTATAGAATTTCGGCATATGAAGAGGTTAAAAAATGTTTTCCGTAACATATGTACGTAATAAATTTTTTGAAAAGATAATACCATATGGTATGTTCAAATATAGGTTTATGCTAAAATAAAAGAAACATAAAAAACGATTCTATACTTCGGCTACGTAACGACCAAATTTGGTTGCACATCAGAACACAGTTGACTACGTGACGACCAATATTGGCGGCTTGCTCCCGAAGCGCACAGTAATATTATTTTCTAATTCGAACGCATCTTAAAATCCATACCAAATACCTCATTATTAGATACCATAGATACATAGACAGCCGCTAGAATAATTTCGCGTGTCATTTCGCGGATATTTCTGGTAAAGTTCCATTGTCAAATATCATCATTTTTTTTTCGAGAAATCATCAAAATTTTTATTGTTTTTATGACCTAATATCTAAAAATGTTTGTATGTTAATAAGCAAAACAAAATATTACCTTTAATAGAGAATCTAATAAAGATTACGTTAGTGTTTACAATTTCTAAATAGGGTTCCGTATTTTTCCGTAAGACAAGTACAAGTTAGAAATGTCGAGTTTTTTTCACTTTTTCGACTTTCCCATATTTAGTCATAATTATCTAATTGTTTTACGAAATGAGATTTTAATATTCTATATATGAAATTTTAATGCGATCATTACTCAGTTATTCTTTTTATTATTGCTATAGTAGTTCCAGAGTTATAATACTTTTTATGCCTTATTATACTTTAATACTATATAATACGAAATTATTCTGCTACTCGAAGGGTTAACGAAAAATATATAATAATTTATGTGAATATTGCATTTTATAATATTTAGTTCTTTAACCTATTAAGTGAAAAGTGCTTTATTAGCCATACACATACAAAAACAGTACTGGTAGTTATAGATTGTTAGTTTTAATATAGAATGTGTCCTCCTATGGGGTTAATAACACCGTTTTTGACAGCTTCCTTTCAGATCATCATCGTGAAACCAGACTTGAATTACTTTACTGATCATCTTGGTTTTCGTTATACAATCCATCTTGGAGAGCCGTTATTTGCAAATGACCCAGAGGTTTCCGATCGGATTGAGATCGGGGAAGTTTCTGGGCCATTTAAGTACAGTAATTTGGTTCTGTGTGTAAAGCTGTTTCACTTTTTTCGAAGAATGGCATGGGGCGAGATCCTGTTGAAAAATTCCCTCCTTGGAAGTATAGACCTTGTGGAGATCCCGTATCATATGGATTGATAAGATTTCATTCTGTCTTTAACCGCTCGGAAGCCAGCCGTCGATTTTGACAAAAAATACTAACAATATCGTTTTTCCGTGAATTCCCTTTTAATACCGAGTCATTAAGCTTGTTAGTCATGTATGTTAGTTATTTATTCGTTACATGAAAATTCAAACGCAATAGAACAAAAGAAATATAATGTACAATTCAGAAAATACCGCTTTATGCTTCTAAATTTAAGCATACATCTGTCTGTGCCCAGGCCAAATTGTGTATAAATGATATGTTAAAGTTTGTATTCCTAATGTGCCAAGTAAAGTGAAACCGAGCCCGCCTTGCTAGGCGCTCCTGTGATAAGGCGAGCTCACTTCCTGAGTATGATTGTAGTGCCGCGGTTGTGTCAGAAAAAAAAATTAAATTTTATATATATTACTTAACTAGCTGACCCGTGCCCACTTCGTTGGGCGGTAAAACTTTTTACTTGTGATGAAATTATGAGTGTGGTTTGGTTAGTACTGAGTGTATGATTTATTTCCTGACTGCCAAAAGAAGGGTTATATTTTTACTGCATATGTATGTATGTATTTGCATGCCAATTTGACTATATTACCGTTATTGGTGAGTGTCTCCTTGTGAGTGTCTTATTTGTGAGTGTCTTATCTCTTTAACCATTTATGCAGTAAAAGTGAAATTATATGCAGTAAAAGGGAAAAGTCTTTGTTTTAAACACTTGAGACAATAAATTTACTTATTTTGATAATAATTCATAATAGTTGATAATATGACCAATAAACATGACCTAACGATTTAAATTATTTTTTTAATTTGAAAAACTACTTTTTGTGACTTAAATATAAAAGTTAGACATTTGCACATATGAGAGTTGAGATACCGCCATTTTGCCGTTCCGACGGCTGCCGTGCGCATTCCTACGAACTACGTTTTTATTATTGTAATATTGCCCAGCATAATGAAGGTAGGCAAATAATTACATATCCGACCCGAAGTTTTCACAGATTGACGATTTTCAGGGGTTATGTTTTTATATAATACATATGGGGTCGGCCAAAACGGTTACGCGCAGATCTGTCAAACGACCCAAAATGCCTATAAATAGGCACTAAATAGGTTACAACAAACTTCGCAAATGTGTACGAAATTACCCACTATCTTTTCTGCTTTAAAATTTTCCTTGTAGAGCGGCAAATTCACAGGTAAGACGTATGTGTGTATTCTCATTAACAATATGGTAATGCGCAAATGCTCATTTATCAAATGGTCTTAATAACTTTTGAAATATGCCTTACCGCCCCCCTTCGCCCACCCCGCTGGAGCGTCTTTTGTCCCTTTTAATCCTATGGATTTCTCGTCTCCCGCCGTCTCTTTCTTTGTGCGCTCCTCCGGCGTTTAGAAATGTCTAGGCTTAACGATGAGCCATCGTCCTAATGAGCGCAGGCCTTTACACTCATTAAGAATCGGTCTTTAGCGAGGGTATGTAGCTATATCGTTTATTACGGTTTCAATTAGTGTAATGTATACGGTGTCCAAAAGTAGTGATGGCAGTGTAACGGTTAGCAATACGCATAATTGAGCAAATACTTTAATTTACACGTCTAACATTTTTCTCACGAATTTGGTCTGATATCATTAAATAACATAATTAGCCAGAAATTGTAGTGCGTCTTTCGCCGTAAGCATTTTTATCAAACAATTCTTTCAATCCCACGGTTGTACATTCTGACGTCATTCTTAACATTTCAACGTCAAAATGTTGGCTTTATAAACCGCAATTTTTCATGTACTAATTCATTCTCAATTACACCGCTTTACTCGATGGTAAGCGTCTCTGTATAAATGACAAGCGTCTCTGCAGAAGCGTGCAGTCCGCACAATAGCGCGTGTGGCGCTTGATACACCAGCTAGGCCTCTGTTTAGAGATATCTGCATCTTGACGCTGCCGTCCATTTATATAATGGAAGTAGCGCTGTTCGCTTGCAGAAATCTAGCCGATTTCGATGTGAATGGTGTGTATCACCACTATCCAACAAGATCCCGTAGCATGCTACGTTCGGTAAGTCATGCATTATCCAAGTCGGAGAGGCTAGCCTATATCGCCGGCCCAGCGGTTTACAACAAACTCAGCGAGCACATTTAGGCAGGCGCAATCTCTTGATGTGTTTAAGAGACGCCTTAAGGGGTACCTCACAGATAAGGCGTTTTACTCACTGGAGGAATATTACTCGGGTGAAGTCTAAAATGCTTTGGTGGCTAAAGTGTTTATTGATTTCTTTGCATTTTGTCTTTTATTTCCTCTTTTTACATTATTCTTGTACTTTTTTTGTTTTTTTTTGTTTATTGTTATTTTTTCTTTACGACAAAAAAAATATTTATTTCTTGCTAATATGTATGGATGTTTGCCAATCTGTATCTGACTTATATACCAGTATACTAATAAAATGAATATGAATATGAATATAATATACATTATTAAAATAGATAATACATTGCTCAAGTAGTAATATCTGTGTTTCTCTATTCTCTTGTCCGCTGGGGAAAAATTGACGTAAGATTGGAAGCCTGGTTTCCGCACAGCATCAGAAAAAGCGACCAGGCGTCTTACAATAGCAGTATGAAAGGGAATAAAACATAAAATAATAGTTAGAAAAAATAAAAACGGACACTTTAACCGCTCGAAAGCCAGCCTTCACGGGCATAAAACTGCGCCACAATTTTTGGCGATTTTGTGAATATTCACTAACAATATCGTTAGTATTTCGTGAATTCCGTCTTGTTACCTAGTAATTAATCCTATTAGTCATGTATATTATATATTTATAAAATATATATGGGGGCCGGCCGAAACGATTACGCGCGGATCTGCCAAACTACTCAAAATACCTATAGGCAATTTCGGCGTCCGACGGGTTAATAGCAACGTGAACTAAGGATAACACACTCGCCATTCCGATACAACATTATTCTGTTTACACGAACTCTTTTACAGTCCATTCTGCTCGTTTATGGAATCAGCTCCCTCACTCATCAGGCATGCACCTTCGTTGCATACTTTCAAAAAGTTGTTGAAGAAACATTTATTTTTATACAGCCACTAAACAAATACCTCATCTTTATCCTTCCCTGGGCAACCTTTACTGATACATATTTGTATACGTTTACTTTAAATTTAATTTACTACTTCTTTGTGTATTGTACGGTGAAAATTAGGAATTATTTTATTAAATGGTTGACTGCAAGATATTGCTATCGCGATAAGTCCGCCATTTTTGCATAAATTGTCTTTTTTTTTATAAAACCAGTGTAATATTTATTAAGTTATGTGTTTATAGCACAATAAAGTTATTCTATTCTATTCTATTGTATTCTACCAATGAAATATTTATGACAATTGATATCAAATTGTTATTTGATATCAATTGTTGTTATTATTTTATTTTATTTTATTTTATTTCTAGAAACATACAGCGCATACAATTGACATACGTGTGCATAAACATAATGTAGAAAAAAAGAAAAACATTACGCCGATAATCGTTTCCTACGAAAGTAACATATTTCCGCATATCACACATTTGAATTTCAGCTAAAAATTAATTGTAAAATAAACTAAGTTCATATTAAATATAAAATTAATATAGAAAACCGATGGAAGAGGTAGGGAATTGGAAGTGATTAGGAAGAAGGAGTTAGACGATGGTATGTGTATATGTATATAGATATAAATAAAGATATAGATAGGTCGTATAGTGGATATATAAATACAGATATTTATTGATGTTTATAGATATTTATAGATATATAATAAATATTTATAGATACTTATAAATATTTGTAGTAGCTACTGATATGTTGCATGAAAAGTATATAACTAAGTACGATAGGTATTAACAAGCTCGTTAGGTGCAATTGATTTGAATGTGTTAAGAAATACGCCTCACGATTGTATTTCAGTCCAATCGAAGCCCCATATTATGGACTCTGAAATCCAATTCATAGTAAGATAAACTTCAAACAGTTTTTATAACTTTATTTTATTTTTAATTATTTAAAGGGCTGTAGTCCGCTAGTTTAATAATTAGAATCGTTTCTTTACTAATTTGAAACCATTAGGTTTCACGACTTTATCAGTCACGACTTTATCACATGCTTTCTATAAGCGGGGTGACTTTTATGAGCATGCCAATTCTTTCAAATGGGAATAACATTAATATGTAACTTTCAGGTACCTCATTTTAGTTTATATTGTTTAATAATAATATTATGAATTTAATCTATACTAATATTATAAAGAGGTAAAGTTTGTGAGGTTGTAGGAAGTAATCTCTGGATCTACGGAACCGACTTTGAAAATTCTTTTACCAATAGAAAGCCACGTTTTTTGTGAGTGGCATAGGCTATATATTAATCCGAAAAATGAAAAACTTTTTCGTGGTAGAAAAAACGGTCGAACGAAAAAGTTTCTAACTAACGCTGCCTTAGCGATGAGAGATATATGATTAAGTTCTAGAGAAACGTTGTAGAGCTTGATAATGCCTACAAAAAAGTCAGCGACAGTATATGTCTAAATTTTATATTTAAGTCACAAAAAGTAGTTTGTTATATTAAAAAAATAATTTAAATCGTTAGGTCATGTTTATAGGTCATATTATCAACAATTATGAATTCTTATCAAAATAAGTAAATGTATCGTCTCAAGTGTTTAAAACAAAAGACTTTTCCCGTTTACTGCATATAATTTCCCTTTTATTGCATAGATGGTTAAAGAGATAAGACACTCACAAATAAGACACTCACAAGAAGACACTCACAAATAACGGTAATATAGACAAATTGGCATGCAAATAGATACATATATATGCAGTAAAAATATACCCTTCTTTTGATAGTCAGGAAATAAATCATAGCACTCATTACTAACCGAACCATACTCATAATTTCATCACAAGTAAAAAGTTTTACCGCCCAACGAAGTTGGCACGGGTCAGCTAGTATTTAATTTTAATATGTAGATTACAATGTTTAACGTAACATACCTGACCATATATATACGTAGTTATTTTACAATTTTGTATTGATACTTTCTATTGTGTGGTTATTTTTTGTATAGAGTGCCTAAGATGACTATTAATATTCTTATAATAATTATCTATTTTATATGTATACTCATGTAAATGGATTCAGCTCTATTTCTTTAATTTCATTTGTCTGCCGTGTAAAGCCGACTTTAGTCAACGCTATTGTCAAATTAATATTTCTGCTTTAATAGTTTTATATCTACATATATAAGCAACTGACGAATTCTAATATACGATAATTAGTTTTAATTGATAATTCATGCTTTTATTGTATATTTTGAATGAATAAATTAAATACTGAATAGTGAATTCTGAGTCCGTGGAACTGCAGCATTAGTACTGAGGAGTTGGAACACGAAGTTCAATGACATTCTCTGCTTGAGATCCACAATCAGACCCGAATGTACGATTTTTTCGAGCCGTGGCAAAAAAATATACTTTGGCGCCCCCCCCCCCCTCCATCACTTGAGATTAATGATAAAAAACTCACAAATCAAATACTCTGAGAAGGGATTTTTGTGGCCCGGAGAATAAGAACCCTTAAATAAAGTATTATTTATTACCTATTCTCAAATACCTTTACCTTATGAGTATAATATTATTCTCAAATACCTTCAACTTATCCGAGGTAATGGAGACCGAGGGTACCTCGAATAATCGAAAACTCGGATAACACGATCGTAAATCGAGGGGGAAATATACGGTAAAGATTAAAATAATAATACACAACACAAAAATAAAACCGACTCCAATTTTTTTATAAGTCCAGCAGCCATGTCATGGTGATATATGGAGTTGTCAACTACAACGGGCGAACCCGTCACCTCAGGGAGCGTGAAAGATTAGTCGTTCTCTCTCCCGTGAAGTAAACGCAGAAGACTTGGGCAAAACAATTCACCGTCAAGCTCCGCCACATGCCCGAGAGAGGCCAACGCCTTAACCGCGAGATAGCCAGGAGTGTTACCCAGCGGGCTTGAACTCACGCCCTAGCTTCAAATTGCGACCAGATTACACCGGTCTCTCGATTGGTTACGAGTTCGAGGTCGCTTGCGCGGTCCTCTCCTTTACGAAGCGGTGAAACGGTGTATACCGAATCAATCGCGGACCACGGCATCCTTTGCCCGGCTGTTCACCCAGGATCAGGTAGCCGATGGTCGTTTCAGGAGCAGTCGCCGTAAGGTCCGCAACCACCCCCCTCTATAGGAAACAGTACTGCTTCCAGAGTCCCCCGACTGTTAGTCAGAGGGGGACCTGCCCACGGACCGTGCGCCTCCACCATTATCGTTTCTGGAGCGTCCTCTACCCCACTTACCGGCCCTAAATTTGTTATTTGTTGTTTTATTTTTTTTTATTTTGTGAATATGGTAAATTTAGTATTATTTTTGTAAATTTTTACTTTGTAAATTCTTTTATTATTATAAATAAATGGGTTCTCGGGGCGGTACGGGGGGGGTGGTTTACCCTATTTCACCCCCTGCGCGTTCTACCCTTCTGGTACGCGCAGGGTTGTCGTAGCACGACATCCCGGGCAGACAAGACGACCCTCGTCGTTATAACTGCCCGGGCGGTGGGCGGGGTTTTCTGCCCTCACCTATCGCCTTGAAACTCTAAACTGTTAGTCAGAGGGGGGGGGGGGGGGGGGGCTAACGGGCCCATGATGAGGTGGCCACGATGACCCATGTGTTCAGGGTCGGTCACACTCACGGGTCAACACCCATCCGACGGCCTCCCCGTATGGGGTGCGAATCCTGGGTAGGACACTGGGTCAACCAGTCTCCCCTGGGAATCAAACCTCTGGCGCCCCTGGACGGTCTGCACACCGTGCGGCGCAAGCCAATCGATTGTGCTCTCCGACTAACAGTCGGGGGAGTCTGGGAACTGTATTGTTTCCTACAGAGCGGGGGTGGTTGTCTACCTTACGGCGACTGCTCTTGAAATGACCATTGGCCATCCGATCCCGGTTCAGAGTCGGGCAAAGGACGCCTTGGTCCGCGACAGATTCGGTGCACTCCGTTTCACCGCTTCGTAAGGGAGAGGACCGCGCAAGCGACCACGAACTCGGAACCAATCGAGAGACCGGAAAAATCTGGTCACTATTGGAAGTGAGGGCGCGAGTATCTCGAGCCCGCCGGGTTTATTCCTGGCTAACTCGCGGTAAGGCGTTGGACTCTCACGGGTTGTGACGTAGCTGGACGTAGAATTGTACTATCCAAAGTCTTCTACGTTCACTGCAGGGCGACAGAACGACTAATCGTTAAAACGTCCTGTGGTGATGGGCTCGCCCGTTGTAGTCGACACCGCAAGATGTTAGTCAGAGGGAGCTAATGGGCCCATGACGAGGTGGCCACGATGACCCATGTGTTCAGGGTCGGCCACACTCACGGGTCAACACCCATCCGATGGCCTCCACTCATGGGGTCCGAACCTGGGTAGGACACTGGGTCAACCAGTCTCCCCTGGGAATCAAACCTCTGGCGCTCCTGGACGGTCTGCGCACCGAGCGGCGCAAGCCAGTCAGAGACTGTGCTCTCCGACTAACAGTCGGGGGAGTCTGGGAACTGTATTGTTTCCTATAGAGCGGGGGTGGTTGTCTACCTTACGGCGACTGTTCTTGAAATGACCATTGGCCATCCGATCCCGGTTCAGAGTCGGGCAAAGGACGCCTTGGTCGGCGATAGATTCGGTGCACACCGTTTCACCGCTTCGTAAGGGAGAGGACCGCGCAAGCGACCTCGAACTCGGAACCAATTGAGAGACCGGAGAAATCTGGTCACAATTGGAAGCAAGGGCGCGAGGGTCGGCCCGCCAGGTAACACTGGCTATCTCGCGGTAAGGCATTGGCTTCTTGCGGGTTGTGACGTAGCTGGACGTTGGATTTGTTCTGTCCAAAGTCTTCTACGTTCACTGCAGGGCGATAGAACGAGAAAATCGTTAAAACGTCCTGTGGTGACGGGCTCGCCCGTTGTAGTTGACACCGCAAGTTGTTAGTCAGAGTGCACAGTCGCTTGGCTTACGCCAGAAGGTTGATTCCTAGGGGAAACTAGCCCTAAGGCCAGAGTCCTACTGGAGGCCGCCCGGATGGGTGATGACCCGTTAGCGTGACCAACCCTGAACAGAATGGGTCTTCGTAGCCAACTCAGCAAGGGCCCATTAGCTGTCACGGTGATAGTTAGATCGGGCGCTATTTAAATTGAATACGTATATAACATTTTGTGTCTGTGCTGTATATCGTTGAGGAGTTTCCTCATTGAAAGCCAACCTTGGGTGCCGCAGTCCTGTCTTGGTGAAACTTAGAATGAGCTGTGCATATACAAAAATTCGTGTCTGTACTGTTGACCGTTAAGGAGTCCCCTCGTCGGGAGCCAACCTTGGGTGCCGCAGCCATGTCATGGTGAAACTTGAAACGGGCTATCATACCTGAATGAGTATACAAAATTTCGTGTCTGTGCTGTTGAGCGTTGAGGAGTTTTCTCATCGGGAGCCAACCCAGGGTGTAGAATCAGGTCATGCTTACCATAAAAGAAAATACATTGTCATGGGAATTGAATCAACATGTACATTTTCAACTTCATATGGTAATATTTAATTAGTTCCCTTTAATCCTCATGTTTTTTGGCATACTATAAGTTTTTGGTTGTTTTGGTACATGGAGCGAAGCATGCTAAACATAAGGCTACAGGACAGGTGGACGACCTCAAAAATAAGGAAAATAATAAAGGTGAACGATGTTTTGAACAAAATTAGAAAACTAAAATGGAACTGGACTGGTCACATCATGATGGGCGATAGAACGACTAATCGTTAAAACGTCCTGTGGTGACGGGCTCGCCCGTTGTAGTTGACACCGCAAGATGGTCACATCATGAGAACCAACAAAGAAAAATGGACGAAGGACGTAATGGAATGGTATCCTAGAAACGGGAAAAGACTAAAAGGACGTCAAATTAAAAGATGGGAAGATGACTTACCGAAAGGATGGAGAAGGTTGGCTTGGGGCAGAGATTAATGGAAGAAAATGGGGAGGCCTATTGCGAAGGACAACCTGATCAAAAAACTGGCTGCTAAAGAATATGATACCCTATTTAAAAGTTAGATTAAAAATTAATAAAATATATTGTTTTATCACATAAGGCAAAAATTGTACAATACGGTCAGCGAATAAAGGCTTTTATTATTATTATTATTATATAATCCTCATGGATCGCATTATCAGAACAGGATTTTCATAAAGATGGGACCAATCTGCAAGTATATCCTTTCAAATAAAAAAAGATTTTTTTTATGACAATGCATTTTTTTATGGTAAGCATAACCTGATTCTTCATTCAGGTTGGGCTCCCGACAAAGAGACTCCTCAACGGTCAACAGCACACACGAAATTTTGTTTATCCGTTAAATTACGATAGCCCTTCTAAAATTCACTAGAAAATGGCTGCTGCACGTATTAAAAAAAATAAGTGTTTTTGTTTTTTAAATTGTTTTATATAATTATTCCTACAAAACAATTCAAGTCCTCCTAGCTTTTAGTTCAAGTAAATCTCAGTGGGTAAGGAATTAAGGAGAACTATAACCCTCTTCATTGGCCTGCCTTCAATAATATTTGTACAACGGTACGGCACATTAAACAACTGATGCGATCTCCTCGCTATTTAATTTACCAGTGCGTACCATTCAAACTTACATAGTATCTCGGTTAAATAAGCAGTTTCTTGAATTAATTTATATGCGAATATAATTAGTGAAATATATCGACGTGTTTCGAGAGCTTTGTATCCTACCATTCCTAGAGCAAAATTGGACAGGAATAAATATGTATAAATATTGTATTTTCTGTAATAAATATATATTTAAAAAAATCTTTGAATGCGTTCGATCATTTGAATGTATTTGTGAGAGTGGCCACCCTTCACTAGACTCCAATTGATTGTGAGCGAAGGGTGGTTCTCATCAAGTTGTTTTCTCCGTTATTGAAAGTCGTTGCAGTTGAAGTTGAAGTGTTTATTGAGAAGGTCTGTAGTAGGTTGCCAGTTCGTAACGCCTTAGTCGGTATTTCGCCGGTGTGTAGGTAGTGTAGGTAGCCGGGCGCGAGGTGAAGTCGTGGTTGTGTGTCCGAAGTGTGAAGCGCCGCGATAGATTCGAAGATAATGATGATCGCGTATACTATGCGTAGGTTGGTTGATTCGAAGGTAATGAAAAGTGCGAGTACTTGCAGATGAGCGGTTACTGTCCGCCAGGGAATGAATATTGATGTTTAGTCGCGGTAACTGCCCAACAAGGGAATGACATCGATCGATCGAAATGTACTGCGTTTTATATGGTATGCAGTGACGCAATAGTTATAAGTGGGGTGAGAAATGAGCGTGTTAATTCGTATCGATCAGGATCGTTTGACTGTGCATAAAATGCCGAATTTAGTTGGAAATCAATTGCAGCTGACTCGTGTATATTCGAGCGAATTTACGGTTTCGATTCTGTAGAAATTACTTTTTTGTTGTGGGTATGTTGGACTGAGGCTCCAACATATTAGTTTTCACTTATACCCAGTTATACCAGACGACTGAGTTATATATAAGTATACTACGAACTAAACATTTATACAGTAGAAACATTAAATTCATATTATTAAACTGTTTGCATATGGGAATAATATGTTAATAGTAATAACACATTTTTAAAAACAAGCTTTTTTTAAAATGCTCTGTCCCGAGCATACGATGGGCGCAGCAGCCATGACATTTATTTATTTATTATTTATTAGTTTCAAATAGTATTCAAGGGCATTACAGATTAATCCAATTCGCCCTTGAATATTAAAGCTAGAGTGTAAGTCTAAAAATAAATGACTACATAACTAAATTAATGCTAACATTGAACAACCAAAAAAACATAAAATATAAAACTAAATAAAAGACAGATTATGATAAACATGACATAGCAGGGAGTTGCATTTTTAGCTGCCAAAGGGATATACAAAAGATATCTATTTCTGTGGGTACCCAAGTAACATTTCAGGTTCTTAAAGGGTTTTGAGCAGGTTCTAGAACCTTTCGAGGACAACGCGAGATTCTGGACAACTCGTCATGACAACGTTAAAATAACCTTATTAAACCGTTCTGTAGCCTAAAAGGGCCCGACCTACAGAACCTCCGCATAACGTTTTGGCCTTAAGATTTCAGGAGCAATTAGCGAATCCCAAAAACTAATTATAACCTTCTCAGAACCTGTAAGGCTTTGCAAAGACTACTCAGGACTAACGTACAAGCCTTGAATTAGCCCGGATTTGGCATTGAAAAAATCTAGTTAGCTAGATTCAAGCTTTGAAAAAGTTCATAAAAGATTACGAAAATACAAAGAACGTCTCCTTGGGCTTGTTAAAGTTAGTTTAGGTTTGCTTTGGTTCTGAATATAGTTTGCACTTTATCCTGACATTGGAATAATAAAATGGAAGATGACTAATGAATATAACATGGCGATTTACTATTTCGTAGACAAATTGTTACAGATAATTCTGTTATTGCCTGTTGTGTTATGTCAATTTCATTGCGACGGTTAGTTTATTGATGAAATGTGCCATAATACCTCTGTAAAATTCACGGGCCCTCTCAATAACATGATTTAATATGCCTTAGGTATTATAAACTATTGATGTTATTTTAAAATTATATGTGAAAAAAGGTCAAACGCTTTAAACTATTTTCCAAATACAAAAGTGTAACACCGAAATGAAAATCAAGCCTTACTTTAATAAGGAAATGTAATTATAGTTATAATAAATTAACATTCCAAATACCGAAAAATGGCGGACTTTGTTCGAGAACCTGATAGTTTGCAATTTAACAAATTTATGACAAACAAGCCCTGGCGCAAGTCCTTTTGGACTTCAAAATGCGCAAAAGGAATTTCAATATGCTAAACTAAGAACAACTAGTATATTTAAGGGCTAAATCAGGGCTTTCTGGTAAGACCAAGGTTTAATTAGTTTTTGTATATTCAAATTGGCTTTGTTTAAGGGCTTATTAGTCTGCGATAAGCCAGATTGGTCAAATAAACAACTTTTTGCGGCCCAGCATTCAGTCACTGTCCAAAGCGTGCTTGTCTAATTTGCGTGCGGATAACACTGAGAAAATAGTGATTTGGTACATACCTACAGGATGTTCACTTACGTACGGATTTATTGAACAATGCGAGCACCTACCTAAGGTTTTAAACCTAATTACGATCAATCTATACATTACAATTAGATCATCATCCTATTTTATATCTAGTTACGAACACAAGATATTAAGTAGTAAAAATATAAAAAACTGCAATACTAGATCCAAAAATTATGGCTATTTTATTGAATATGTAATAAGCTCAAAAATTACGTACCTACCTACCGTAAAATTTCTTGTGACATAAAATAGTTAAGTGGAAGTAAAAAAACTGGTCAAGTGGAAGTCGAACTGTATGGAGAGGGTTCCGCACCATTCCATTTTCCATGAGCACTTCAGGACTTTTGTTTACGTTTTCATGTAAACTATAACAGAGGCCCTATATTATTATTTTTTTTTAAAATTTTAGTCAGTAGTTTCGAAGAGTGGGGGGGGGGGATGCTCGATTTTTGTATTCTCTTGATATCTTTTTAACTATGTAATTTAAAATAATAAAATATTATATGTGTATTCCTTATAACGAGCCCTTCCTATTAATATGTAACACGTTGCACTTATTATTCTTAAATTTTCTGATTTGTCCTCTAAAATTGACCACCAAAATCGAAGTTCGGTTATGTAGGAGATGTTGTGTTTGCGTTTGATGTTGTAGGAGATGTTGTGTTTGAAGTTCGGTTATGTAGATGATGATGCGGAGAAAATAAGCTGTGACAAACGGACGGACAGAGACATACGAGAGAGACAGAGAGTCACCAACACAACCTACCTGCTTTTTAGGTAGATTTCTTAAAAATATACCTATTGCAATGGGTCGCGTGTTAGCAATTGATGAAAATTTCACCATATCTTCGTCGATTAGGACCGCCAGACCCTGAAGCCACCCTCCGTTCCTATACGGGATAGAACACTTCCTATGGAACAAGATAGAGGTCGAATTTCTAAACCGATCAAATTGAAACAACACAAAAATGTATTGGCCCAATAACTTGGATGAGGTCGTAGAAAAACGAGGTCCGCCATCTTGTTCCAAAATGGCGGCCGCTCAAACTTTTAAAAAATAACGTATGTTAAGAATCATAGACCCAAACGAACCATAGATCCAAGGGAAGCTCTTGTTATCACCTACATTTTATTTCAAACTATTTTTCAATCCGCTCTCTCGTTTCAAAAGGGCGGTCGCTCAAACGCCGGTAAAATTTTCGCGTTTAGTTAGGTATGAGAGCCATTGTTTATGACTAATACACATGTGTAAAATGCCTGAGTATTTATGCTTTATGCATTTTTGTAACATGTAAATATCAAATAATACATATATCTCTTCCCTCGACGAAGCACCCCGAAGTGCATCGGTAAATATATGTTTCTCGCTCTAATATGTGCTTCGTCCATGCGCTATTTCGCTAACGCGGTTGAATGATCATAAAATGCTTTCTATGAACAGATCGACATCATTGCTTCGATTTGCTGTCTTGTTTTAAAATAGCTGCCGGCTAAGGAAATCTACCTTTAATGGGTGCGCGTCACGATTTTTTTTTGTCTTTTGAGGTACGGAACCCTAAGAGGGGTGTTAATAGTTACGATGGAATACGAGATACCTTTTCTCAATATTGTTTATTACTTTCTGTTTGAAATTGCCACTGCTGACTATCCTGTGCCAGGACATCCTGTATAATTTAGGTGATATTAATGTTAGTTTTGATTATGCACACGCGAAGCCCACAAGGTTGCGAAGTGGTGTTACAGAAATACAAAAGCATAAATAAAACCACAATGCCGGTTTAGACTAGAACTTATCTTATTGAATGTCAAAACGTATATGAAAATTACAATTGGTCTTAGTCCAAGCAAAAAAGACTGAGAATGGTTAGCGAGAAAATCTAAAAGCCCTACGAAGGTTTTAAATCATGCTTAAGAGTATTGGCGAAATGTGGTTCTGAATAGGTCATTCTTAGGTTGCGTGTAAGACCAACTAGACATGCTTTACAATGTGGAGTGCCAAAATATAACCAAAGAAGAACCTTTTTTAAACCAGTAGCTCTCAGAACTTTTAAGTCGGATTTCTAAGCAAGCATAACGTTATATTATACTCATTTGGAAGCCCATTTAGCTTTTTGAATAACTGTTTAGCCCTAGGAGATATTTGCATAATAAAAAACTTAAGTATAACCTTAGGTAAAATTTAAAACCAGAAAATTACTATTCTAGGACCTAGAAGCATATATCAAAACCTCGGTCTTGAAAAAATGTTACTTGGGTAAGGAATTAAGAAGACCTATAACCCTTCATACTGTCATAGTGGAACTTAGAACGTCTATTATAATTGAATGCTAAGAACTTCCTGTTTGTGCTGTTGACCGTTGAGGAGTCTCTTCGTTGGAAGCCAACCCTGGGTGCAGCAGCTCTACCGTGGTGAAACTTAGAATGGGATATCATAATTATTTGCGTATACAAAATTTCGTTTCTGTGCTGTCGACCGTTGAGGAGTCCCTCATCGGAAGCCACCTCTGGGTGCAGCAGTCGTGCCATTGCGAACGAGCTATCAAAATTAAGTGCGATAAAGAAATGATTGTGTCCCCACTCTTAATGCCAATACTCGACTAGAGCGATCTTGTTATATGTTATATGACTAGAGTGAGGTTATTTTGAATACACTGGAGTGTCTGAAAATATCTTCCTCAGGTATATCTTTAACTTGCGAAATTTCGACCACGTTAGCTGCTTTCGTGAGTAACTTCATTGGCTTCCTATTCGCGATCGAAGAAATTTGCATACGTTGTCGCTACTTTAAAACATACTCAATAACCGTACTTTTCCCTCCTATCTCAAGAAGAAATTTCCACCATTTGGTAGGTCACGGTCTTCCACTTCGATCAAGCAGGGATAACATACTCGCCATTCCGATATATCATTCTTCTGTTTACACGCATTTTGCGGTCCATTTTGTCGCATTTTGCCATTTGTATTTTACGGTCCATTCTGCTCATTTATAGAATCAGCTCTCTCACTCTATCAGGCACCTTCTTTGCACACTTTCAAAAAGTTGTTGAACAAACATTTATTTTTACACAGCCACTAACCAAATACCTCACCTTGTCCTCTCCTTTATCCTTCCCTGCGCAACCTTAGCATAAGTTAAATGACATATATTTGTAACATGAATGACATATATAGTTTATTTTAAATTTAACTTAACTACTTCTGTGTGTATTATACGGTGACAATTAGAATTTAGTTTATCAAATGATTGACTGTAAGATATCGCTATAGCGATAAGTCCGCCATTTGAGCATAAATTGTCATACAAAATCGTGTCTGTGCTATTGACCGTGAAAGAGTATCCTCGTTTGGAACCGATCCTGGGTATAGAATCAGGTCATGCCCACCATAAAAATGCATTGTTATCGGAACTGAACCAACATTTAAAATTTCAACTTCATAAGATAAGAGGAAGTGGTTCTAATTAGCTTGCAAAATTTATTACTCAGATGAAGTCTAAAATGCTTATTTTTATTTTTTCTTTACGATAAAAAAATGTTTGTTTGCTAATTTGTATGGATGTTTGCTAATCTGTATCTGACTTGTTTACCAGCATAATAATAAAATGAATATGAATATATAAACTTTAACCACCTACCTGTATGATTCTGAGTATCAGCGTAGTATTCTGGAAATCGTACTCCAGCGAAAAGTGGATCTGTCCAACGTTCTCAGAAGGCTCCGAATTGTCGATGTACATATCGACCAAAGATATGGAGCGGTTCTGCAAGAACGCCATCTGTGGATAAACAAACAAATAAACTCAAGCAAACCATCTAATTATCTTTCGTTGAAATGCATAATTGTTGCTACCGTTGATTTTATAGAGCAGGGCTGTCCAACATAAAGCCCGCGGGCCGCATGCGGCCCGCGACCTCACTTTTTGCGCCCCGCGGAACATTTATATTTATATATAAGTAATGCAAATATTAAAAATAAGAGTAAACAATTTCAGCGTAGGAATTATGCATAAAAATACTTAGAAAATTGAATCCAAAGCAGAAAAAAGAATACATCGCATAGTCTAGTGGCAACGTCACCTAACTAGGCCGGGACCTGTTCTAAGGTAGTCATTTATTTTTAATGTGCTTGGAACAATACCGTGTTTATAAAAATGGCATATATTCCATTTATGCACAAAATAATAGAATTGCAAAACCATTTTAATAATGACTAAATACTTAAATTAAATATATAATGAAAGTTAGAAGTGGAAAATTAAAATGTCAGCAAATAAATTCAAATCAGAAAAAACAAAACAATTTAAAATACTAAAAATTAGACTAAGAGTTTAAACAAAATAGTCTTACATTTTATTTATAACTAAGATAAAATAGTGTTAAAACTAAAACAAATTATCTCCTAATCTACGTTAAAACAAAAAGAAAATAATAATAATAATATAAACATAATATAACATAATATTCCAAAAATATTGAAATGTCCGGGTGAGATTATAATGTCCAATATTTTAAAAATTCCTTGTCTTCCCTCTTTTACAAGCCAGTTTCTAAGCAGCCTTTTAAGGTAGGTCTTATTTTGTACTGATTTTATGTCGCCAGGAAGAGCATTGAAAAACCTTGGGGCAATGAATGTATGGGTTCGCTGACCAAAATTAGTATACCTTCTGGATACTATCATATTAATATATTGGGAAAACCTCATTGATAGGGTATTTTGTGAAAAAATATTTATGTGATTGAAATTAATATACATATGATAGTGATGTTTTTAAATAGAGTTGCCTAGTATCCAACAGATTTTATTCATTTTCCGAAGGGTAACGATACGGATTTCGCATGATAATCTTTAAAATCGACTTTTGTGCGATATCTAAGGGGTAAAGAATGGTTTTAGAACAACCGCTCCATCCTATCATCCCGTAGCTCAATATACTCTCACACAATGAATTTAAAAGAAATGAAGGATTTTGAGGAAGTATCACACTTACCTCACATAATATACATTAAAACAATTGCAGAAGAACTCTACAATCGATTTGGCAACTTTTAAAAATCGAAAGAAAGATTTCAGTTTTTACTCAGACCCTTGTAATTTCAGTTGAGACTGTAAGCAGAGTGTGATTTGCAATCAGGTCCTTTTTAACAAGGAAAAACCGAAACCGGATTAGCTTATTCAAGTTGCTGCCAGAAGAACGATACCCTTAGGGCCGGGCCACACGATGCGGTGCGGTTGCGGCGCGGCGCCTGAGCGGTGCCGCTGCGGCGTCCTACATACAAATATCCATGTTATGTCACACGGTGCGTTCCGGCGTCGCACCGCACGCAACCCGGTAATATGCGCCGGAGCGGCACCGCTCAGTTTTCACGTATTTTTGTTAATTTTGAATCGAAGTGTTTAACATGAGTACCAACGAAGAAGATATTGGCATTGACTACCTCATTTCACTAGTTCTACGTCCAATTAACTACAACACTATTCGCCCACTGCGGCGTCGTAGTAACGTTGCGGCGCCGCACCGTGCAATGTACGTGTGTACGCCCATACGGCGAAATCTTTGCGGTGCGGCGCCGCACCGCATCGTGTGGACCGACTCTAAGCTGCGAAACTTAGGGCTTAAACGGGAATCAATGCTGGGAAGCACGTATCTTTGCGAAAGCAGCTTTTCCAACATTATTTTTTTTTAATTTCATTTTTGTTAAAATCATACAGCATAAAAAAATACGTATAAACATAATATATAACAATAGTAAAGCCAACGATGTTTTAAATTATTTGCTATATAAGGATTACAAAATATGCTAAACATTACAATACAAATAAAACTAAAAAGAATTTAAAACTATTAGTTAAAATCGCTATGTGCGAGTGTATGGGTGTTGGTGTGTGTTTGTGTGATGGAGAGCGTGTGTGTGTATTTGTATGTGTATGTGCGTGTATGTATGTGCGTGTGGGTGTGTGTATCTGTAGCGCGAATGTGCTTGTGAGTGCTTGTATGTGCATGCTAATTCAATCCGATCTGATAATCAGCTTCTCACGTACCTCCTTAACAATGGATCGACTATTTTGGTGGTTAAATATGTCAATATCGTTAAAGCATACATTGTATGCATGCATAACGCGCGGCAATAACGAATTGGAACCATAGTTAGTGTTGAACCTTGGTAGGTAAAAAGTTAAGTGAGCGAGCGCGAGTCGGGAAGGCGCTCGTGTGCTCACCCTACTCAGGAGGTATAGACTGTCCAACCCAGTATGAACAATTTTATGTAGAAACGACATATCTGATACTACTCGCCAGTCCTCTAATGTCTCTAAACCATAGCGTTGCAGACCTTAAGCGTACGACAAGCCGTTGGAAAATAAGCAGAAATTTAGATGACGTATAAATCGTTTTTGAATACCCTCAATCCTCAGCTTGTATGTAGCATACTGCGGAGACCATGAAATGCATAATGTCAAAATATAGATATCCCCCTTCTGATGTCACTTACTCAGTTGCTTCGTTTATCAACAACAAATGCGTTTACCCCAATGCGTTTACCCCACACAGGCGTATACCTAGTGGGGTGATGTAATCCTAACAAGTAATGCCCTTTCGCGATTTTTATAATATGTTTTTTTTTTAAATGTGTTAAAAAATTAAAGCAATTTGTAACTATAAAAAATAGGATAGGGAAAGTATAAATAAATATATAAATAAATAATAAAGTTAATATGGATGCATTAGTTAGTGTAAACCAACGGCCTCAAATTTCCCACGTTTTTTCTTGTAATTTGATATTTTTTTAATAAATTAAAATAATAATACAAACGTTTCCTTTGTATATCATACATATTAAAACTCACTGATTAAGTTGCATACGAAGTATTTTGTAATGCGGCCCTCTAAACCGCATTTTTTTTAAAGCGACGCACTTGCAGTTGGACAGCCCTGATATAGAGCATTAGATTGCTCGGTGCCTTACTACGATTTGGCAGCTAGAATTTTACTATGAAACGCAACTTGTAGAGTACACCCATTAACTTCAGCTACGTAACGACCAAATTTGGTTGAATATCAGAACACAGTTGACTACGTAACGACCAATATTGGCGGATTGCTCCCGGAGCGCACATTAATATTATTTTATAATTCGAACGCATCCTAAAATCCATACCAAATGTCTCATTATTACCATAGATACATAGACGGCCGCTAGAATAATTTCGCGCGTCATTTTGCAGATATTTCTGGTAAAATTCCATTGTCAAACATTATCATTTTGTTTTTTCGAGAAATCATCAAAATTTTTATTGGTTTTAATGACCAAATATCTAAATATTTTTGTATGTAAATATGCAAAACGAAATTTAGGTACCTTTGATAGAGAATCTAATAAAGATCACGATCGTATTTACAATTTCTAAATAGCATTCCGTATTTTTCCGTAAGACAAGTACAAGTTAGAAATGCCGAGTTTTTTTCACTTTTCGAATTTCTCATATTTATTTCTAATTATCTAATTGTTTTACAAAATGAGATTTCAACTTTCTATATACGAAATTTCAATGCGATCATTGCAAAATTATCATTCTTTTTATTATTGCTATAATAGTTCCATAGTTATAGTACTTTTTGTCGAGCGCGCCGATATTGCAAGAAATTCCAATAAATTGCCGCGGTCTGCCATGAAATTATGCCGCTACTCGAAGGGTCAACCAGCTAGAGTACTAAAAACAGAATAACTGAAATAAATCATCTGATTATCTTCCAGTGGAAATTCATAATATAATGATTTATTAATTAACAATGATCTTATCAAATGTGTTGAGTTGATACAATTGGTTATTTAGGCTATTAGATTGCTCATTACTGTACTGCGTTTTGCCAGCTAGGGTACTACTATCAAACGCAATTTGTAGATGACACTCATAGTTCCAAACATTGATTAATCTTCCCTTAAGTTCAGTAGCACAATATATGGCATTTTAAACATGCCTACACGGTATTCTACCTCAAAATAGAACAAAAGTTTTTTTAAATCGTAGCTCTTATTATTTTAATATTAACTACATAAAAATGTCACTTTTAATTTGCTATACAGGTTTTAATTGATAAAAATGAGCCGCTTTAATGTTCAAAGAGGCAACTAGATGGCATTCTAATACCTCCAAATTATTTCTGTGAAAAATCGATAGATCGCACTAATTACTTATCGTTATTATTGTTATCATTGGTTAAATAATGGCTTTTTATAATAAATAGGTCCTTTATAATAACCATTCAAGTTATTATAAATGGCCAAATGAAATGCTATTAGTTTCGCCGGACAATACCACCAGCGACCACCGCAGAATGGTTGCCGAAACGTACTACGGCATTGAACAATGTGATGCCCTATTAAATAATCAATAATTTTATCGGTCACACCGTTTTGAATTTAACCAATTTGAACAGCTATTTCAAATAGAAAGAAATGTTGAAATTCGAGTTATTATCTGCGGCTGAATCAGTAACTGCCAGTAATTCACAATGCCATTTTGGCACAATTGGTGAAGTAAGTAGATATATCGATACCTCCTACGTATAGTACTGTAACTATTAAAAATGGTATTTCTGTTTTTTTCATAAATCGCATTCATTTATGGTATACTTAAATCTAATTTAACAAAATTCCGAAATTCGCACTATAAGTACCATTTAATTTGAAAACCGGAATTTTGTTTAATTAGTTTTAAGATTACCATAAATTAATGCGATTTATGTAAAAAAACAGAAATACCATTTTTAATAGTTTCAGTACTATACGTAGGAGGTATCGATAAGTGAAAAGAGTGAGGTGCGCGATCTGGGTTTAGTATTAGACAGTAAACTGCTGTTTGAAAAACACATTGACTATGCTACCGGAAAAGCTCATAAAATGTTAGGATTCATCCGGCGAGTGTGTAAACCGTTCAGCGACACAAGAACCCTTAAGATTTTATACTTCTCCTATATACGCAGCATTCTCGAATACGGATCTATCATTTGGTCGCCTCAGTATACAGTGTATAAAAATAGAGTTAAGAGACTCCAGAAGTACTTCGATAGTTACTCAAAGAGATTTAACCGTCATAACATAGACTCACTCGAGGATAGGCGCCTCCAATGTGATATACGTTTTCTGTACAATATTATTAATAATAAAATAGACAGTCTCTATTCTGTTGGCAGAATTTCCTACCGAATCCCAAATAATAAGACAAGGGCTCACGACTTATTTTATCAACCGAGAGTCAATACCGATTATGGTCAAAATATGTATTTTTATAGAGCACTTCGATCATATAACCTAAATTTTCAATATTTGGATATTTTTCATTTATCTTCAAATACTTGCTTCAAACAAATTAGAAATACGATAAACAGCCTTAGGGTTTAATTGGTATTTCTTCGTCCGTTAGGTACGCAGGCTGTGGTATTGTTCACTACACTATAACAATGCTTTCTAGCCAGTATAATATTTTCTATAAAAGTTCATATGTATATTAACATCATAAATATATTGTAACATCATATATATATATATATATATATATATATATATATATATATATATATATATATATATATATATATATATATATATATATATATATATATATATATATATATATATATATATATATATATATATATATATATATATATATATATATATATATATATATATATATATATATATATATATATATATATATATATATATATATATATATATATATATATATATATATATATATATATATATATATATATATATATATATATATACCTTAATTTTTTTATTAATATTCATTATATAAATTTTATAATATATTTTTATATTTAATTATAAATAATTAATAATTATTTAAATTTATAACTATAATTTTACATTTTATTATTACCTTGTCGTATTATTTATATTAATTAATTATTTGTGCACGTGTATGTATATATATATATGTATGTATGTTATATATCATCATATATCTTAAGTACATCTACATAACTCATAATGTGGCTTCCCTATCCCTTTCCCTTATTTAAACCCGCATTTTTTTTTCAAAGCTCGTTGCACTGTAACAATAGATTTAGTTTAATTGTGAAAACTTTTAATTGGCCTTAGATTTGTATACTATGTGTTAGCATTAAGTTTAAAACGCTGTAAGTTTTCCGAAAAATAAAAATAAATAAATAAATAAATAAATGTTAATTTATAATGACATGAGCTATTGTGGAGAGGGAAGCATGCTCTAACACTACAACCGAAAGACTTAATATCGAACAAAAACTATAAAGTGTATTTTACTCGTATTAATGAAGCCAAAAATGTAATTATCTAATGAGTTGTTTCTTAAAGTGAAAATACTAGGATATTAAGCAACTGTATTGCTTAAAAAATACTAGATATCAGGCAACTGTATTCCTGTATTGTTTCCATCGCGTGCAAGCAGACACAGTGTATCCTGTTATGGTGGATTAAAGATACATAGATGAACCCTGAACACTTCTATTTTTGTTAGGCAGTCGTGTAAAAATACAATAAATAAACATACCATTTTCGATGGCGTTAATTTGTCGAGCGTATGGCTCGTATTTTCCATGATGCAAAATCAATCCAATTTCTAAAATATATCAATGGTTCGTCTATTTTTTCCACTTTATACTTTGTTCAACACTTCCGAGCGCTGTTTCTAACGCGACGGCCAAGCACTAATGAAACGGTCAGCCGTTCGAAGCGACATACGTCATCAAGCACACAAAGATGTCTCCCAAACCTTTGTAGTCAAACAAATTCGCGATAAGAACGCGATAGTGTATTTATGTTTTACATTGTTTTGATTGGATAAAGAAAGAAGGGTTGCCTCTTCTACTTCATTGGCGAACATCATAGCTATTACGGCTGATTGATAAGTACCTATCTGATGTGTTTTCTGAATGTTTCTGATTTCTTTTTACTTTCTGACTGCGATACTGAAGAGTTGGGAGCTAATGGGCCCTTGCTGAGTTGGCCACGAAGACCCATTCTGTTCAGGGTTGGTCACACTCACGGGTCAACACCCATCCGGCGGCCTCCACGCATGAAGTGCGAGACCGGGTAGGACTCTGGCCTTAGGGCTAGTTTCCCCTAGGAATCAACCTCCTGGTGCTCCTGGATTGTCTGCGCTCCGTGCGGCATTGCCAATCGATTGCGCACTCTGACTAACAGTCGGGGGAGTCTGGAAGCAGTACTGTTTCCTATAGAGCGGGGGTGGTTGCGGACCTTAGGACGACTGCTCTTGAAACGACCATTGGCTACCCGATCCTGGGTGAACAGCCGGGCAAAGGATGCCGTGGTCCGCGATGGATTCGGTATACACCGTTTTACAGCTTCGTAAGGGAGAGGACCGCGCAAGCGACCTCGAATACGTAACCAATCGAGATACCGGAGTAATCTGGTCGCAATTGGAAGCAACGGCGTGAGTGTAAGCCCTCTGGGTAACAATCCTGGCTATCTCGCGGTTAAGGCGTTGGCCTCTTGCGGGCATGTGGCGGAGCTTGGCGGTGGATTGATTAATCCAAGTCTTCTGCGTTCACTTCACGGGAGAGAGAACGACTAATCGTTAAAACTTTCTGAGGTGACGGGTTCGCCCGTTGTAGTTTTATAACTCTATATGCGATACTGGAGATTGATTTTTCGATTTACAATTCGATTTTAATTAAACTGTTGATGAAAATAACGACTTATAATAAACCCTATTTACATAACAAATCCTAATTAACAATATTTAACAAAAACAATTATTAAAAAATAAAAAACACGACTGCCTTTACAAAAAGTTAACTGTTGTATTTAGAATTTTTAGAAAAAAAAGTACGTCTGGCGCCCTGCGGCAGGTATCTTAAAACGATCGCTCGCCTCTGCGCCGCCGCCTAACTTTAGTCGGTTGTCCTCAGTGCTCAAGTAATAAAAAGTTTCCTAAGAAATATTTGTGGTTTGGGTATTTATCAGTATAGATACATATATATTTCCAAAATGTACCCCATCAGACTTTTCATTTGATGCTAAAAACGACGTAATTAACCAAATTTATTGGCATTTCGACAATTAGATCATTATTTATATGACATTTAAGCTATTTGGGTACGCTATGCCACTCGGGATGACATAACGATTCTTTTAATTCCACACACTTCTTAACCAGTTCAAGCGTTTAAAAGTTATGGTGGATTAAAGAAACGGAAAACATACGTAAATGAATCCTAAACACATAATAGTATTTTTTTGGGCAGTCATGTAAAAAGTAGTTTATTTCAAAAAATCCTCCAAATGTACAAAACTTCGAATGTGTAGGTATAATTCCAATGCAACATGGATTAATGAGTTAAACTTTACTATTATTACTCTTTTACACGAGCACAGTTAATTTTTTAAAGTCCCTAGTTACACTCTGGGTACATCTTTCATACTAAGGTGTCAATTTTTCTTTGGCTTATCTACGTACCATTCGGCTACGTAACGACCAAATTTGGTTGCACACCGTTGACTACGTAACGACCAATATTAGCGGCTTGCTCCCGGAGCGCACAGTAATATTATTTGCTAATTCAAACGCATCCTAAAATCCATACCAAATATCTCATTATTACCATATATACATAGACCGCCGCTAGAATAATTTCGGGGGTCATTTCGCGGATATTTCTGGTAAAATTCCATTGTCAAACATCATAATTTTTATTTTCGAGAAATCATCAACATTTTTATTGGTTTTATGAGCAAATATGTAATTATTTTTGTATGTAAATAAGCAAAGCGAAATATTACATTTGATAGACAATCTAATAGATATTACGGTAGTATTTACATTTTTTAAATAGGGTTCCGTATTTTTCCATAAGACAAGTACAAGTTATAAATGCCGAGTTATTTTCACTTTTTTGATTTTCTCATATTTATTCATATTTATATAATTGTTTTACAAAATGAGATTTCAATATTCTATATATGAAATTTCAATGCATTCATTGCAATTTTTTGATTGTTATAGTAGTTCCATAGTTATAGTACTTTTTGTCGAGCGCGGCGATATTGCAAGAAATTAGAATAAATTGCTGCGGTCTGCTATGAAATTATGCCGGTACTCGAAGGTTTAATAACAACTAAATATATTAAAAAGAATAAATAGCACGACTGCCGTTACAGAAAGCGAACAATTGTATATATAATTACTTTAAATACGGTTTTTTAATGAAAAAATATTTGTGGTTTTTGTATTTATCCATTTAGATACATGTATATTTCTAGAATGTACTTATTCAGACCTTTCCATCAGACTTTTATTTACTAACATTTGGACATTTGGACATTTAGACAACTATTTATTTGATTCTAAATCGGCTCATGGTGGAATAAGGATACTGAAAACATACATAGATAAACCCTGAGTACGTTTTGGTGGGTAATTTAGTAAAAATCGGTAATATTTTGGGGACAGTAATAAATAAACACTTTTTATAATTTATTTTGATAAATTGATATTCCAAATACTTCTCTTCGTTACTAAGCCTACCGGATTTATTCCTGTCGGCCGCCAAGAGGAAGAACGAAAGAACTAAACTGTTAAAATGATGACTGCCAACGCACCGCGTGACACGGCGATTTATATTGAAGACGCTGCTTTCTCCATATTTGAGTGCAAGGGATCGCGTTATGCACTTCTATGGTCTATGATACTCGGGAGGACATAACGATTCTAACAATATCACACTATTCTAAATCGGTTCAAGCGTTTAGAAGTTACGGTGGCATAAAGAAACGGAAACATACAATATGCATCTTTGACACATATCGCTCCCTTTTTTGGGTAGTTGTGTAAAATCTAGTTTATTTCACAAAATCATCCAGACGTACAAAACATCGAATGTGTATAATTTTAATACGACATGGATTACCTAATGAGTTGAACTTTGATATTATTACTCCTTTAACACAGTTAATTTTTATACTCTGTCACCAGTTGTTACACTCTGGGTACACCTTTTACACTAAAAAGTCCACTTTTCTTTGGCTTATCCATATAATACTAACAAGTATATATGTTGACCCTTCGGCTACGTAACGACCAAATTTGGTTGCACATCAGAACACCATTGACTACGTAACGACCAATATTGGCGGCTTGCTTCCGGAGCGCACAGTAATATTATTTTCTAATTCGAACGCATCCTAAAATCCATACCAAATATCTTATTATTACTATAGATAGACGGCCGCTAGAATAATTTCGCTGATATTTCTGGTAAAATTTCATTGTCAAACATCATATTTTTTTTTTCGAGAAATCATCAAAATTTTTATTGGTTTTTAGGAGCTAATATCTAAATATTTTTGTATGTATATAAGCAAATCGAAATATTAACTTTGATAGAAAATCTAATAAAGATTACGATAGTATTTACAATTTCTAAATAGGGTTCCGTATTTTTCCGTAAGACAAGTACAAGTTAGAAATGCCGAGTTTTTTTCACTTTCTCGATTTTCTCATATTTATTCATAATTAAATAATCGTTTTATAAAAAGAGATTTCAATATTCTACATACACAATTTCAATGCGACCCTTGCACAGGTTTTCTTTTTATGATTGCTATAGTAGTTCCATAGTTATAGCACTTTTTGTCGAGCGCGGCGATCTGCCATGAAATTATACCGCTACTCGAAGGGTAAAGAATAAAAAGCACGACTGCTGTTACAGGAAGTGAACAATTGTATTTATAAATATTTTTATTACGGTTTTTCACGAAATATTTGTGGTTTATATATTTATTCATATAGATACATGTATATTTCCAGACTTTACCCAATCAGACCTTTGATTTGATACTAAACACGATATATTTATGTTAATTTATTGATATTTGGACAATTGGATATCTAGACAACTACGTACTTGATGTATGGACAGTTAACCTACCCTACGACACAGGCAATACTATAAAACTGTTATAGTTGATAATTTTTTAATATTTTATGCAAATATGTATGTTGTTATAATTATGAATAAGATCTATGCGTCTTATACTGTTTCGCGCTATAATTGAAATAGAAAGCCAATACCATCTGCTTGTCGTACTGCCGCTACCAAATTGGTAAAGCGTGAACCTTTTTTAGAAGGCCAGTACTTGATTGAGACTGCAGGCCGTCAATAAAAGACGAAGCCTCATTGATTGAGATACTTGAAACTGCCTGGTTTCACAAGAGACGAAGTCCGTGAACCAGTGTAGCGATAAACTTAGAAGGAAATGTATATATGTATGTCGTAATTCACTCTACATACCAATTAATTTAGGATATGATAAGTTGTTTTTTTGTGCTATATTGCGTATTGTTATATTATCATGTTATTTTAAGTTATTTAATGCAAAGCTACAAAAAGAGCCATATACGTAAATGAATTGTATCAACTAAAAATTTTATTTTACAATATATCGAATATTTTGCCGGAAAAAGTGTTCATATTTTTTAATCAAAAGGATACCATACCTGAGAATACAAATAGACTGAGCTAAATCATAAGTAGAAATTGATTCGATAGATCAGATCGAGCTAACGGATGAACGAACGCAGTAATGGAGTAAGCGAGATTGGCGCCTTTATTATAAATTTATCTCGTGATCCAATATATTAAAAAAAAATTAACTCCTGAGTTCACAACGCCCTGACGGAAGACTGTAGCATCCGTCAGTGTGATAAATAGTGCAGCGACAAATCAAACGATGTCAGATATTCAGTAATGATCAACAGCGTACTTATAAGGACATTATAAAAAAACCCAGCTGATTGGAGCAATCGTCAACCGATATTGAGAAAGTGACTTAAACTTATTAGCATACATTGATCTGGAAGTATTTAACTATAGAACACCTTTGATAATCCACTATATAAGAATTGTGTCATAGAACATCAAAAATCAATATTATTCTTCGGGATGAGATCTTAAAAGTGTATGTTACAAGCCGATCCTAATTTATAAACCTCAAATTGATTTAAACTATCTAAAACCAAGTGCATAAGGGTCTAGACAAATAGAATAGAGTAGAGAATAGAATCAACTCTATTTAGATCTCACAACAACTTTGGACTAAACATTAAGAAACCGTCAACGTTTTATCAAAAGGCGAGAATAGCCAAACGATGTATACTCAAAGACTCCAATGATAGTGCCATTCGAGCCCTACCGAACACATCGCTATCAGATAAAATGGAATCAAGACTCGACTTCTACAAATCATTCCAAGTTGGTATCCGCACTAATAGAGCTGGACTGGGTATGGAAACAGCTAAGTCTGACAAAGAAGTACTGAAAGATTTTGCCCAGGAGGACATGGAGCAAGGTTTCAAACTGCACGCCTTGAACTTAGAAATGCAGAATGACTGGTTAACTGTGGGTGACTTCTGCATCCCCCCTGCATTGAAGTGGAAATCCCTAATATACAACTGGTCCCCTGAACTGCTTAAGTTCTACCTAAATGCGTTCCAACTTACTCTGCCTGACCCGAGTAACCTAGTTCGGTGGGGGAAATCTACAAATAAAGTATGCCCGACGTGTAAGGAGTTCATAGGCACTGCCAAACATTTGCTATGTGGTTGCAAAATACTGCTTGACCGAGGCCATTATTCCTATCGCCATGATAAAGTCCTCCAAATCATCAGAGAGGCTATCAGCCTATCTATTGCACGGACCAGAAAAGGGCAAACGAGCAATGGCTTCAAGAAGGTCAACTTTGTAAAACCCGGAGCGAAGAAGCTGCCTAAAGATAGGACTAAACCGTCCTCAATTTTGGGAGCAGCAAAGGACTGGCAATTGCTGATGGACACACATGAGAAGCATTACCAAATGCCTTCAGAAATCTGCACCACAGCTTACAGACCGGATATTCTCATATTCTCAATGGCGACAAAGCATGTTGTACTTGTCGAACTTACAGTCCCATGGGAAAGCAACATACCGAAGGACCACAACTTCAAAGTAAACAAGTACTGCAATTTAGTAGACCGGATAGTGAGAAACGGATTTAAGACTGATCTCTTCGCTGTGGAAGTCGGAGCAAGAGGACTACCGGCGAAGTCACTCTACAGCCTCTTCAAGAATTTAGGCCTGCCAAGAGCGGCGCTGAGCTCATACATGGAGAGAGCCTCGAAAGCGGCACTGGAGGCATCCTACAGAATATGGATAGGTAGAGAGAGGGAGGCCGAGGGCGGGACTGGTGGTTCTCCGCGTCCTAGTCATCGCAGACTAGCTGATGAGGGCTTGTAGCGAGCCGAAACGTCACGCGCGCTGGAGAACTGTAGAGCGGCCGCTCACTAGTCCCACCTCGTCCGACACCCTCCTTTATTGCCAATGGGCCCGGATATGTTCGGTGAAGCCATTGAAAGCTGAGTTCAACACCTTCTCCTTATTATTCTTCTTCTTCTTTTGGAGAATACATTTTAGTCAGGACAGGAGAATTTCATATATGAGGGAGATCGTACAAGAGAAAACAGGGCTATTCACTTGAAATCTCTATTCTCTGCATACTTTGAATATCTTTATACATATATTAGCATCATCCTCTTCTTTTAGTCACTTCTCCGTTCAATGTTATCTTCATCGAGCGCTTAGCGCTGATGACACATCGCGAGCACGTTAAAGAAACAAATACAAATATAATATTAAAAAAAAAATTCGCTACAAAATGGCTTGCCCAAAGTGTGGCCGATCATGATCATTGCGAGATATTACATTTCACAAATTATACAAATCTTACAAATGAATAAAAAAAATTAATAATAATAAAATTTAAAATAAATCACTAAATAAAACATGATTTCATACTTAATAAAGATTTTATTTATTGATAAATGATAATAGGAAAATAGGGCATCCTTAAATTTATTCCATGGCAATGACTGACAAAACATGTCAGTCATTGTCCTTGCGAACAATGTCATTGCATATCTTTGGAAAGCTTGAGTATGTAAGGTTTGTATGTTGTTGTTTTTAATTTTAGGCACGATTCCAGGTTGTCATCAATAAGACGACTTCTCAATTGACTGTTAATAAAATTCATGTTTGAAAAAGGTTGTACGCATGAATATGTAGAAGCGAAAAAAGAAGGAATAGCAAACGCGAGTTTTTCCAGCTGATCATAAGAGTCAGGAATACTATTCCAGGCATTGATTATGATCATTTCATTCTTCTCCAAATCTTTCAAAGAAGACCACTTGTGTTGTGAATTAAGTTCACATTCGTTCTTCTCCAGTATTTCCAAATAAACACAAAGACGTTCAAATTCAGAGCTGCTATGGGCTATTTGTGCCAGAGCCGCACTCAAGGGGGCAAAGAGCCGCATGCGGCGACTTTGCAGACCACTGCCCTATACAATGAATGATATTACTATCGAAGTGTGAGCTAGACTGTCATACATCTCAGTTCGTGTCGCTCATTAGATTTGGGTCTTCCAAAAGGCATAGGATATCTGTCTAGCAGGAAAATAAGAATTGCAGTCATGGCTGTCAACTTCGACATCGGACACGGTACATACTAAAAGAGATAAAAGAAGCTAGATTGAATATAACGCTCTCCGAAACTTGGGGAATCTCTGCGCCGATCATTTATAAAGTCGATAAGGTGCTAAACAACAGTTTGCCTAACAAATTCCAGCCGTTTCGCGCGAAGCATCATCTCAATTATGTCCCCGTTCCTTCCCTCCCGCTTGGGTTGGTCGGGTCCGTAGTCCGTAGGCGTTAAACGAGTTACTAAGACCAGCGGATTAGATCCCGAGCAAATACCTGAAGGCTCCCATTTGCATATATTAAAATTGGCTGGGATGTGACGAAGTTGCTTAATTAGAAGCTGAGGCAATCGGCAGGGGACGACATCGCGGAAGATTATTATGTAGGCTTCTTCCCTTAGCGTCCCATTCACTCTGGACGTTATACACATCATTATCATCGTATACACACGTAGATCCGAAAATACAGAATACCTCAAGAAATTTTATAATTTCCAGTAAAACCATTTTAGTATTGTAGTAAGTACCTACTGTGTAATAAAGAATAGTATAAGAATTTAACAAATATGAATCCTAAGACTATCGCGATAGTTTGATATTAAAATAAGATAAACAAAGAAATATATTGGGTCCTTACCTATGTAATTGCTGTTTTTCACACTGGCCATTTTGAACTTGAATAACTTGGGTTTGAGTTGGAGTTTCAAATTCAAATAAATTTTACTTCAAGGCCATATTATTAATTTTTAAGAATTAGCATTTTATTTGTCTTTCTATTGTTTGTTTTTGCTTAAATATATTCGTTTGTGCAACCATGGTAAAGTTGAACACTCGCATTATTTTCAAATATGAGATTCTGTGCCGCTGTTTTCTATTACAGCTTCTTGCAGTGTCTGGCTATATAGTTAACGTAAATATGTATTGTGTGAGAGTAGCCACCCTTCACTTGACTCCGATTGATTGTGAGCGAAGGGTGGTTCTCATCAGTAAGTTTTCTCCGTTATTGAAAGTCGTCGTAGTTGAAGTTGAGGTATTTAATCAGAAGGTATGTAGTAGGTTGCCAGTTCGTAACGACTTGTTTGGTATTTCGCCGGTGTGTAGGTAGTGTGGGCGCGAGGTGAAGTCGTGGTTGTGTGTCCGAAGTTTGAAGCGCCGCGATAGATTCGAAGGTAATGATGACCGCGTATACTATGCGTAGTTTGGTTGACTCGAAGGCAATGAAGAGCGCGAGTACTTGCAGATGAGCGGTTACTGTCCGCCAGGGAATGATAAAATATGTGTCGAGTGTACTGCTTTTTATATGGTATGTAGTGATGCAATAGTTATGAGTGGGGTGAGAAATAAGTGTGTCAATTCGTATCGATCAGAAGAAATGACATTAGTCATCGTTTGACTGTGCATAAAATGCCGAATTTAGTTGGAAATCAATTGCAGCTGGCTCGTGTATATTCGAGCGTGTTTGCGATTTCGATTCTATAGAAATTACATTTTTGTTGTAGGTATGATGGACCGAGTCTCTAACAATTGTTTAGAATTGCAATCAATGATGGAGAAGCTCGCGATTAAATAACCGAGCCTGGTCAATCGCTCATCGCCACTGCTTCTGCATGACAACGTATAACCACAGATTTCACTGCAAACAGTCGCAGAGTTGCAGGAGTTGCGGCCACCATACTTGCCAGATCTTACTCCAATAGAGTTTTTTTTTCAAAATTTACGTAACTTTTTACACAGAAAAAAAACTAAAAGCATTTATTGGTTCCTTTCCACGAGTGTTTTACAGCAAAAGAATTAAGCATCTTCCATTAAAATGACAAATCTACATAGATAATTGTGGTCAATATTTCTATTAAATAAATATATATATGCCATAGTACTATTTTGCAACAACTATGCTACGAATTGGCGCGCGGGGGTAGGTTGGGTTGGCAGGGGCAGGGGGTTGATTGACGGAGGGCTGGAATACTAGCCGGGAAAGTTTTGGGGTGACACAAGCGATATTTTTATTAATTAACGAAGTACGGCTATAAATCACTTACAACTTCTTTGTCTCCATAAATTAATATTCCAAAATTACTTGTGTCTAAACAGCATACTATAAAAACGAAGTGTTATACTGGCGTACTTTTTCTCTCAGGCCACGTGATAAATGCAAGTAATTACCCGTAATCGACTACTGCAAGTACCCATTTAACATGTTATTGGTTGGGTAATGGCTCGGAAGGGTGTGCATGCTTTGTTAGTTGAAAAATAACAGAGAGTGTCGGAATGAGGTCCTCTTTCTCTCTCTCTCTCTCTCCGCAGCCTCGGCCGATCTGGGATCGCGCTAATATCTTTTTACGCGATTCAGCACACGCCATATTGGCTCGGGCCCATGAGCGTCTGATTGTAGCGACCAACAAGAAATTTATTTTTTACGTGAAACTCGTCATTTATATCAATATTAAGGTAAACTCTACCATTGAATGAATATTATATTAGATTGCGCAAGCATACAGAACGATTTGGCAACCCTTCATGCCAGTGAAATGCAGACCATACTAATAGTAATTTATGTGGCCATCTATAATAACATTGATAATGAATCGTTTTCTTTAACAAAGGACTGATTGATAAGGTGACAGCCCCAATGATAAGGATAATAACATTCAATCATTAGTTCCATCTATTACATCTTTTATATGGGCTGCTTACATCACAGAAATAATACGGAGAGATAAAATGCCATCTAAATATTGAAGTGCGTAATTATTACGTATACCTGTATAACAAATAAAAAATTGACATGTTTATGCAAATTATATTAAAATAATAAGAGCTATGAAAAAAAATCGTTTATTACATTATTATGTTATACAGTAATAGCTGTTACCCGCGGCTTCGCTTCGCGTAAAGTTTCGAATCGATTTGTTCATTTGAGTAGGGTGGCGTTCATTTGAGTATTGTTCGTTTGAGTATTGGCCTTTTTAGACGCTCCTTCAGATATATAGTGCAAGAAGTCCCTCCTCAGATGCACGCTACCTATATAGTAGACGTACGCGTCGTGTTTCTCGCCACGCGTTACTAATTTTATCTCTTATTCCATTCTTTCATATATCTATTTAACTATATCACCTAAATACTTACAGTAAATAGCTAATTTTATGTCTATTAAACACCCCTGGTAATGGATTAATTTATTTTGATAGGGATTCATATTTTATTGCTTATATTTCAACAAACACTGCCTACTTATTTTTCTTACTTTTTCAAGACATAAAAGCAGTTATTGTAGCTTAAATATAAAAGTTGGGTATATGCTGTTGTTGAATTTTTTTATAGATCTCATTAAGACAAATGTTAATGTCATATTATTATATTATTTCCACATATTTTAAACGGGTTTTTCAGCGCACGCCGGCGCCGATGAAACAACTCACCAGCTCATTTTTTTTCAACTTGATTTACAAATATTGCGATTTATTATTGAAAACCAATATTTATCACAATAAAATATAGCATGTAGCACTCATCGATAACGAAGCTTTCTATTACTAAAAGATTTTTTTGAAATAGGATAAGCAGTTTCGGAGACTAGCCCAAACATACAAACTTACAAACATACAAACTTACAAACATTATTTCTTTATAATATTAGTAAAGATAGACGTGCTTAGAGCGCCATCTACAGTAGCCCGCTATACTGTTATTCTACGAAAGTCGCCATATTGAACATAATAATCAATTTTAGAAACTATAAGTGCCATTTACACGTTGCGTTTCGTAGAAAATGCTGGTTTCCAAATCGCAATACGTCGTTGAGAAATCTGACACGCTGTATAATCAATGATAATAATATTGCCAGGTACTGCAAAAGATAAAAAGAGTTATACTGGTGTACCTCTCAAGGCATTTGATAAATACAAGTAGTCCCCGTAATCGACTACTGCAAGCACCCATTTAACATGTTATTGGTTGGGTAATGGCTCGGAAGGGTGTGCATGGTGTGATAGTTGAAAAATAACAGAGAGTGTCGGAATGAGGTTCACTTTCTCTTTCTCTCCGCAGCCTCGGTCGATCTGTGATCGCGGTAATATCTCTTCACACGATTCAGCACACGACATATTGGCTCGTAAATATGTGTGTTCGATTGTAGGGACCGAAAAGAAGGGTCAATGGGCAAAAATGTATGGGCGCTGGGCCCCACCTCTTTAATAACAACAACGTAATTACCATTAGAAAGATGTATTATCTATAATATTTATGACTACCAAAACTTACCTCAATTATGAGCCTTTTTGGAGTTTTGAATTTCGAAATATTTTTAAATATGGCTATTCACATATAGTTCTACCAAAATCAACATACAAAAAAAACTGTCTCTGTGCAGTATGGTTATAAAAACGTTAAACAAATATGATATAACCGAAGAATTCGGTAAGGCATTCCTTTATTCAGTTATATCAAAATTGCGTAAATCATAAAGCAGAGACATATGAAGCGGATGGGCGACGTAAACGCGCTACATAGCTGGGGATTTAGTGCAACAGTTTGTATGGGAACCCTGCATTTTGTGATTAAAGGCTCATACTTGTCACAATTGTTCCTTAGATGGTTCTGAGTGGATTTAGACCGGGAGCCATTGGGGACCACCCCGCGGGTGGCGAGGGGAAGGGGTGGAAGTTTGATTCCGCCGCGCGTCACTTTGAGCCCTACATCTCTCGGACTATAGGTACTAGGGCAAGTGGGATATCATTTCTGGGTAACTCAATGATAACGAATTCATTTCTGGAAGAAAAAAATACCGGTCCATAGAAAAAATATGAAATAATTGGTAACATTCAAAAATCATCCACATATTTTTTTTACATATTCAAAGTTTAATTTTTAACCATAGAAGGTATCAGTATTCAAAAAATACATTCCGAAAGCAACACTTATTGTGCCACACACACACGTAAAAAGTGAGTGAAAAAAATATAATTCATCGCACGGCAGACCGGTGTATTACGCCTGCTAAGTAGATACGGGCTTCGAGCCAAGTTATAGGATTACCTATTTAGTTTCTGCGATAGGTTAGTAAGTTAAAAATAACAAGTACAATAGTAATAATTAGTATGATAATTATATTATTATTGGTTTATTTATTTAATAGAAATAATTCATCATTCACACACCGTACCTAATTATTTGTGCTTAACATACCTTAAATACTTACGTAAGTATTATTTTTCTGGAATCCCTACTATTTCGTCGAAAAAATAATAGCAAGTTGTATATACAAGTACATACCTACCCATACCTACTTAATTACATAAGGGAGGGCATTTTACCATACGTTATTGTAACATTATAATGCGTTGAGAAGTTCGTCAAGCTGCAGGGCGGCGCGGGAACTACTCGCTCTTTTGAGTGAGCAGTGTCCGTTCTTTTGGTGATCTTTTGGTCCATCCACTCAGTTCAGTAGAAAACAGTAAAAGAATTTGTCACAGAATTTGTAATTTGTAACAGTTTTCAATTTGTAACAGAGAACGAGAGAGCCATGAAACCGCATGCATTATCAAAGAGACGACGCGAGATCAAGACGTAGCGAGAAGCGACCCCGTCGCCAAATCGTCTGCCATGGGCAGTAGGATATAAATAGGCGCACGATATTTCGAGTATATTTCAATCCTCGTAACCCATTCGACGCATCACACTCTCAAGCTGTTATCTATACTTCTATACTAATATTATAAAAAGGTAAAGTTTGTGACGTTGTAGGAAGTAATCTCTGGATCTACTAAACCGATTTTGAAAATTCTTTTACCAATAGAAAGCCACGCTATTTGTGAGTGTCATAGGCTATATAATTATCCGAAAAATAAAAAGACTTTTTTGTGGTAGTCGGATTTGCAAAGTAAGTCGGAGAATAAGCGGTCGAACGAAAACGTTTCTAACTAACGCTGCCTTAACGATGAGAGATATATGATTAAGTTCTAGAGAAAAGTTGTAGAGCTTGATAATGCCTACAAAAAAGTCAGCGACAGCATATGCCTAACTTTTATATTTAAGTCACAAAAAGTAGTATTTTATATTAAAAAAATAATTTAAATCGTTAGGTCATGTTTATTGGTCATATTATCAACAATTATGAATTCTTATCAAAATAAGTAAATGTATCGTCTCAAGTGTTTAAAACAAAAGACTTTTCCCGTTTACTGCATATAATTTCCCTTTTATTGCATATATGGTTAAAGAGATAAGACACTCACAAATAAGACACTCACAAGAAGACACTCACAAATAACGGTAATATAGACAAATTGGCATGCAAATATATACATATATATGCAGTAAAAATATAACCCTACTTTTGACAGTCAGGAAATAAATCATAGCACTCAGTACTAACCGAACCACACTCATAATTTCATCACAAGTAAAAAGTTTTACCGCCCAACGAAGTGGGCACGGGTCAGCTAGTCATGAATAAATAAAATAGTAGTAACGTTCAATTAAATCGCAGAATTTCATTCGATCGATGCCGATGCAATTACAACGGACAACACGCACGAATGGACACCGAAAGAAGTTTATATACAAGTAGTTTTTTTTTGTTATAATTGGATAAGTTTTACTTACTGAATAAGTCTTTTAAAGAGTTTTTTAAATCCATCTACAAACCATCACTTAGATTTGTAAACTTATGTAGAAAATGAAATTTGAAAAGGGGTTGTGCAAAAAAAAATAATTTTCAAAAATAGTGACATATTCAGATATTAATTTTCGTACCAGAAATTATAGGTGCCTTATTCAAATTGAACTTTAAGTGTAAGAGCAATTACAGTAGAAAATTTTAGTGTAAACTAAACATTTCCAGCCAATGGAAACAATATGATCATGTCCCTAAATTCACTGGAACATGCCGTGAAAAAATCGATGTGCGGATCTACCACTTACATGGCGCTCAAGAGATGAATTGCTTGAGCAATCGTTCCCACCTGGATGATGCTAGTGCGAGCATGAGTTCTAGCGAAAATTTCATAACCCTAATACTATTCAAATACCTAATAATAATAATAATAATAAGATAGTTCCTTAATAACTGAGAGAGACATCTTCTGTATATTCCTTTAGCGGCTAATAAGGCAACTCCCTGCTATCCTATGTTTACCATAATCTTTGTTTTACTTAGTTTATATATACGTTTCTTTTTGTATCAGCATTAGTTTACGCATGTAAGTCAGTTATTATGAACACTTTAGATTTAATAGTATAGGGAGCATTGGATTCGTCTGTAATGCTCCTGAGTAATATTTGAAATAAATAAATAAATAAATGGATAAAGGCTGCCCGCAAGGCGCAATGCAAACTCTGGCGGGAACGAATCTGACAGCCAGTCAGCTGTCACCGTGTCTGTCACCGTGACGTTTATTCGGCGTGACGTGACGTGGACTAGCTATAAAACGATATACTGGCAATAATAACAGTACACGTATAGGTGATAACAAATACATAGATATCAGGGCTGACCAAAAAATCGATATTTGGTAGAGAATGGTTTCGTGCAGCTTGGGCCATAAGATCCAATGTGATCTCGGGTTAGCCCAATTCACGATTCATCCCTTATTCAGGAGCCTCCCCGTGTGAGGGACTACCCCGGGAAGGACTCTTGCGTCTCAGGCCTCACGACTGGTGGATCGGTTTCCCTGGAGGTTGTCCTTTGGCGCTACTGGACGGTCTGCCCACGGTGCGTCCTCAGTCTATTTCAGTAGAGGCCGCGAAAGCGACTGTTCCCGTAACCAGTCGGGATGGCGGAGGAATCTTGAAGGTTAGTTCCAGACGGAGATATCCTGCTAAAACTGGTAGCTAGGGGCGAAGTGGCCACACTGCGTTACCTTCCTAGTGACGGTGGGTTCGTGGCTTTGCTTGACAGTTGATTTGTATCGTCACAAAGATTTCTATGATCACTTTACGGGACACAACGATCAATATTGTTAAAACTTAAAAACTAACAAGGAGCTCTTGCTGAGTTGGCCACAAAGGCCATTTGTTCAGGGTCGGTCACACTCATGGGTCAACACCTATCCGGCGGCCTCCACGCATGAAGCGCGATCCCGGGTAGGACTCTGGCCTTAGGGCTAGTTTCCCCTAGGAGTCAATCTTCTGGCGCTCCTGGACGGTCTGCGCATCGTGCGGCGTAAGCCAATCGATTGTGCATTCTAACTCACAGACAAAGGACTCTGGAAACAGTACTGTTTTCTATAGAGCGGGGGTGGTTGCTGACCTTACGGCGACTGCTCTTGAAACGACCATCGGCTACCCTATTCTGGGTGAACAGCCGGGCAAAGGATGCCGTGTTCCGCGATAGATACGGTTGACACGGTTTTACCGCTGCGTAATAGAGAGGACCGCGCAAGTGACCTCGAACTCGTAACCAGACGATAGACCGGAAAAATCTGGTTTCAACTGGAAGTAAGGGCGTGAGTGTAAGACCGCTGGGTAACATGCCTGGCTATCTCACGAATAAAGCGTTGGCCTCTTACGGACATGTGGTGGAGCTTGACGGTGGACTGTTATTGTCCTAATTCTCTGCGCTCACTTCACGGGAGATAGAACGATCAAATTTCGTTAAAACTTCCTGAGGATTCGCTCGTTGTAGTTGACAGCTCTAGTTGTTAAAACTTCCTGAGGTGACGAGTTTGACCTTTGCAGTCGATATATCCAAATATTGGGTTACTGCCATTATTCGGTAATTGACGAAACAACGAGCTCATTACCATAGATTTAGGTTTCAGAGTGTTGATCATATATTATTGTTTTGAGTGTTGGTCAATGAAATTACTTGGATGGTACATCCAACCCGACGGTCGTCACCGACAATACTTTGGGTTCGCCGGGCATTAGGGTGGTTCCCCGGGCAATATTGCCAGCCAAAATTGAATTTTAATACTTACATGTATAAGGTCGATATTAGAGTGACTACGTAGACGCCCATACGACCTTGCCGCCATGAGCGTCGCTCTCTCATTATATATAGTCGTCTTCTCTTTTATGCTTTTTGTTATTATTATACTCATGGTTTAATAAAATATGGGTAAGGCTACGAAACAGTGCTTTCTGTTTTTAGGTTCGACTTTGAGACTTGTAAATGTACTTCTTTACTTTACCGGTAGGGGAAGTATTGTGAAAGCGATTTGATGACGACGGATATAAACATTTTAACCCCTCCCCCCCGAGACGCGGTTAAGAAGGGGGTGGGGGTAGTTGGATGGTGGAGTAAAGAAGATGGGGGGGGGGGGGTAGTTATTAACCTTGAACATCCGGGTAAAGGATGCCGTTGTCCGCGATAGATTCGGTAGACACCGTATCACCGCTATATTTAAGTGAGAGGACCGCGCAAGTGACCTCGGATCTGTAACCAGTAGGAAGACGGGAGTAATCTATTTGCAACTGGATTTAAGGGCGCAAGTGTCGGCCCGCTGGGTTATTAACCTGGCTATCTCGCGGTAAGGCGTTGGTTTCTAACGGGCTAGTGGCATAACTAGACAGTGGACTGTTTTCGTCCCAAGTCTTCTACGTTTGCCTCACGGGAGACAAAACGATCCAATATCGTTAAAAATTCCTGAAGTGACGGGTTCGCCTATTGTAGTTGACAGCTCTAGTATCCCTAGACAATACTTCCTACCAAACCAATCAATCTTTTCTGGTAGGTACACGGTAATCGACTATGGAATAACTTTCTAGTAGAGATAAAAAACCGGTCGTGTCAACCCAAAACTTTCTCGGCAAGTGGCCAAAGACTGATATCATCTGGCTATTAATTTCATGAATAAAACCGATGAGTGCCCTCTCTCGGTCAAAGGTCGAACCTGGTAGATTTCCATTGCGATGGCAATGAGGTTCGTTTCTCGGTTAAGGGAGGTTTTCGGCTGAGCGTCAACCAATTGCGTTAATATTTAATGAAAATCTATGGCTGAATTTAAATATTATTTGTGTAGCTTAAATATAAGATATTCCAACTAACAGTGCTAGTAAAATATTCATTTATGTAGTTAAGGCATTCGAGACGGTGGTTTTCTATAGTTTTTATATCACCATTCATGTTATTTTTTTTAGTTCCAATCGTTCTTTCTTTCCAAAAGCAATGTCTTTGATAATTTTCCACGTCTTGTTATTATCTCCGTTAGCTTCAATAATTTTTCCTTTATAATAGTTAGCTTTAGTATTTTCGATAATTTTCTTGCAAATGTTTCTATATCGTTTGTAATATTCGTTAAGCTGTCAATCGTTGGGGTTTTATTTAACTTTTTTATGCATTTTGTCACGTTTTTTGATGGATTGCAATAAACTATCAGTAATCCATGGCTTTATTTTCAAATTAGATCTACTAACAAATAACGTTTTCATCTTTGACGCCTTAGTTACTGCTCTGCTGATGATGTCAAAGTAGAGGCCTGCTGAATTATTTGCATCGATATTAATAAAGATAGGGTCCCAGTAAAAAAATATAATATTATCTGGAAATACTTTATTATCAGTGATAATCTTAGTAAGAGTCCTATCTCGCTGGTGTCTTAAGTTTTTTATAACACAGATTCCAGTTGCATAGTGGTCAGTTATTGTCGACTGGTAAACAAATGGCTTCACTGGCAGCCTTAATCTAATGATGATGTGATCGATACAACTTACTTTGTTAGATTCTATTCTAGTTAGCTTATCAATCGCTACTTTTATACCATAGTGTGCTAACAGATTTAAATAGTCGTTAGTTTTGTTGCTAATATTAATGTTGACATCGCCTATTAGCAAAAGATTACTGTTTCTTGCTTGGGTCGCCAAGAGATCCTCTAGTGACTCGAGGAAAGGCATAATATTTTGTTTACTTGGAGATCTGTACAGAGCTATAATATTGATCTACTCGTCTATTGCGGCATTGAGGCAGTTTGCATTCTCGACATATTTTTCTGTGATAATTGCACGCAGTTCTGATTTAAGGTATATAACCAGCCCGTCATTTTGTAGCTTTACCAGTTCAGTGCTGTAGCAGTCATAAACTTTTATTTACCTTGGAATATGAAATACACTAAGCCAGAATTCAGATAGAATTATAACGTCTAGATTATTATGAAACTGTTGCAATAATACCATAAAATTGATGTTGATGCTGCGAAGGTTCATAGCAAATATTTTAAAGTTTTGTCTTGATTTACATATTTATTACATAATTTCCAACAATCGAATTCCTTGCACGTAATCACTCGATTTTCATCTAAGTTAAAAATATTATTCATTTCGAAAATGTCGTTTCCATTGGTTTTGACTTGGCAATGCAAAAATAAAAATTGAATTGATAGTACTTTTTGAATAATAAATGATAGGTACTGGGGTAAAATTGTTTGTTATAATTTGTTTTAATACAAAAGTCATTTTGTAAATAGCTCCTAAAATTAGTTTGGGACGACACATGACATGATTTTTTATTTAGAGAGAGGAAAAATGTCAATTGCAGAACAATACTTATTTCAACTATAGATATTATAATGAATAATAAACTAACTATGCTTGTATGAAATGTAGATTATCACTACTTGAGATGTTACTATAATTATGTGATTCAAATAAATATTTATAAAAAAAATAATGAAAATTTTCTTCAAATGGTTTGATGAAATAAAAACAAGAAGAGATTGGAAATTAATATTATTGAAATGGACCGCTGGTAATAATAGTAGCAGCTAAAACTGCATAAGTTGAACCAGCATATCCTTACTACGTATACAAAATGCTTTCGTTTTTTTTTGTTTTTTAAGAAACACTCTTCCGTCTTTACACCAGCAAAAGGCAAAACTATTTTCTTTAGCAAATTTCTTAGAGATTGCGAGGATATATTTAGTACTTTGCGATAAGTGCTCTGAGATGTAGATGGGCTTGGTTTCTTCAGGAATTTTGAGATGAGATGAGAACGTTTCACGCTCTACCAATTTTATGACATCTCTTAAGCTATACTATCTAAAAACTTACAATATATAGCTAATTTTATCTCCATTTATTACTACTTTAATATCATTATTTTTTTTTTGTTTATTGCTAATGTCTTCAACTAAACATTCCGAAATCCTTTTTCTTATTTTTTAAAGACATAAAAGCAGTTATTGCAGCTTAAATACAAAATTTGGATATATCCTGTCTCATATTTCTTAATAGATCTCTTAAAGTTCAACGTTTTTTGGATACATTGTTTTCACATATGTATATCAAACCGTTTCGTCAGCGCTCGTCGATAAAGGAACTTACCAGCTCATTTTCCTCCGACTTGATTTACAGATATTATGATTTCGTATTGAAAATAAATATTTATCACAATAAAATATAGCCTATAGCACTCATCGATAATGGATCTGCCCATTAGTGAAAGAACTTTCGAAATCGGATAAGTAGTTTCGGAGATTACCCCATACATCTCCCAATTAACAGAATCCTATCTCCACGAGCTTTTTGGACCACTAAGTTCCCACGGTCTCGTACTTCTGTCAGCCTCTGACAGTTTATTAAAAATTCCGTGTCATAATAATGATTTCTATTCCTATTCTTTCTGTCTCCATGGTGCAAGACTCTGGAACGATCTCCCAGCAAATATACTAAACTCTCCTTCTTTACCATCGTTTAAGACTCACCTTAAGGATTACCTACTACCTTTCTAAGAAGTAACCAGTTCTTCCCTTTCTCTCCTCTTCCTCTCCCAATTTCCTCTCCTCGGGCATTATTATTTTTAAATTCTTCCAATTGTCTGTATGTTAAGTAATAATCTTTATTTTCACAATTCGCGCATCTACCACTGTGTTTAGGTTAGTTGTAAGACATTGCCATGTGGCAATAAACTCGCCTTTTTGTATACTAATTAAGTGCAAATAAAAAGTTTATTATTATTATTATTATTACATACAAACATATGAACATACACACTTACATTACAAATATTACATTGTTATAATATTAGTACAACTTGCGGTGTCAACTACAACGGGCGAGCCCGTCACCACAGGACGTTTTAACGATTTTTTCGTTCTGTCGCCCTGCAGTGAACGTAGAAGACTTTGGACAGAACAATCCAACGTCCAGCTACGTCACAACCCGCAAGAAGCCAACGCCTTTACCGCGAGATAGCCAGTAATGTTACCTGGCGGGCCGACACTCGCGCCCTTGCTTCCAATTGTGACCAGATTTCTCCGGTCTCTCGATTGGTTCCGAGTTCGAGGTCGCTTGCGCGGTCCTCTCCCTTACGAAGCGGTGAAACGGTGTACGCCGAATCTATCGCGGACCAAGGCGTCCTTTGCCCGACTCTGAACCGGGATCGGATGGCCAATGGTCCTTTCAAGAGCAGTCGCCGTAAGGTAGGCCAGTGTTCCTCAAAGTGTGTGCCGCGGCACACTGGTGTACCATGGTCATTAGTTGATGTGCCACGGAGAACTTGATAAGTTTTGTGAAGGTAATGCAACCTACACATAGCTAAGAGTTATGCGAGCGAAGCGCTTCGTAGCACGCTTTATAGCACGCTTTCAAAGCGTGCTATTACAAATCTCTTACCATTTGTCATGAACTACTTATGGGAAATGGGGGTTTTAACTCTCGCTACGATTAAATTTAAAAAAAAGAGAACGCCTGAGGACGATCGACGAAGAGATGAGAGCTGTCTTATCAACGATTGCTCTAAATTTTGATCGCCTGTGCTCAGTTAAACAGGCTCACACTTCTCCTTTTAAAAACAAATAAATATTAAATAACCATTGAATTTTTCTTTGGTGTACCTCTAAAATTTCTTGATTTGGTAGGTGTACCTTGAACACAAAAAGATTGCGGAACACTGAGGTAGGCAACCACCCCCGCTCTATAGGAAACAATACAGTTCCCAGACTCCCCCGACTGTTAGTCGGAGAGCACAGTCGATTGGCTTGCGCCGCTCGGTGCGCAGACCGTCCAGGAGCGCCAGAGGTTTGATTCCCAGGGGAGACTGGTTGACCCAGTGTCCTACCCAGGTTCGCACCCCATGCGTGGAGGCCATCGGATGGGTGTTGACCCGTGAGTGTGACCGACCCTGAACACATGGGTCATCGTGGCCACCTCATCATGGGCCCATTAGCTCCCATAATATTAGTACAGATGAAAGCTAATGGGCCCATGATGAGGTGGCCACGATGACCCATGTGTTCAGGGTCGGTCACACTCACGTAATATTAGTACAGATGAATAATGTAACTTACCGACGGATGCGGCTCCTGTCCCTTGACATTCTGGAGCTGCTTGTTGGCGGCGGTGGGCGTGCGGTCGCCACCGGCGGCGCCACCGGAAGCGCCGCCGGCTCCACCGGCCCCGCCGCCAGCGCCGCCCGCAGCGCCGGCTGCACCGGCTCCGGGGCCCGAGCTGCTGCCCGCCGGCGACTTCGCTTGCGGGGAACTCCCCGTAGTCCTGCAACGGGACAAAAGCAACATACAATCATGACACTTCATTATAATGTCACAGTGTACCAGACAGTAGCTTGTCTCTTGGTTCCTAATAGTTCCGTGCAGTTTAGATGGTGTTGTGCAAATTCACGTTTAACTTCTATCAGGTAGCCTTCTCAAAAAGGGGCCTATCTTATCAGGGCCGCTATGAGTTTCTGTTCATGTTCTAAGTTCCACTTTGAAATGGCTGCTGCATCCAAGGTTGGCTTGGGACAGAGCATTTCTATAAAAGCTTGTTTTTTAAAATGTGTTTTTACTATTAACCTAATCATATTGCAACTTAATTGCAGACTTGTTTACGCGTAATCACGAATTGAATATATCCTCAAGTGAATTGAGTCATTAAATGAATTTCGAGGTCGAGGTAATGACTCCTAACTCAATACATTTATTATAAAGTTCAAACGCTTTCGCAAAGTCCTCATTTACACAATCGAAACTTTTGTGAGGAGAAACTCAAACTAAGACTTTATAAAGAATGATAAATGTATAAGTTAGCCAGATAAATGACATCTAATTTATTTCTAGAAAGCTATTAGCGCAGACAAAGATGTCGAGAGGTCGCTAATACAGCCGTCTATCAACAAGTCTTGGTCGATTCATCGATTTCCCATTAACCCTGATAGCTTCCCTCCCTTCGCCACCCATTACATCCCAATAGAGATCGAATAACGGAACGGTGGATATATTATTTTCCGGCGACTTACCAGAAGAGAAGGAAAGTATTGTGAAGGTACATTATTTTTCCGAGATGCAGACGGAAATATCCATCTTGAGTTCCCCGTCTTGTCGGTCTGTCTATTTGTGTTTCTGTGTGTATTTATACATGATAGTGCTAAAAAGCTTAATCCGATTGAGAAGAAGTTAGTATGCAGGCATCATTTAGTCATGGCAAGAGTTGGAAAGACTGTGGTTAAAATCGGTCCACCAGGGGGCGCACTATTCATATATCAATCCCGAAATATTGGAATTCGTGGGGCATTTTGGCCATAATCACATCGTGAATTTTTTGTTGAATAATTCATATACAAGCTACACTAATTATATTAAAATTCCGCCACACATTTTAAATCAATAAACGCCATCTCTTGGCACTGGCCCAAACCCGCCTTTAGCCAGAAAACAAACCGCGGCGCCTGTGGCGTCGCAATGGAAGCCGACCGGGTTCTATCGCCGCCCGAGGGAGGGCAATCATCGTTTTTTTGTATGAAATTAATATTCAGAACAGATTCAGATAGCGGACAGATTAACGTGGTCGTGTGGCGCATCAGCTATGGCGGATTTACACATGGAGTTTCTCAGGACATACGCCAAAGCGTTTTCACTTCTCTCGGGTCTGGAGGAACAACGGCGGGCTGACGAGGAGTGGGGGCAGTTCAAAAAGAAATACAAAAAGTGCAAGAAGGATCCGGAGTTATGTCTCATTGTGGAAGAGTCTACAAACACTTTACAAACGCTGGGTTCACGATTATTCACAATTTCCGCAAATTTTGTTGATTACGTAATCTTGGAGGGAAGAGGGGGGGGGGGGGGGGGTCAGGCCGCTGATTACGTCTGTTGCCTTGGAGGAGGATGGGTCGAAAATTCCCAAAACGTCATTACATAATATGTGGATGGCCCATAATCAGTAAAAATATTACCCAAAAATAATTAGTCAGACAAAATAAAGAGAAATGCTTAATCTAACCCAAAATTGATTCCTGGCTAAAACATGACTCCCGGCAAAATATCCACAAATTAATATACCGAGACAGTTCCCATCATTAAATCTTATCCCTGACAATTCCTATTATTATTATTATTATTTTCGTCGACTATTTTTTAATTTTTTATTACTATTACTTATTCATTAATTTTGGTGACTATTGTTTGATATTATTTGACATTTTATTTTATTTTTATTTTATTACCACGATCATTTATTTTTTGTGTTTTATTTCCTATTGTGAACCTTAGTTAGTGATTATTAGTTATAATTTGTAATGGTGACGGGAATATATGTTTCTTTTCCTTTTTATTTTTTATTCAAATTGCCGAATATATGTGATCTAAAAATTAGAGAGCTAGCTGCCCTGGAACAAGTCCTGGCAATTAGTTGGGCAGCAGCAGTACTTAAATGCTAATGCTCATATCGGCCGTGTTCAATTTTAATTTAAATTTTAATATGAATATGAATTAAGAATAAATTTATTTTCGTAAGTAATTTTCCAAAAACATTATTCACAAAGTCTGCCTAACTAGGCCGTCCTATACCAACAAAGAGTATATTATTATATTTCTTTGTATTCTGTTTTATTACTCTTTATATGGGTTAAGTTGTGAAGTCTACTCGCAAAAAATGTTGATACAATATAGGTTGATACAGTATACAGTATAGGTTAGCTATAAAATATTGCCTGCAGGCAATAAGCTCGCCTTTTCTTAATGTAATGAGGTGCAGGAATTGCGGTGGCGACGATATCGACCGTCCGCTCCGATCGTATGGTAATCTGACGTCTCAGTGGCGGCGTTCGACCCGTCTTCCCTTTACTCGTTGGTTGCGTTCAGCGGCATCGCTCGATGTAAAGTTGCCACGCTAGAACGGTTTAGGCTAAGTACGAAACACTTAAGAATAACGCGTTTTTATTATTATTATTATTATTATATTAGAATGTTTTTGAAGGTCATCAGCTTTATAAATAGCATGTCTGATGAGCCAGTGTTCAACTCTAAATTCGAACATTTTTTCTGAATCTGGTGGAATCAGGTTTTCAAATCTGGTGTTATCTGTGAGGGACCACCCCTCACTAGACTACAAATTGTTCGGTGTGAGGTGGTGGTATCAACTTACGAGTTATCTCCGTATTGAAAGGCGGTTTTCAATGAAGTAGAAGGAATTTATTGATCGAAGGTTTGATATTGCCAGTTATAACGCTTGCCGAATAGTTTACGTTGACACGAGTGTATAGATGCGTGACTGCGGTTGAAGGGCTGAAATTCTAAAGGGTCTAAGTGCCAAAAAATCTCAAACCGATATTTTCACGGAAATACAATCAATGTGCCAAGCCCAATGTCGTATAAAAGAGTCTAAGTGTCTAACTCCGCCCCACTACTACACACAAGCTGTTAAAGCAAGGAGCGGGTCTATGTTCCACTATGCGTGTGCATCGGAAAGGCGAGTGTGTGTGCTCTGGCGCAAGCTGCGACCGGTACGCGGCAGCGCCGTCTTTTCTATCGTTCAGTGGCAATTAACAAGTTTATGGAGATGGACGTTACGCCGGTGCCTTCGACTTCAGACACACATGTTGCGAAAAATCGGAAAGAGAATGTGAAAATTCAACGGAAGAAGCGTCGTTTGTGCGGGGAGGAGTATATAACATCAAAAAAGATTAAAATTCCAAAGAAAACGCTGAAAGAGGTTAGTATTATTTTTTAATAATCATTATTTAATAACTTACAGTTGCGTAGCATCGTTGGGCAAATATACGCGACGTTTCGTCTGTTAGTAATTAAATAATGTAAGGTGGTTTTCATTCACTGGATAATGTGCTTCTATTTAAAAACTATATTATTATTTCAGGTTGCCTGCAAGTGTAAATTTCATTGTGGGCAAATTTTACACGAGAGGAGAGAAACCCTTATGATGGAATACTATAGAATTGGAGACGCTATTAAGCAAGGAACATATCTTCTCGGGCTCATTCAAATAACTCCAGTTGGAAGAAGGCGACACGGTACATACACCAACGCTGTAGACAGTCGCAGACAAACATCAGTAGCTTATACTCTGCCAGACGGTACTGGGAACCATGTCCAGGTATGCCGTCAGACTTTTCAAGCTGTTTTTGCCATTTCGCATAAGAAAGTCCAGACTTTGGTGGAAAAAAAGAAGCGCGGAGAAGTGATTTTCATAGACAAGCGGGGATCCGGAAACAAGCCCAGAAAATTCACTGCTGAAATTTTCGAGATAGTACTGCATCATATTAAGTCTTTCCCTTCTCAAGAAAGTCACTACAGTCGACATGAAACTCAAAAATATTATTTAAGCCCCGATCTTAATATTCACCGTTTATACCTGGCATTCAAAGAAAAATACCCAGACTCGCCTGTGACCTACAGATATTACTTTACAACCTTCAAAAAGCATTTTCCCTATTTGAAGTTTGGACGCCCACGAACAGATACCTGTTCAAAGTGTGATCTTCTTCATGCTAAACTGAAATGCTCTGAAGGAAGACAAAAAACTCATACTGCTATCGAGCTAGAAAACCATCACCGTAAAGCTGAAAGTGCTCAAAATACAATGAAAGCGGATTCGGTAAAATCCCAATCCCCAACGAGCGATACGTTGACAATGGCTATGGACATGCAACAAGTCATTTTTATACCGACATTGACTCATAGTCATATGTTTTATAGCAGACAGCTCTCGTGTTACAACCTTTGCGTTCATATTGCTGACAACCAAAAAGCATACATGTGCCTCTGGAATGAATCATATGCCGGAAGAGGAGGTAATGAAGTTGGTTCTTCACTGTTGAAGGTTTTAAATATAATGTCTGCCAATACTTTAAAAAAAAAATAGTAATTTGGAGCGACAACTGCATAGGCCAGAATAAAAACCGGATGGTGTTATTTATTCTTATTTATTTAGTTGCCAATGGCGTGTTCGATATCATAGATCATAAATACTTGGTCAGTGGCCACTCTTTCATGTCATGTGATCGTGACTTTGCACAGATAGAACAGAGAAAAAAAGTGGTCAAATGCTATGAACCTGCAGATATCGAAAAAATGATACGTGAATCGTGTCACAAAAACCCATTCGAACCTATAACACTGGACCAACATGATTTTAAAGACCTCAATGAAGCCTCCACGGAGTTCCTGAATACAACAAAATTGAAAATATCAACTGTGTCATGGATAAGAATCCAGAAAAACCGGCTACCATATGTTGATTTAATGCAATCTTTCAATGATCCTATACCTTGGGACACCATCAACATTTTTAAAAAGGGAAAAATGCCCTCTCAACTGAAGGATATGGTACTTCCAATATTGCCTGCCAAGAATAACATATCAAAAGAAAAACTAATTGACCTAAAACAGATGATGCCGTATATACCTGCTGAACAACAACCATTTTATGATGATTTGATCAATAAAACAGAAGCTTGATAATACACATTTTAAAGGACTGTTGTCATGTCACTTAGACCCTTTTTATTATTATTCAGTTACCTACATAGGACATTTCAGGACTTTGGAACTTTAATACTTTTTCTTTAAATATTTGTTGGTGTGAGAGGTTGGCGGCGGAGTCTCATGACTAAGAATATAATTTTCTTTGTATTTCAATTGAAATAAATAATAATTTCGACAAAATGTTTGTTTTATTCAGTTTTTTTGTTATATCTCGACTTTAACTTTTTGGCACTTAGACCCTTTAGAATTTCAGCCCTTCAAGAACGGTTTAGGCTAAGTACGAAACACTTAAGAATAACGCGTTTTTATTATTATTATTATTATAATATTACAATGTTTTTGAAGGTCATCAGCTTTATAAATAGCATGTCTGATGAGCCAGTGTTCAACTCTAAATTCGAACATTTTTTCTGAATCTGGTGGAATCAGGTTTCAAATCTGGTGTTATCTGTGAGGGACCACCCCTCACTAGACTACAAATTGTTCGGTGTGAGGTGGTGGTATCAACTTACGAGTTATCTCCGTATTGAAAGGCGGTTTTCAATGAAGTAGAAGGAATTTATTGATCGAAGGTTTGATATTGCCAGTTATAACGCTTGCCGAATAGTTTACGTTGACACGAGTGTATAGATGCGTGACTGCGGTTACGAGGATATATGGATGAGGATTGTATGTGTGCTCCTAGTATCTTGTACAGGGCACGGCTCGAGTCTGTGGGATTACAGACTGATACTTCGCGACTAGGGAGGATAAAGGAAAGGAAACCAAGGAGCCGTATTCGTTGACACACCTCATGAGAAGGGTACCGAATATGCCGTCGCTACCTTGGGGGAAGGTGATCACTCGGGGAATGATACTTTGGTTGATTTTTCGCCAGTTTATATAGGCCGATGAATGATGCAATCCACAATATTCCGAGTAAAAGTATTGTTTCATCGTGCTGATTCATGGCTGCACGGGTTAAAATATTAGCTGAATTGTGTCAGTGGGTTTCACTGGAAATCGATGCATTTGTTGATCGCATGTAATGGACTTAAGGTCCGTTACATATCTTTGGAAGGTTATCAAATACCTTAAAGGCCAAATACATGAATGATTTTAGGATCATAGTCAAACGGACTTGGGGAGGGCTATGTTTGCTCTGCATTGAGTGTCTTGATCGTGTACGTGCATGTTAAGCGTACACCCATGTATGTTGTTTTTAGCATACAGCGGGTTAGGGGCCATCCATATATTAAGTAATCTCAGAGGGGGAGGGGGGGGGGGGGGTGCCCGTGCTGATTACGTAACCAAATTTGGTCACCGCATCGCATTGTTTTTGGTTTAAACCTGCACGGAAATACCGCAGTGCCACGCTGAAGATACGGGCGTAGATAATCCACGCGCTCGTCTACGATTGAGTCGCACGGGCCTGTTCCTGGAAGCGCTGCGGTCTGAAGATTGGGATTCTTAAAATAAACCAAAGAGTTTGAGATTTTGTAATTACTTTAGATTAATAAAGTAAATTTTTAAAAGCCCTTTACAAATGCTGGGTTCACGATTCTTTACATTTTCCACAAATTCGGTTGATTACGCAATCTTGGGGAGGAAGGGGGGGGGGGGGGGGCTCCCTCGGGCACATGCCTTTTTGAAACGAAATCACATTGTGAAATATTGGTTGAATATCTCATTGCACTAATAATATTACTCTAAGCAGCCGGGGGAAGGGAGGAGCAAGGGGAGGGGTCATATGCAGCTCGCGGCACCCCTGGCCTCTCTACGTGACTCCTCAGGGTGCCACGGCATACACTCTGGAAACAACACGGCATACACAGTGTATTCTACCTGAATTTTATATTATTCCTCTTGAAAACTTTCTTCCGTCCTAAAAACACTTTTAAAAAAAACGAAAAAATTGGTATATTAATTTCCGTATGAAATTAACACTGATGGGTTAAAAATAAACTGGATTCAGATTCCTGCCCGTGGACGTGGAGAGCTTAATTGTTCTACTCTAGAATAAAAAAAATAATAAACCCGTTACAAATTGGCACCTAAAGTGGGGCTGCTTTTGAACCTAATGTCCCTAAAATGGTCTTACATTTCTCTAACCTCTTTAAAATTCTCTAAACTCTTTTCTTCGACCACGTAATAGGTTAGCACCCTCCGGGTCAGGACCAAATTCTTTGCATCGTGTCACAACGGAGATCACAACGGAATGTGTCACACTGGAAAAATATATAGCACAACGGAATTCATAAAGGCATACTCACAGTGTGCCAAGATGAACAACAAGATGAACACCACTTATTGCTTCAAAACAAAGAAAAACATCCGAATTTTGCAATGACACGCGGCGACCTTCAACACTCTCCCTCGATTGACAAATAAATGAAATGGCAGGGGGATTCCTGGGGCATTTAAAATCTGTTGCCAGCTCGAGGAGTAATGTTCCCACAACAAATAAACAATGAATCGGCCGTCGCTCACCGCTAATTGCGACAATATCGCGTCGCACAACTGATGTCGCACAACGGGACAAAGCAAGGGGCGCGAGTGTCGGCCCGCCGGGTAACATACTGGCTATCTCGCGGTAAAGGCGTTGGCTTCTTGCGGGTTGTGGCGTAGCTAGACGTCGGTTTTGTTATGTCCAAAGTCTTCTACGCTCACTGCGCGGTCGATAGAACGAAGAATCGTTAAAACGTCCTGCGGTGACGGGTTCGCCCGTTGTGGTTGACATCTCAATATGTTAGTCAGAGTGCACAGTCGATTGGCTTACGCCGCACGGTGCGCATACCGTCCAGGAGCGCCAGAAGGTTGATTCCCAGGGGAAACTGACCATACGGCCAGAGTCCTACCCAGGCTCGCACTTCATGCGTGGAGGCCGTCGGATAGGTGTTGACCCGTGAGTGTGCCCAACCCTGAACAGAATGGGTCTTCGTGGCCAACACAGCAAGGGCCCATTAACTCCAAAATGGCAAACAGCTGCACGGAACCGTTAGCTGCCTCTCTATCCTCGAACAAAAAAGGAGATCCGTCACAAATTGGCGCCCAATGTGGGGCCTTTTTCTAATCTAATTTCCGAACGTACAGTTTGGTAATACACAACCAAGACACACCTACGTCAGCGACCACACTAAGACTTGATCAATTCTGTTAATTTTAATATAATAATGTATAACTATTAGCTCGAGCCAAACTAGAGCGCGAATAATAGTGCTAACTAGCAGATAACGAGCGCTATGGTTCCAACTTGAAACACAAAGGCTGAAAGCGCAACTTCGCGGTCAAACACAAGTTGGAAACAACTGTTGGGCAAACAATGACGTCTAAGCGAGCCTCGAGTTGTGCAATCAGGAAGGTGTCTCCTCTTTACCATTAATTCACTCGGATCCCATGTAGGTACTATGTAAAGTTTGAGTAGACTGGCAGCGGCCATATAGTCATAGTCATAGGATTACATAACGTCTCATATTGCTCAATGCAGTACTATAATTTGGCATATAGGATTTTACTATGAAACGTAACGTGTGGATAACCCTCATAAATTTGAAAAATAAATTAATATTCACTTATATATTTATTTATTTATATATCCAAATATTATTAACCGTACATATAATTCCAAATCGGTAGTTATTATCTTAGTCTATATTATAACATATTATATAACCAATTATTATTTAGGCTTTATTGTTATTATTAGGTACTACTTTTTAGAAAAAAATATACTACAATTTACACATTTACATAAATCCTTGATTGCTAAGAAATTCGATTAGCATACTTTGTAACTGTGCTAATTTCACTGTCTTAATATCGAATTCTAGCCCAGCCGAACATAGTGCATTTAGGGTACCAAGGTACACACCCTCCAAATCCCCCCCCCCCCAACTACTCCCCCTCCCCACCCTTCCCAACTACCACCCTCCCGGAAACCCTCTCCCCTCCCACCACCTTCAACCCCCTCCCTCCTCTCCTCTTTTACTCTCCCTCTCACCCACCCCTCTTAAATTTTTCCCTCACCCCCCAGCTCCCTCAACCATTCCTTTCCCCCCTTTAAACCCCCTCAACTTTGCCGAAACGACGGTAAAAACCATCGTCCAGTTCCACATGGCAAGAATTCAACCCCCCAACCATTAAATGTCAAATAACCGCGAAGTTGTAGCTTATATTCATTCATATATTAGCTCATTATTGCACTGCCGATTTGAAATTGGTTAGGTAGCTCTTTTATATATTTATGCCGTGCACGCTAATATACTAAAAAAATATATCCCAAGCAGAAACCCTGCTTTACATCGCCTCGTTGGAAAGGTCACCTTATTCCTAATTCTACCTGGATACAAATTTAATTACTTACTCAAGCTGTGCCCTGTAAATTTGCCGATGAGGTGAAATTGGTATGCAGGTCGCAAATCGCCGGAGTAGAGAATAATCGAAGAACAGCACATGGAACAAAAGAAAAGAATAATTGAGTGATTTATAAATATTAACAGGTCTTTTCAGTTTATTGGGCTACCGTTCGGTTTGACATAAACGCCTAATTCAATACAATTCTATTCTTCTCCATTGCGTCTTACATTTTCAGTAATTTTTGCAAATGATTTTTAGATCGTTGGCAAACCAATCGCATCGACTTCCAACCAATAACAACGTAGCGCGCAGCTGTCAAAATTTGTTGCGATATGTCTTGTTCGTTTTATGGTATTTTTTGTGGGTTTAAAGTTTTGTTGCAGTTGATTTTCTGTTAAATTCACCATTTGGCTACGAAGTCTTATATTCTATTATCGATTTTCAATATAAAACAGATGATTTTGCTTTTCTCCTAAATAGCCATGGAGCAACCGCTTATGGCGGTTCCTCTGGGTCGAATAGTCAACAATAACAAACAGTCACAGTCATATCAATAATAAACAATAATCACAACGATAATAAATTCCAAAGCAAAGCACGCACAGCCAAACCTAAAAATTGTTTTCATCAATTTGGTCGTTACGGCTACGGCTACGTAACGACCGAATTTGGTTGCATATCACAACACCCTTAACTAAGTAACTACCAATATTGGCGGCTTGCTCCCGGAGCGCACAGTAATATTATTTTCTTTACCGAACGCATCCTAAACTCCATACCAAATATCTTATTATTACCATAGATACATAGACGGCCGTTAGAATCACAATTTGCGCGTCATTTTAACGGATATTTATGGTAAAATTCCATTGTCAAACATCGCTGGTTGGTTGCCATTTCCAGACATCGGGTCGTGAAGTTTTTTGTGTTTTTTTTAGTGTTTTCGGTTGAAATATGAATAGATATGTAAGTAAATTTGATCCTAAAACACTTTAACAACCGAATTCAGTTATTTTATTTACATTTTCATTTCAATTTTACCTGTTTTTTAGAGTTGAAAATTTGGGTGCGGCTTAGCGTCATTACTAATTATTTAGTTTTTTTGTGATAAATAACTCTAAAAATGCAAAATGTCTGTCAAATTCGTTGAGAAAATACATATTATTTTGGTTTTCGCTGAAATATATGAAGTTTCAGGCGTATTTGTAAATTAATGAGGTTATTTTTTTCGAGAAATCATCAAAATTTTTATTGCTTTTTGTGAGCTACTCTCTAAATATTTTTGTACGTAAATAAGCAAAAGTAAATATTAACTTTGATAGAGAATCTAATAAATATTACGATAGAATTTAGATTTTCTAAATAGGGTTCCTTATTTTTTTCGTAAGAAATGCCGTTACAAAAGACAAGTTAGAAATGCCGAGTTTTTTTCACTTTTTCGACTTTCTCATATTTTTGCATAATTTAATAATTGTTTTACAAAATGACATTTCAATATTTTATATACAAAATTTCAATGCAATCATTGCACAGTTATTCTTTTTATGATTTCTATAGTAGTTCCATAGCTATAGTACTTTTTGTCGAGCGCGGCGATATTGCAAGAAATTATAATAAATTGCCGCGGTCTGCCATGAAATTATGTCGCTAATTTCTGGGTTGTCAGACTGTGATACAAACGAATTTAGGATTAAATCATGGTTAATGTGGTTAATCTAAATTGTATTTCTTAACCAACTTTGGTGCAAGTCGCCCTAAGTCTTTAGCTACCGGTTAAATTTTATTCGACTTCAATTTTCACAAACTAATAGCTATAATGAAATCATAACAATACAGTTGCATCCTACTCTCATAGGCGCTCTCTAGACGATCAAGTATGCTTGTCAAGTATCGCGGCGCGGGCTGGGAAGGGGTTGTAAGCCGCAGGAAATATGTAAATATATTTTTTTAAATATGTACCAAAAATGCCTAATTTTGTAGTTTATACCAGGTTATCACGTCATTCATCAATCAATTACGTCTAATTAACCTGACTGCCTGGTATACAACTACAAAATTAGGCCTTTTTGATAAATATTTAAAAATATATTTGCATATATCCTGAGGTTTACGATCCGCTCCCAGCCCGCGACGCGATGCTTGACAAGCATGCTTGATCGCCTAGAGAGCCCTTAAGAATTCCACAATTTTCATTTTTGGACGCGTCATTGTGTCGAATATCGTCAATAATGTAATCATTGATGGAAAATTACCCATCGTGATAGTTGTAACTATACATATATACATTAATTGAAGTAATTTATTATCGGTATGACAATTATCAATTGATAGAAAATAATATAATATTCAAAATAGCTGTATAAGTAAAGGAGACAATATCTGTAACCATAATTACTATAGTGATAATGTGATAGTCATGAAAATAGACCATATACTCAAACCTACGAAATTTAAATTATGTTTACGTAGTCGATTGTGATTATAAAATTTTAAAAGTCTGTGCCATATAAACATTTTGTAACAAAAACTCCTTGATTAGTACTTTTAAATAAAGTATAATATTATGTTTGTATATTTTAGCTCGTACACCTTGCTAGCCGATACCGATTAAGAAATAGGTCAAATTTATTTCTGGTATTGTATTGATGGAAATCACTATTTGCCGCGACCTGATGATATATATATATTTACGAGCGATATATATTTACGAGTCATGATTTCCAATTCGATGTCAAACGGCTTATTCGGATTTTGGAGAAGCTCTGTTAGACTGCGCTCTGCTCTTTTTTAGAGGATAAGAATTCGCATCGAATTTGCTGCCATTCCCCAGAAAATTATGCTATATACCATCAGAGAGTGGAAATCGACTATTATTAAAGTTCGAGTGAGGTTATATTGGATCATGATGATTATTTTGAAACTCTTTTATAAAGCGTATTGTTGTTTTTTGGTCTCTTAATTATTATATACTAGGTACTGGCTGGTACCTACATGGTGTCAAGCGCATCTGACTTCATGGTCTGGCTTTTTTTTTTTTGTGAAAAGGCTAATAATATATGTAGTCTTTAAGAATGTTTAGGTAATTGTTGAATTTGTTTTTTTAATAAAAATAATTTTAAATTTCATACAATAATAAGTAAACACTGTTTTGGCTGGTCCGCGGCGCGCGGCGGCCGGGCGGCGGCCGTGGCGGCGCGCCCCACCAGTAGTGATAAACCGTTTCCTCAGCGGAGCGCACGCCGCCTTGCCGCCCGCTCCGCATTATCTGTTAAGAAATATATTTTACGTCATATCCAAAGTGCTGTATTTCATTGTTCGTCTGGCCTATCTACCTACAAATATAACAGTTTTGTTAAAGCCTAAATTTTATGCATGCATAGCACGTAGCAGTAATGAATTGTCACCATAATTTGTTTTGCATCTTGGTACGTGAAAATATATCGCGTTTGAGTCGGGAAGGCGATTCATTTTCAGGAGATATGGACTATACATGAAATTAGAATGAACTACTTTATATACAAGCTACATATATGATTTATATACAATATTATGTTACATATTTATATAATATATTTTATTATATATTATATATCATCATATGAACACTCATGTTCTTTAATGTCTTTAAACTATAGAGTTTGAAATTATGATAAGTATTATAGTGACATATAAAAGCGTAATAAATCTAGAAAATTTTGTGTGTAGATTACTATATTGTGCGCAAAATAAAACCAAATACGCAAAATAATACACCATTTACATTTCAAGTTATACTCGTATTAGACACACGTCTAACAGAATGAAACTTGGATTAACCTTCCCTCCCCCATATAGCCCGGCTAAAGTTGGAATTCAGTAAACTCCCGCACACGTCCTTCTTCCCTTTCTTAAAAAGGAAAATTACCTGCAAATAAGTTTATATTATAACGCGTTCAAAGGTACAAGTATCTAGAACTTCTTCTCCGCATTTCATGCGCTGTGTGTTAATTTTAGCGTAACTGTTGAGAGTGGCCTGGTCTCCCGTTTATGATGCTGTGCGAAGACCAGGTTTCCAAATTTGAGTCGATTTTTACCTCAGCCGGACAGAGAGTAGATAAACACAAATATTAGTATTAAAACAATTTATTATCTATCATTTAATGTACACAGTAACGCTTAGCGTCGTAGTTGGATCGAGTGAAAAGAGTGATTTTATACAGGAACAATCTCTGTTTATATACCCAACATTCTGACGTCAAAATGTTAGAAAGTACCTAAGAATATACGGTTCGTGGAATGAGAGACAAAATAATTTATTGCTGATGCTGAAAGACACACTTCAATTTCTTGTTAATTATATTGATAATGATGTCAGACAAAATTCATATTAAAAATGTTATACGTGTTATATTAAAAGTAGTTATTAAATTGTGCACGTTGCTAAGTCGTTATTTAATCATGGAACACGCACATTTTAATTGCCTAATTGTAAATGTCACCAGAATTTCCGACTTCTACTGACGGCATAACCCCCCCCCCCCCATCCAGCCTAAATGTAATTGTTCGCGTTTTATATTACATTTTTAAGCCTTTTTATTTTCCAATCGGCATTCTGTTTAGCCGCCCAATTCATTTCTGTTAATAAAAAAACGGAGAAATTCCACGATCGGCTCGGGGGCTCGAATCGTCTCGAGGCCCGCTTTGCTTGCATTTTTGCCGTAACTTAATATTTTGTTTCGTATTTTCTCCTCATTTATATTCGACGCGTGGTGTTTGACGATGCGGTGTCGGATGCCGCAAGAATACTTAAAGCACGATCTACGATCGGCGTAATATTGGTAGACCGGCGTCACATGTACATACAATACAACTCAACTGTTTTACCTGGCGCTTGAAGTTAATCACGGGTATCCGTGATTTTTGCGGAATATTTTCCATGCGAGTATAATAAATTGTTCGACTTGTCACTTGAGCAATTGAGAGTTGTCCACTACTACTGGCGAACCCGCCACAACAGGAAGTTACAACGATATCACTCATTGACAAAAGTTTTAGGATGGTTCACCGCCAATAATTTGCTTTTGAATTGTAATAAAACTAAGTGCGTTAAATTTATCTCACCTAACGTTAGTGACTTTGACATTAATATTGTTATGGACGGTGAAATACTAAAGTTTGTAAATTATACAAAATTTCTAGGAATTACAATAGACAATAAACTTCAATGGGGTCCTCATATTGAATTATTAGCAGGAAGACTTAGCTATGCAGCATTTGCGGTACGTCAAATAAGGCAACTAACTGATGAAGCTACTGCCAGAACTGTCTATTTCAGTTACTTTCATAGTATAATGTCGTCTGGGATTTTGCTCTGGGGCCGCGCAGCCGATATGCAAATGATATTTACTTTGCAGAAAAGAGCCATACGATCCATTTATTGTTTAAACTCCCGAGCATCGCTAAAAGAGAAATTTAAAGACATCAATATTCTGACGGTTTATAGTCAGTATTTATTCGATAACATAATGTATGCTCGTAAAAACTTGCACGGGTTCCGTAGGTTGGGTGACATTCACAATAGGAACACCAGGTTCAAAAATAAACTAGCCATTACGGGCTCTAGGTTAGCAAAAGTGAGTAAATCTTTCATTGGAGACGGTGTTCGCTTTTATAACAATTTGCCTGAGGAACTAACCCTTTTACCAGACACTAAATTTAGAAAAATTGTTAGATACTTTGTGAAACCATTTGTAAAGAGTTATTATTATTATTATTACTATTACGAAAAGCCATTGATTATATAGTATAGTAATCAATGGTAAAGCCTACAAGCAAGGCATAAATGTCTAGAAACATAAGACGTTCGGAAAGTACAGTAAGTCTAGTTCGAATAAAAAATCTATTTATCTATCATTCATTGTGGCGGATTCGCTCTTAGTAATTGACACTCCTCAATGCTATAATTACTATTTCCGTATATTATTTCAACTGCTCGCCTATTTCATAAAATCGGAGACTATCGAGGTTGTTTGACATTATAAATAAGATAGAAAACGAATTTACCGCGTGTATTTTGTAGCACCCGACGTTTCGGCGACGTTGCAGCCGCCGTTGTCTATGGTAGACTAAAAGAGCTGGCTCGCTTTGCTTGCATTTCGGAAGGACCTAATATTTTGTTTCGTATTTTCTCCTCAGTTGTATTCGGCGCGTGGTGTTCGACGATGCGTTCTCGGATGCTGTGAAAATACTGTAAGTACGATCTACGATACCTGAATTGTCCAAAAGTCAAATAAATAATTGTCCAAACATCCAAATATAAATAAATGAAAATAAATACATCGCGTTTAACATCAAATGAAAGGGCTTATTGAGTAGACTTCAACAATTTATAAATATCTATATGGATAAAAACATAAAACACAAATATAAAAAAAAAAAGTTAAATTGCTCGAGCCCCGCGGGCAACCGACAGCGTGCAACGGCGGTCGGCGCGAGGCTATATAAAGTGTCGAAAGGGGTGCGCGATCGTCACGAGATACCTGCTGCAGGGCGTGCAGCTTTACGTCGCCACACTAAAAAAGCCGGGTCAATGAACCTGGCGGACGTGAAGCCCCGCTAAAGGGCGATTGCCCAACGGAAGATGTCACGGTCCTTAAACAAGTCTGTCAACTGACTCATCGATTGCGCAATCGTCTTTAAGCACTGGATGGAGGTAACAAGCTTCAACGGGGCTTTTAAAGGTTGAAATTTGTTTCACCGAATATTGTTTCAATAAAAAACTTTTTTAAATAATTTTAAATACATATAAAAAAAATCTTGTATCTGCAGTTGTGTCTCTTAATTTTTCAAATTATAGTTCTCGATAGTCTTGAAGATATGACTACGATATGACTTGAAGATATGACTACGATATAAACTACGATATGATGTCTCTTTACAATGTAATTAATGATATTTTTGACAGTGCGTATCTGGTCGAAAAGATATCCATTCTGGCTCCTCCTCGCATTACTCGGAACTCGCACCTGTTTTATATAAAGAGATTTATGTCTAATTATATGAAGGATTCCACGTTAAACAGAGCTTTGACAACGTATAACGATAGTTTCGGGTACATTGACATTTTTTAAAATTATTTTATTCAGGAAACAGACAGTACAAAAAACATATTTACTCAACGAAAATATAACAAACATAAACCATTTATATGTTTCCACCAATTAAACGGTCATATAGTGCGTTATTCGATATATTTATTTTATTTATTATTATTTTTATTTATTTAAGTCCATAAAAATACATTTAATTACAAAAATATTTTATTAGCCTAATATTTCATAATTAATTAAACAGTTTTTTAATTTACCTAACTCGGAAAGAGATTCAGAAATAATAGTTTGTGGTTTACCACCTCACTAGGAATAACCTGTATCGAGGTGGTACCAACAGAAATCGTATATTGCCTGCCGAAAGAGCATGATATACCCGCTCTTATGATTTTTTTTTTTTTTTTTTTTTAAACTTTATATTGCAATGGTATTTACAATTAATAATGGGTAGTTACTTTATTCTAAAATTTAAAAAAAAAAAAAAAAAATAAATAAAAGAAAAGTTTAAAATATACGTGCATTTTTTAAAGTGAAATTAATAGGGTTTTTTAAATGAACAGAAAATATTCTGAAAAGTAATTGCTAAGTTACTAAACAGTCCAAAGTATTAAAAGAGTAAATATAAAATAAATAGAGCAGAAAAAAAACAGCAAATAGATTCATAGACATATATTAGACATATATTAATATGGTAATAAATGAATGAATTAATTAAATAGCGAGTAATAAGAAAATAAAATATATAATTACGTAATGACACATTTTATAAGAACGAAAAATAGAAAAAAGGAATAAGTTAAATTTTCAACAATTAAAAGTCATTTCAAGGAAACCATTAAAAAATCTTATCGGTTCTTTGTCCTCTCTATTTCATCTAATGACTATTAATCGTTTAAACAGTTTACATGGATAGTTTTTATATTTAAAAAAAAAATATATTTTTGATACAAAATAATTAATAATATATATAATCTCAACGTAACATTTGATTTTCATTTGTTTTTTGGTTTTTCTCTTTTTCTCTAACAATAAATCACTGCTAAAGAAATGTATATATCAGGTATAATAACCGAGATATGTACTGTGCACATTAAATTAACGGTAAATAGTGTTACCATATAATTATTCTTAGTTTTATTGTGAAATTTTGTATATAAACGCTGTTTATTAATCAAATAAAATAAAATAAACAAGTATAAATAACTCCTTAACGCTATAATCAATATTTCAATGAATTATTTCAACTGCTCTGCTATTGATATTCCGACTTTAATTGTTCGCACTGTATTACACTTTTAAACATCGTTATTTTCGAATTGGTATTCTGTTTAGCCGCTCAATTCATTTCTCTTAATAAAAAGCGGGCGAAATTCCGCGATCGGCGCGGGGGCTGGAATCGTCTCCAGGCCCGCTTTGCTTGCATTTTTGTCGGGACTTAATATTTTGTTTCGTATTTTCTCCTCATTTATATTCGGCGCGTGGTGTTCGACGACGCGGTCTCGGATGCCGCGAGAATACTCAAAGTACGATCTACGATCAGCACAATATCGGTAGACCGGCATCATTACATTACATTACATCACATCTACAATACAACTCAACTGTTTTGCCTGGCGCTTTGTAATAACCACTGGTATCCGTAATCTTGGCGGAATATTCCCATGTGAGTATAATAAATTGTTCTACGTGTCACTTAAGCCAGTGAGAGTTGTCAACTACTATTGGCGAACCCTCCACTTTAGGAAGTTATAGCGATATCAGATCATTCTTCTCCCATCGAGTAAAAATTAACACTTGGGGGCAACACAGCAACCGTCTAACTACGTCAACAAGCCTGTGAGAGTCTAACGGCTCACCGCGAGGCACGTGAAAGTGAAACAAAGGGGGATGACCTCACGCCCTCGCTATTAGATTTGGTTAGATTTACCGTTCTTCAGTCTGGTCACAGATTCGAAGTCGCTTGCTCGGTCTCTACCTGATGTTAGAGGTTATTCAGTTCGAAATTATCGCGGACCGTTGCGTCCTATACCCGTCTGTTCTTTTAGGGTTGGGTAGCGAACGGGTCGTTCCAAGAGCGGTGACATCAGGTCATCATCAACCCCCGCTCCAGTTTTCGACGGAGTTCACAGTCGATTCACTGACGCCGCACAGTGCGCATACCGCCGGGAGTTAATGGGCCCTTGCTGAGTTGGCCACGAAGACCCATTCTGTTCAGGGTTGGTCACACTCACGGGTCAACACCCATCCGACAGCCTTCACGCATGAAGTGCGAGCCGAGGTAGAACTCTGACCTTAGGGTTAGTTTCCCTTGGGAATTAACCTTCTGGCGCTCCTGGACAGTCTGCGCACCGTGCGGTATAAGCCAATCGATTACGCACTCTAACAGTCGGTGGAGTCTGGAAGCAGTACCGTTTCCTATAGAGCAAGGGTGGTTGCGGACCTTACGGCAACTGCTCTTGAAACGACCATCGGCTACCCGATCCTGGGTGAACAGCCGGGCAAAGGATATCGTGGTCCGCGATAGATTCGGTATACACCGTTTCACCGCTTCGCAAGGGAGAGGACCGCGCAAGCGACCTCTAACTCGTAACCAATTGAGAGACTGGAGTAATCTGGTCGCAATTGGAAGTAAGGGCGTGAGTGTAAGCCCGCTGGGTGACACTCCTGGCTATCTCGCGGTTAAGGCGTTGGCCTCTTACGGGTTTGTAGCGGAGCTTCACGGTGGACTGTTTTGTCCACGTCTTCTGCGCTCACTCCAGGGAGACAGAACGACCAATCGTTGAAACTTCCTGAGGTGACGGGCTCGCCCGCTGTAGTCGACAACTCTAGTAGTGCGCATACCGCCCAGTAGCGCTTGAAGATCTTCCCCCATGTAAGAGAGCAGGGAGCTAATGGGCCCAGTGCAGTGGAGCCATTATGACCCATGTATTAGGGTCGGCCAAACTCACAGGTCAACACCTATCTAGCAGCCTCTAAGCATAAATGCGAGCCCGGGTAGGACTGCGTGCCTGCGGGCCACTTCTCCTGTGAATCGTAGTTCAGGCGCTCCTGGGCGCACCGTGGAGCGTTAGCCAATTGTTTGCGCACTCCGACAGATAGCCGGGGGAGTCTGAAGACGGCTTTATTTCCTATAGAGCTGTGGTGGTTGTTAAGCTTGTGACAGCCGCTCTTGAAATGACCATTCGGCTACGCGATACTGGATGAACAGCCGGTCGAAGGACGTCGTGGTACGCGATAGATTCGGTAGACACCAAATCACCACTACACAAGGGAGAGAACCGCGCAGGCGACCTCGAACCCGTCACAAGTCGGGAGGCCGAAGAAATCTGGCTGTAACTGGAAGTAAAGCGTTCGATTTTTATGGGCGAGTGTCGTAACAAGCAGTTGACTGTTTTCGTCTTAAGTCTCAAGAGACCGATCAAATATCGTTAAAACTTCCTGAGATGAGGGCTCGCCTGTTCTCGTTGACAACTCAAGTTGATGTCAGCCACTCTTTAAATGACCAACTGGCCACCCGATCTCGAGTGAAGCGACATTCAAAGGACGCCATGATTCGCTATAAATTCAAGCTGATTTGCAGCTGACTTAACATCAGATAGAGTTCGCCCAAGCGACTTTGGACCCGTAACCAGTCGGGAGGACAGATAAATCCGAACGTAGCTGGTAGTCAGGGCCCGAGGTTGCCCGCTGCTCAACCCAGTACCACGCGGTAAGGCGTTGGTCTCTGACAGGCTAGATGACCTAGCTAGATGGTGTACTGTTTTCATCCTAGGTTAAAGGAAACATTCATATATTTATAGAAGAGTTACTTATACCTTAGCATTATATTTTACAATTTACCCTTTACCTTTGTGTCATACAACTGGAGGACAAACAATTTAAAAAAAACATTAAGGAGATGCTGATAGGCCACCCTGTCTATAATCTGATCGAATTCGAGGGCCATGACTTTGCAAATATTGTACCAATTTGAATGATAATTATATATGTACTTTTAGTATTTAAATGTAGGATTTAGCTTTAGTTTGATTATTTAACAATTTACTTACTACTTTGGATGTTACTATGTACAGTTTTTAGTACGTACCTATATATTAGATTTATTGACTATTTCATTTGTTAGGCTTCTGCTTTGATTATTCAACATTTTAACTGACTATTTTAATTATTGTGTTTTTAGTAGGTAGCCACTAGAATTATTGACTATTTTATTAAATAAGCCTTTACATCGTTTTATAATACGATTCTATGACGAAAAACTTTTAGTAGGTTCCAAAGTTTCTTGTATACTATATATTTTTATAACAATATATATTTTTTAAAATAATATATGTATGTTAAAAATTAAAGTAGTAATGAGACTTACTAGTAATGAGAACACAAATATTTTGACACGTCCAAGAGCGGTTTTAGCCGCCAATTGGACACGACGTAAATGTAAAGTAATGTAATGTAATTTATATCTTCCTGGGGTGACTGGATTGTCTTCTGTAGATGACAGCGCTCTCCTGTTCTTTTCGGATTTATGGAATTAATCACCGTCAAAAAGACGAAAAATGAAAATTCATCATTGTAAAAATCTAGTGGATTTTTATCGCGAGATAGGAAAAGTTTCAGAGAAGTTTTCAGCCTCAATTTGGAGTGATAAATTCGGATAAGCCATCGAAAGTGGCGCGCGATGGAATCACTTCATAAATTGTCGCCTGAAGCCAACTTGGAGCAACTCCAGGGTAACTGGGATTAAATAACTTTATTTTAACTTTGTATAAAACGCGACGTGTGAATATTTAAGGTGTATTCAAGGTCGATAGATTACGTTTGTTCAGGCTAATTTGATTAATTACCTGAGAAAACTAAGATAAAATACCAGAAAAGAAATACATTAAAAAGAATAAAAACACTACTCCCATTACAGAATGTGAATTATCGTATTTATAATATTTTTAATTAGGGTTTTTTTTAATGAAATATTTGTGGTTTCTGTATTTATCATGCATACACGTATGTTTATGCATACGCGTATGTTTTAATAGATACATAAATAATTCCGGAATGTACTCAAACAGACCTTTAATTTGACATTACCCACGATATATATATATATATATATATATATATATATATATATATATATATATATATATATATATATATATATATATATATATATATATATATATATATATATATATATATATATATATATATATATATATATATATATATATATATATATATATATATATATATATATATATATATATATATATATATATATATATATATATATATATATATATATATATATATATATATATATATATATTATATATATGTTAATTTATAAACATTTGTAGATTTGGACAAATATTTTTGCCATTTAGACAGTTAATTACTCTATGACCCTTGAGATGACATAACGATCCTAACGATATCACATACTTCTAAATCGGTTCAAGTTTTCAGAAGTTATGGTGGAATAAAGAAACGGAAAACATGCATAGATATACATTGAACATATTACAATCCTTTTTTGTTGGTCAGTCGTGTAATAATGGTAGGAATTTCTGCACTCATCTAAAAGAATAGAGCCTTGCAAGGAGTTTCCGACTGACTCATATTTTAATATAAAATATAAAGTTGAAATATTTATAGTGATACCTTTTGTTCTTGCGCGATGTGGTATTTTAGCGCTTCCCCAGGTATGATGATGATGTCCTCCTCATCGTGATCCGACGACGGCGACCTCTTGGTTGACAGGACTTCCCAGCGCGCGAAAGCTGACTCGTGAATCCCAATTTGTTTATAAAGGTCCGGTTACAACGACTACAGTAGAGCGCTGTTAACGGTTCGAGTCGAGGTTTTCAAGCCGGGCTTCCTCAAACTCTTTAATTTTTGTGGTCACCGTGGAGCGCCACTCGCTGAGTTTGTGAGCAGCCCTCTCCCAGCTCTCAGGTGGAATACCACTGGCGGCTACGTGCCTTTTTAAGACATCTTTATAGCGTAGGTACTGTCCGCCGACTTTGCGTGCGCCTTTTGAGAGTTGGGCATAAAACACGGCTTTCGGGAGGCGGTCGTCTCACCTCAGCTGAGCTTTCATGAGCATAGCTTACATGCCCAGGTATACTTTAACGAAGGTATATGTATTTACCTATATAGATAGATGTATGTGTATTTCCAGAATGTACTCAAACAGGCTCATTTGACACTAGAAATGATATATTTATGTTAATTTATTACATTTGGACATTTAAACCAATATTTCGATAATTTTTTATACGCGATGTGTTATTTTGGCACGTTTAAAGTATACTTTGCCAGGTATACTTTAAACGAATTTTCTTCAGCGAAAGTAAAGTGCAAACAGCTTGTACATCAGCGCAATATTTCCACCCAGAGAGATAGTAATATATTATTCATTTGGTTCTTTTCACTGAGCGCCGTAAGGCACTTTGCGAACCGATTTATGAGGTGAAGAGTGAGGAGGACTTCCTGCCAGAAAGAATGCTTACCTTTATGAGCCGTAACTACAGCTGAGGCTACCCGTGTATTCGAGACGTAACGAGACATGCAGTGAGTGGTATTTCACTACTGAACTTATTCACTGCTCCGGATCTACGATTTTTTGGAGCCGGGGCAAACACTTAGCATTAGCGCACCTCCCCTTTGGTATTTGAGATTAAGAAAATTAAGAAACTCAGAAAACAAATGTTATCAGTAAGTTTTTTTGTGACTGGAGATAAGGAACCCTTAAATAAGTTCTCACTCTTCATTACCTATTTGCTAATAACTTTTCTTATGTGTGACGTTAATATAGAATACACACAACCAGTGTAGACAACGCACAAACCAGACTGTACACACACCTTCAATCCTTGGTCGCATCAAATTTTAATATTTAATCTCCATACAGCTATACGCTTCGAGCTTTCCTTGTCACGAAAGAATTTATTACCGAAGCAAATAATATTTATTACAGTGACTCGTTTGAAAGAGTAATTCTTAGCAAAGGTAAGCAATAAGGATTACTGACACAAGTCATAAAAGTAAATATATTAGAAAGAATATAAAACACGACTACCGTTACAGAATAATAGACTATTGTAGTAATAATTATTTTTATTACGTTTTTTTTCATGAATTACTTGTGAGATCAAGGACGGTACACTTACCGCCATGACAAAGTTCTCGCTGTTATTCGCGAGGTAATTAGTCTCTCAGTGGCTCGTGCCAACAAGGGTTTGACAGTATCCTCCAAACCCCCAATACAGTTTGTGCGGGATGGCTCTAAAGGCAAAAAACATTTAACTACAAAACCTTTCTCAATAATCGAGAAAGCTACAGATTGGATTCTGGAGGTTGATTCGGTCTCTAAGCAGTATAAATTCCCTGAAAGTCTCGGATGCACAGCCCTCCGTCCAGATATAACTCTTTACTCTCTATCTCGGAAGGTGGCTCTTATTGTAGAATTAACTGTTCCATGGGAATCAAATATCCCAAAAGACCACGAGTACAAATTAAATAAATACCATGATCTCGCAAATGCCGTAACCCGGAACGGCTTCACTGTTAACCTTCACGCGGTGGAAGTTGGCGCTCGTGGCCTGCCAGCTAAATCTCTATTTCACCTCTTTAAAGATCTTGGCCTTTCCAGAAAAATAATCAACTCTTTCTTAGAAAAATTATCTAAAACTGCGATTTGCGCATCTCAAATTCTATGGCTTCGAAGGGGGAGTGAATGGGTGGCAAGGTGCACGCTCACATGTGGCAAGACAGCTGTCCTAAACCTACCACAGCCGGTTCGTAAGTCCGGAATCCACTGCTCACCCCCCAGAAGTGTAAAAAAAATAGTATTATGATGGGCCCGACTCCGGTCGGTGAATTCCATGGCAGCTCCGTTTGTATTTATTATTATTGTTTATGTATTTATCCAGATATGTCATCGATATATTATCTCGATATGCCCTCAGACAGAAGCAAGTTGGCTCCATACCCGTTGCTTGTAAATTATGTGGCAGAAAGAGCAATAAATTGAACAGTATGCGAGATAATAGCGCGCCAATATTCTTCGCGGCAGCTCTTGCACCGAAAATGGTCGGAGTCTGCCAGCGGACTGCGACCGAATTACTACTGGCCGGCTTTCAGTAGTGGTTTTGAAGTTATCATTTTCGAGAGCGAAAGGCCCATCTAAGGGATCTTATATCGATGATATAGGAATGTATATGGTATTTCCGGAATGTACTCAGTGCAACCTTTTATTTGACAATAAACTCGATATGTTAATGTTATTTAATTGAATATTGGATATTTGGACATTTAGGCAACTACTTACTTAATATTTAAACAATTAAGGTACCTATGCCACTCTGAATGATATAACTATTTTAACAATATCTCACACTTCTAAATCGTCTTAACCCTTCCTATTTGAGTTAACCATTTTTGGTTAGACGCTTACAAATGCTAAAATTGTATCTAACCAATATTGGTTAGGGCGCTCCGCTCTGAGTAAAATGCCAACTTTTTAAATATTTATTCATTATTATCTTAATTGTTTGACGAGATAAGGTTATAATATTATAAATTTAAAATTTCAATGCGATCGTTTTACAGTTATTCTTTTTACGATCCGTATAGTAGTTTAAAAGTTATGGTCGTTTTTCTCAAGGCCATCGACTTCACGCGCAAAACTGTCCCGGGCAGAAGTGACGACTAAATTTTTACCCCGCGATAGGAGGGGTTAAACGTTTCGAAGTTATGGTAGAATAAAGAAAAGGAAAATATACATAGATGAACCCCGAACACATTACACTACTTTTGGTTGGTCAGTCGTGTAAAAATACCAACTGTCGCTTGATGTTCGGCCGTTTGGGCTTATTCGGCCCCGCTCGTGTAGCTCTTTCTGCTTTCTACTTTTCTAACTTTTCTGCGTCTGGGTTTTACTGGCAGTGACATTACAAACACTTGCGTTTAAAAACAAACTTAGGATGCTCTCAAAAATAAAATGAACAATCGATAGTACGACGCGCCCTTGTTTGCTCGGCGCTTTAGTGAAACAAGCTTTTTCAAACACACGTATTTGGCGGCGGTCTAGGACAAGTGGGCGCAGCCAACTGGGCGCGGCCGACTGGGCGCTGCTAACTGGGCGCCGCCGACTTGGCGCTAGGCCAACTGGCCGCAGGGACAACTGGGCGCGAGCCAAGTGGGCGCGGGACAGGTGGCGGCAAATTTATATTATGCAATATATTTACATATTTTTTTATTGTGGCTGACGAGAAATATTTTTATTGCTATATTATATAAAAATTAACTAATGGTGAAACATTAACTTCGTAGCTATACTGTGATACACCCGTTTCAGAGCTAGCGTTTATATGGGATTTAACATTTACATAATAATTACTCACCATTAGTTATTTTTTATATAATGTACAATAAAAATATTTCTCGTCAGTTACAATAAATAAATAAATAAATATGGTGCTTAATATAATTTTGGCGCCCACTTGTCCCGCGCCCACTTGGCTCGCGCCCAGTTGTCCCTGCACCCAGTTGGCCTAGCGCCCAGTCGGCGGTGCCCAGTTAGCAGCGCCCAGTCGGCCGCGCCCAGTTGGCCGCGCCCACTTGTCCCATCCCCATTTGGCGGCCCCATAAATTGCCGCCCGAGACAGTTACCCCCCCTCCCCTAGATCCATGGATGATTACCGATAAAAATATAAAGTAGAAACATTTATATTCATTCCTTTTATTTTGGATAATAAGTTGTTTTGGCGCTTCCCTACTTATATTTTAAACGATTTTCTTCAGCGAAAGTAAAGAGAGATAGCTAGTATATTAGCGCAATCTTTCTACCAAGAGAGGTAGTAATATATTATTCATTTGTTTCATTTCTTTCAGCGGCCGTAGGGCACTTGGCGAACCGATGTATGAGGTGAAGAGTGAGGAGGATTTCCTGGCAGAGAGATTAATTTTTTCTTTCGGATCTACGAAATGGTTGACTGTAAGATATCGCTATAGCGATAAGTCCGCCATTTGTGCATAGATTGTCTTCTTTATAAAACCAGTGTAATATTAAGTACAGACTGCGCTGAAAGGATCATTTAACGAAGGTAACGGCAAGACTGAGAAAACTTGTGTATTACTTTAGAAGTTTGTGGAACGTCTTAGATTTCAATACGCTAAGAAGTGTCTACTTTGCTGTCTGCGAGTCAGTTATTCGATATGGCATCGTAACTTTGGGATGTACGGCAAAAACGATTTTGGCCACCCTTTACAAAGCGCAAAAGGCTATACTGAGGGTAATCAATAAAAAACCCCGAACATATTCTTCCGATGACCTTTTCCGAGAGTATAGAGTGTTGAGTGTGAGAAAAATGTTTGTGCTAGTAACACTCACTAAATTCCAGAGTGAGTTAGGAAAACAGGAAAAAAGCCAGCAATCTCGTGTGACAAGAAGATCGAAACAAACAAGTTTTGCAATACCACTCAGGAGATCCGCTTTTGGCCAATCCAGCTTCTCTTATCTCTATCTCAATCTTGCCTCGAAATTTTATAATAGCCTACCGCCAAACATTAACGTCATTAAAATTTTCTATACATTTAAAAATAGTTTGAGTGCCTACCTCTTAAATTATATAAATGCAGATATTGAACACCTTATTAGATAATTGAATCTTTATAATAAAAATATAATAGTATATGTAGTACTATAAATTGATGATTTCTAAATATAATTTTATTTTTATTTTTGTGAATTCATTTTGTATATTATTAATACATATTAATACATATATAAATATACTTATTAATACATATATAAATATATATTAATTTTTATCATGTTTTAAAATAAAATAATTGGTTATTGACAATTTCATGACATTTTCTTACGAATTTTTAATTAGATAATTAAGATATTTTTGTTACATTATGTATGATTTTGTTTATTTATATAAATATAATATTATAGACTTCTTAGGATAATTAAAATAAATTGTCTACCTTGGAACAGGCGGCAGCCTAGTTAGGTTAAGACTTTTGTATATCGAATCTACTCATAATTTGAAATCAATAAATAATTTGTAATGTGTAATTCATTAAGTTATGTTTTTATAGCACAATAAAGTTATTCTATTCTATTCTATTCTATTTTTTCGAGTTGAGGCAAAAACTTGACATTAGCGCCTCTCCCCTCCGGTATTCGAGATTAATAATTTTAGGAAACTCACAAAACAAATGTAATCGGTAAGTTTTTTGTCACCGGAGATTAGGAAACCTTAAATAAATTTGCACTCTAACCTATTTGCTAATAACTTTATTTATGTGAACTTCCCTTCCTTATCAATATAAAATACCTACAACCAGTGAGTGCAGAAAACCCACAAGCCATACTGTACACACCTCCAATCAGGTCTCAGCAAGTTTTACTATTTAGGTAATCTTGATACAGCTATAAGCTTCGAGCTTTCCTTTCCGCAATAGAATTTAATACCGAATCAAATGATAGTTTTTACGGGATTCGTTTGAAAGAGTAGAAGTTAAAAATGCAAGTAATGCGGATTGCTCTCACAAACAAAAAGCCACAACAAGTAAATATATTAGCCCTTCAAGTAGCGGCATAATATCATGGCAGACCGCGGCATTTTATTGGAATGTCTTGCAATATCGCCGCGCTCGATAAATAGTACTATAACTATGGAACTACTATAGAAATCATAAAAAATAACGACTGTGCAATGATTGCATTGAAAGTTTGTATATAGAATATCGAAATTTCATTTTGTAAAACAATTAGATAATTCTGAATAAATATGACAAAGTCGAAAAAGTGAAAAAAACTCGGCATTTCTAAATTGTACTTGTCTTACGGAAAAATACGGAACCCTATTTAGAAACTGTAAATAATATCGTGATATTTATTAGATTCTCTATCAAAAGCAAAATTTTTTTTTGCTTATTTAAATACAAAAATAATTAGATTTTAACTCATAAGATTTAAATGATTTCTCGAAAAAAAAAATGTTGATGTTTGACAATGGAATTTTGCCATAAATATCCGCGAAATGACGCGCAAAATTATTCCAGCGGCCGCCTATGTATCTATGGTAATAATAAGATATTTGGTATGGATTTTAGGATGCGTTCGAATTAGAAAATAATATTACTGTGCGCTCCGGGAGCAAGCCGCCAATATTAGTCGTTACGTAGTCAACGGTGTTGTGATGTACAACAAAATGTGGTCGTTACCTATTGTTGTAATAATTATTTTTATTAGTTTTTTTTAAACAAATATTTGTTGTTTATGTATTTCTCCATATACATACATGTATATTTCCGGTATGTACTCAATCAGACCTTTTATTTGACATCAAACACGATATTTTTCTGTTAAAATTTATTGGCATTTGGACATTTAAACAACTACTTACTTAATATTATATAAACAACTGAAATACTTGGAATTGGAATAACATAACGATTCTAACAGTATTACATACTTCTAAGTCGACTAAAGCGTTTAGAAGTTATGGTGAAATGCAAAAGAAGAATCGTTAGTATGACGCGTCCTGATTTGCTAAGCGCTTTAGTGGAAAAATCTTTTTTAAACACCCTAATTTGGCGCCACCATAAATTACCGCCCGAGGCAAATACCCTTCTTCACCCCCTCCCAATCCCCTAGATCCGAGGCTTACTATCGATATAAAATATAAAGTTGAAACATTTATAGTCAGTCCTTTTATTTTGGCTGAGCAATGAATTATTTGTTGCTTTCCCCAGGTATACTTTAAACGAATTTTCTTCAGCGAAAGTAATAAGAAGATCGCTAGTATTTCAGCGCAATCTATCCATCTAGAGAGGTAGTGATATATTATTCATTTGGTTCATTTCACTGAGCGCCGTAAGGCACTTTGCGAACCGATTTATGAGGTGAAGAGTGAGGAGAATTTCCTGCCAGAGCGAATGACTAGCTTTATGAGCCGTAACTACTGCTAAGGCTACCCGTATATTCGAGATGTAATGTGACATGCAGCGGGCGGTGTTTCACTACTCATCACACCGTCAGATTTAGTACTGTCCCCGCTCACAGGCGTTAGCGTCATTCTTGCGTGTAGGTCCAAATTGAGTTGTCAACTACAAAGGGCAAACTCGTCACTTCAGGAAGTTTTAACGATAATGATCGTTCTATCTCCCGCGAGGAGAGCGTAGATAACCTAGAGACAATACAAATCTACTGTTTATCTAAGCCAACATGCCCGTCAGAGCCAACGCCTTACGGCGAGACACCGGCAAAGAAAAAGAGCGTACAGCCTCGCTCTATGTTCTACCAGTTTTGGAAGGATATCTCCGCCTGGAATTAACCATCTGGATACCTCTAACCTCCCGACTAGTTACGGGTTTGAATTCGCTCGCGCGACCTCTACCTGCCGTATATTCATGGATGATTCAGTTTGAATCTATCGCGCATCATTGCCCGGCTCTGAAATTAGGATCAGCTAGCCAATTGGTAATTTCAAGATTGACAACAGGCCTCCCTGGTTGACGATAGGTCTTGGACTTTCACCCCCGCTGCTTAGAAAACACTATATTTCCATAGTCCCCTGACTCCTTCAGCAATTAGTCAGAGTGCACAACCGATTGGCGACCCTGCACGGTGCGCAAATCGTTCAGTAGCGCCGGGAGGCAATCCATAGGGTAAACCGATCCAACATCCGCGAGGCCTTGGACACGAGTGTCCTACCCGGGGTAGTCTTCTCGCCACACGAGAAGGCTACTGAAAGGAGCTGAAGCATGAGTTGAACCGACCCGAAAGCACAGTGGGTCTTATGGCCCAAGCTGCACGAAACGGTTCGCTACCTGTTAGATGGTACAACTAGAGCTGTCAACTACAAAGGGCGAACCTGTCACCTCAGGAAGTTTTAACGAAATTTGATTGTTATGTCTTCCGTGAGGTGAGCTCAGAAGACTTCGTCGAAACAGTTCGTCGTCAAGCTCCGCCACATGCCCGTAAAAGGCCAAGGCCTTATCCGCGAGATGGCCAGGTATGTTACCCTGCAGGCCGACAGTCACGCCCTTACTTCCAGTTGCAACCAGATTACTCCGGTCTCCCGACTAGTTACGATTTCGAGGTCGCTTGCTCGGTACTCTCCCTTACGAAGCGGTGAAACGGTGATTACCGAATCTATCGCGGACCACAGCGTCCTTTGCCCGGCTGTTCACCCAGGATCGGATGGCCGATGGTCATTTCAAGAGCAGCCGCCGTAAGGTCCGCAACCACCCCCGCTCTATAGAAAACAGTACTGCTTTCAGACTCCCCTGACTGTTAGTCAGATGGGAGCTAACGGGTCCATGATGAGTTGGCCACGATGACCCATGTGTTCAGGGTCGGTCATACTCACGGGTCAACACCCATCCGACGGCCTCCACGCACGGGGTGCGAACCTGGGTAGGACACTGGGTCAACCAGTCTCCCCTGGGAATCAAACCTCTGGCGCTCCTGGACGGCCTGCGCACCGAGCGGCCCAAGCCAATCGATTGTGCTCTCCGACTAACAGTCGGGGGAGTCTGGGAACTGTATTGTTTCCTATTGAGCGGGGGTGGTTGTGTACCTTATGGCGACTGCTCTTGAATTGACCATTGGCCATCCGATCCTGGGTGAACAGCCGGGCAAAGGACGCCTTGGTCCGCGATAGATTCGGAGTACTCCGTTTCACCGCTTCATAAGGGAGAGGACCGCGCAAGCGACCTCGAACTCGGAACCAATCGAGAGACCGGAGAAATCTGGTCACAATTGGTAGTTAGGGCGCGAGTGCCGCCCGCCAGGTAACATACCTGGCTACTCGCGGTAAGGCGTTGGCTTCTAACGGGTTGTGGCGTAGCTAAACGTCGGATTTGTAATGTCCAAAGTCTTCTACGCTCACTGCACGGTCGATAGAACGATGAATCGTTAAAACGTTCTGCGGTGACGGGTTCACCCGTTGTGGTTGACATCTCAATATGTTAGTCAGATGGGGTCAGCGAAACAGACTCACCTTCTCTCCGACGAAAACTCAGGCGCTCCGCCTGAAGGGACATCTTAAGCGGAACCCTGTCATCAGGATGAACGGTCGCCCGGTATCCTTCCCGGCCACCGTTCTATACCTGGGGGTGACGCTTACGGCTTCCCTTTCCTTTCTTTCGCACGCAAAGACTACAGCCGAAAAATCCCGGGATCTATTCTTTGCGCTCCGCGGAGTGAGTCGGGCCGACTGGGGAATTCGTTTTCCGGCGGTCATGACTATCTATAAGGGCGTCTTCGTCCCGCGTGCGACTGCCGCACGCGCTTGGACAGAGAGTCTGCTGTTCCTAAGGCGACGCGTGTCGCGCTGCTGCGCGGACAGCGCATCCCTCTCGTGGCCCTGACCGGGGCGTACAGAACGACATCCATTCTTGCGTTACCCGTCATCGCTGGCGTTCTGCCGATTGACCTGGAGATTCTGGAGCATGCAGCGTTGTCGCGGTACCGCCGGCGCGAGCCGGTAGTCCTTCATGGCCTATCGATAGACCCGGTGGCGCACCGAGCTGGGGAGTTTGCCCGCCTGATTCGGGTGGAGGCCTTGCGTGTCTGGCAGGCTAGATGGGACGCCGGGGGTACGGGCCGCCTCACCCATTGCTTTTTCCCGTCCGTCGCAGTGCGGATGGCAAATTCGTTTCTGCGGTTCGACCACCATACCACGCAGCTGGTTGGGGGCCACGGAGAGTTCAGAGCCAAACTATTTGACTTTGGACTTGCCGATGACCCCCGGTGCGCCTGTGGGTATGGTCGCCAAACTGCGGAACACGTAATTTGGTCTTGCCCAATTCTAACGGCTGCACGGGAGAAATTGATGGATGCAGTGGGCGCGTGCGTTGGGCGCTCTCCGATTTGGTACCCGGATTTGGTCAGTTGTAGGAGCTGCTTCCAGTCGTTTGGCGAGTTTGTGGAGCACTGGGTGGCTTCTTGGGAAAGCATGAGGCCTCGGGATACCCCCCAGGTGGTACCCTCTTCCTTGGTGGCGTGATTCGGCGGCTACTTCCAGCCCGAAGTGCCCGTCTTTGTGTCCGTCTCTTTACCGCCCCGAGGGGCGTTTCGTTCTTTGCAGGATCCAGGGATTCCTCCCCCCCGTGGCTGCTCCGAGATCTGCCCACGGACCGTGCGCCTTCACCATCATCGTTCTGGAGCGTCCTCTACCCCGCTTACCGGCTCCTGAATTTACGCTATCTGTTCCTTTTTTTTCCTTTTGTGAATATTGTAAATTTAGTAATATTTTTGTAATTTTTTCTTTTGTAAATACCTTTTATTATAAATAAATGGGTTCTCAGGGCGGTACGGGGGCGGGGGGTGGTCTACCCTATTTCACCCCCTGCGCGTTTTACCCTTCTGGTACGCGCAGGGTTGTCGTAGCACGACATCCCGGGCAGACAAGACGATCCTCGTCGTTATAACTGCCCAGGCGGTGGGCGGGGTTTGCTGCCCTCACCTATCGCCTTGAAACCCTTAACTGTTAGTCAGAGTCAGTTTCCCCTGGGAATCAAACCTCTGGTGCTCCTGGACGCTCTGCGCACCGTGCGGCGCAAGCCAATCGATTGTGCACTCTGACTAACAGTCGGGGGAGTCTGGGAACTGTATTGTTTCCTATAGAGCGGGGGTGGTTGCCTACCTTACGGCGTTATGCCTACCTTATGTTAGATAGTAAGTGAATTGTTAAATATTCATTTCATTTAATAAACGGTTCACGGTGGGCCGGAGGGGGTAGAAACCAGGAGAATCTTCCTCCATATCTCCGTTCGTCCACCCCTCACGTGATACCCTTCTGGTACGCGTGAGGCTGTCGATGCACGATATCCCTGGCAGATAAAACGACCGATGTCGTTAGAACTGCCCGGGTGGTGGGCGGGGTTGCTCCCCCTCGCCTGTCACCGCGTAGCCTAATAAGGGTCTTCGGGGCCAACTCAGCAAGGGCCCATTAGCTCCCCAGAAATAAGAGCCAGGATAGGACGCTGGCCTGCGGGCCGGTCTTTTCTAGGAGTCAACTTTTGGGCGCTCCTGGACGGACTGCTCACCGTGCGGCGTCAGCCAACCGATTGTGCACTCTGACTAACAGTCGGGGGAGTCTGGGAACTGTATTGTTTCCTATAGAGCGGGGGTGGTTGCCTACCTTACGGCGTTATGCCTACCTTATGTTAGATAGTAAGTGAATTGTTAAATATTCATTTCATTTAATAAACGGTTCACGGTGGGCCGGAGGGGGTAGAAACCAGGAGAATCTTCCTCCATATCTCCGTTCGTCCACCCCTCACGTGATACCCTTCTGGTACGCGTGAGGCTGTCGATGCACGATATCCCTGGCAGATAAAACGACCGATGTCGTTAGAACTGGCCGGGTGGTGGGCGGGGTTGCTCCCCCTCGCCTGTCACCGCGTAGCCTAATAAGGGTCTTCGGGGCCAACTCAGCAAGGGCCCATTAGCTCCCCAGAAATAAGAGCCAGGATAGGACGCTGGCCTGCGGGCCGGTCTTTTCTAGGAGTCAACTTTTGGGCGCTCCTGGACGGACTGCTCACCGTGCGGCGTCAGCCAACCGATTGTGCATATTGATTAAAAGCCGGGGTAGTTTAAGTACAGTAATGTTTCCTATAGAGCGGGGGTGGTTATTAACCTTGCGGTAACTGCTCTTGAAACGATCATTGGGCCACCCGATCCCAAGGGAATAAGCCGGGAAAAAGATGCCGTGGTCCGCGATAGATACGAGTGACACCGTATCGCCGCTTCATTAGGGAGAGGTCTGCGCAAGCGACCTCGATCCTGTAACCAGGAGGTAGGAGGTATCCTGTAGGTTAATTCCAGACGGGAGACAGAACGATCTAATGTCGTTGAAATTTACTGAGGTGACGGATTCGCCCGTTGTAGTTGACAGCTCTAGTTAGTAACCCGAAAATAGTAAATTAATAAATAAATAAATATAATTTCAGGAGTTGTATTTCGCAATTATTAAAATGGCCTTTGTTGAGATCCCAAACACTGTATTATTTTTTTATGTACCGCCCCTATAAATTCCTATATAAATTGAACAGAGTTCCACACAGGGTTAATAGTACCTAAAACATACCCAGCTCCGAACAACCCATTAACGTTCGCATTGCGGGCTGAAGCGTGCATTTATTTGTTGGCAATAAAGGGTTTACGACAAATTTCACGGAAATTTATGTCAGATCGGACCCTTCTGAGTTTCTTGCTTTAGTTCCACTCATTAAAGTGTGTGCTGGAGGCATTGCTGAGGTATTATCATTGATTATATATGGTACTAGCTGACCCGTACCCACTTCGTTGGGCGGTAAAACTTTTTACCTGTGATGAAATTATGAGTGTGGTTCGGTTAGTACTGCGTGCTATGATTTATTTCCTGACTGCCAAAAGAAGGGTTATATTTTTCCTGCATATGTATGTATGTACTTGCATGCCAATTTGATTATAATACCGTTATTTGTGAGTGTCTTCTTGTGAGTGTCTTATTTGTGAGCGTATTATCTCTTTAACTATTTATGCAGCAAAAGGGCAATTATATGCAGTAAAAGGGAAAAGTCTTTTGCTTTAAACACTTGAGATGATAAATTTACTTATTTTGATAAGAATTCATAAATTCTTGATAATATGACCAATAAACATGACCTAACGATTTAAAATATTTTTTTAATATAAAATACTACCGTTTGTGACTTAAATATAAAAGGTAGATATTTGCTGTCGCTGACTTTTTTGTAGGCATTATTAAGCTCTACAACTTTTCTTTTAAACTTAATCATATATCTCTCATCGTTAAGGCAGCGTTAGTTAGAAACGTTTTCGTTCGACCGCTTATTCTCCGACTTTGCAAATCCGACTACCACGAAAAAGTCTTTCTATTTTTCAGATTAATATATAGCCTATGACAGTCACAAAATATTTGGCTTTCTATTGGTGAAAGAATTTTTTAAAATCGGTTCAGTAGATCCAGGGATTACTTCCTACAACCTCACAAACTTTACCTCTTTATAATTTTAGTATGGATTAGATTGTTCATCTTCATAGTACGTTTAGGCAAACTTTCTACGCCGGCGACATGCAGATGGCGCTAATAGCATCGATGGCGGAACTAACAGTAATTTATTTGTCCATCTATAATAACATTGATCGCTCCTTCTAGTCCTTTCGCAATTACAACGAAGCAGCTACCTTTCATGGGCTTCAATCCTTACAATCAAGAAGAAAATGCGCAGACGTGGTGTTTTTCCATAAATTATTGGCAGGTTACACTGATTGTTCTGATCTTCTTGGAATGGTATCTTTCCGTGTACCATCGCGACTCACTTGCCAAACGGAGTTATTCCACCTTCCGCAGGTTAGTACTAATTATGCAAAAGACTATTTCATGTATGGGGTATGTAAAATTTGTAATACGCAGCTCGGCGATATTGACGTATTCAATACGTCATCATTCGCTCTTAAGAAAGCAATTATTAATGACGGTGTTGATTTATCATTGTAATCGCAATATATAATATATTATAAATAATATTTATTCAAGAATATCTTTAAATAATATGTATGACTATATTATGGAACGTGTATTTATATAAAATTTTATTTGCTTATTATGACCCCTTTCTTCCCAGTTCCCACCTCTCCCTCTGTATGTTAATTCTTCAAAAAATATATATTTTTGCGTTTAAATTATGAATGATTAAGTGGAAACATGTAATTAGCTTAATTTTTTTTACTTAATAATTTTGTACCAAATTTATTGTAACAGCTGTATGTTTCCGCTGCATGTAATAATAAAATAAAATAAAAATGATGAATGGCTTTTTTATAAAAATATGATTAACCATTATATAAAAACTCAATAATTTAACGAATGATAACAATAATAACAAAAGTCTTTGAAAAAGCAATTAATATCCCTAAATTCCTAGATTTCCTACTTCTCATCCTATCCTCCCCTGTTCTCCGCTTCTTGCGGATATTCTATACATCTTAATTATATTGAAACTATTGGCATTTTTGTTATTTCATCAATTTTTGTTATAATTTTTCAAAATTTATTTTATTCCCGAAACCAGCTGGCACCTAAATTCTTTCACATTCACGAAGGTTGGCTCTAGGAGATTGTAATTTAGATAATAATATCTCATAGAGTGTCTTTTTTCTTAAAATGTGCAATAAAAACATCTCTATATGGGGTTGAAGAAAAGATATGAAAATTAAGGTTCGAGGAAGTAATATGTGATAATATACATTTAAAATTGCGGCGTAACTTATTTTTCAATAAGAAATACAAAACAAATCGTGGATTTAATTAAATGGTTTTTATGCATTTGTAAAAAAAAACTACTGGCACCTGAATTATTTCACTTCCATGCAGGTTGGCTGTAAGAGGTTGTAATTTGAGTAATAAATTCGCCTATTGTGTGTTTAATTCCTAAAATGTGCAATTAAAAAAATCTTTCTATCTGGGGTTGAAAAAATGATATGAAAATGTGATAACATATTTTAAAAAAATTTGGGGTAACTTACAAATCAAAAACAAAAATACGAAAAAGCATCGATTTTGTGAGATGGTTTGTGTGCATTTGTAAAAATTTCTACTGGCACCTAAATTCTTCCACTTGGATGGAGGTTGGCTGTAAGAGATTGTAATTTAAGTTATAAATTCGCCTATTGTGTGTTGTTTTTTTATAAAATCTCTTGGGTTGAAAACACGATATGAAAATTAAGGTTCAAGGAAGTAATGTATGTGATAATGAAACTTTTTTAAATTTCGCCGTAGCTTACAATTCAATAACAAATACGAAAAAGCATCGATTTTATGAGATGATTTGAATGCATTTGTAAAAAAAATCCAGTGGCACTTAAATTGTTTTACCTGCATGAAGGTTGGCTGTAAGATATGTAATTTTAGTAATACATTCGCCTATGTTGTGTTTTTAAAAAAAAAATGTGCAATAAAGATTTTCTATCTATCTGGGTTTAAAGAAACTACATGAAAATTAAGGTTCGAGAAAGTAATATGTGATAGTATATGTATTTTTTAATTTTGATGTCTTTTACATATCAATAACAAATTTGAAAGAAGCATCGATTTTATGAGTCGGTTTGTGAGTATTTGTATAATTTTAATGGCTCCCTTTATTTACGAAGAAGGCCTAATTGGAAAAATAATTAGCTTTTTTACACGCAATTAATGTAGGGCTACCATTGGATATCCCCAAAAGGAGCCCATTATCCATAAATTGCCCCAAATAGCCAGTTTCTAACGCGAAACGGAAGCACGCGCCATCTTTGCTACTCTTTTACAACCCATCCTTTATTCAGTAAATAAACTGAAATTAAATTACTACAGCTGTTGTGTGTAAACTCTGTAGGAATTGCCAAGGCTATCTAGGAGTAATTATTTCTGTAAAACCTTCGAGCAGTATTTATTATTTATTTATTTATTTCAAACCGACAACGGAAATACATAAAATTGTGATACTAGGTAATTCTGTGAGGTAAGGGGGCGTCCATTAATTACGTGAGGCGTTTAGGAGGAGGGGAGGGGGTCGATCTGAATCTCACCCAATCCCAGGTGGAGGAAAGGGGGTAGGGGGGTCTCGGAAAATATGGCGTATTGTTTTTCCTGCAAGAAACAGTGTAAAATTGCAAGAAACTGGGTTAAATTAAGCAAAACATGTATCTCCACTAAACTATGGTTAAATCCTACACAATAATGTTTTAGGCTCATCGCGTCTCGCTTATATTGGATCGGGCGGCAGCTGCACGTTTACTTACTTCATCGAGTTGCAGAATAATACCGCTTTCCATGAAAAGCAGACCTCAAATAGGTAAGAAAAAAATTGGTCTGCCGAGGCTCAGATTGGGAGTTTTTCGCTGTAATAGTTTTCTTACTTACCAATTTGAAATATTCGACAAACAGCTTGAGAGCCAGAGCGCGCGGTATATCCAGCCGGGCTGTGTTTTGCCAGTCAAATAGGGTAAACGCGGTCCCAATTCAGGCACCGGTACTTAATGGACTTTCAAGCGGCAAAAGTAACACGTTGACTGTCCGTGCATTATATGCAGGTGAAAATATTTGGAAACAGAACATGCTGTAGATATTTTCGATGATAGTGTGAACATTCTGAATACTGATGAGTCTGGTTTCCTAATGTCGCGAGGAAGGATTTTGCAGTTTCGTGCTATGAAAGATACCGAAGTTTTGGCAAAGTTTGGCGTAAAATAAAATAACACGTCAACTCCATAACACAACTAGCAGAACGCTTAGACCACCAGAGCAATCCATTATTTCCCATAGATTGAAAATTCAATATCTTTTGAACCACCAGAATGTTCAATATTTTTGAGGTGATGAGGAGATGAGGCGTGGCTGAAATTGATATTAAGTTGATTAGGTACTCACGGAGATATTATTTTAAGTAATGAAAAGTAAATGAAAGTATGAATGAAATGCGTACTTTATTGGCACACAGTGAATTTTTAACCAGTTTCCGCCCCGGTCTTCAAACCCTTTTCATTTTAAAATCTCCTGTCATTTGCATGAATCGTCGATTAAAATAGAATAATGCATTGAAAAGCTTTTAGGCTTTTATTAATAAAGTTAGTCGGATTTTAAAAAATCTTCCGATTCTTGTAATTATGCCAGAGAGGGGGTAACATATTCGTGAGTATTTATATATTTAGGGTAGTAATACAATTATGTTGCTGCTCTGAAAGCAGAGCAGCATTGGACGCTCTGGCTAAAGCCACCACAGAATCTTCTGTAGACAGGGACAGTATGCAAGAGCTCAACAAATTGGGAAAAGCCAACAAAATCACCTTAATATGCATACCGGGCTATTAAGGCATACCCGGCGACGAAGAGGCCGTCAGACTGGCAAAATTGAGCACACTCGAATGCCAGATAGAGCAAGTTGTTAGGTCGCCAGAGACTGCTTGGAGCAGAAACATCGGGCATCCTGAAAACAGAGCCAAGGATGTCGCCAGACAAAAGCCAAAAATACCACTTCCAAAGAAAGCCTTACTAGACATGAGCAAGAAGAACTTTACAACCACTATCGGTCTCCTCACCTAACACACGATCCTTAGATCACATATATTCAACCTTGGCTTGACTGAGAGTAAGGACTGCCGAATATGTGGCGAAGAACCCTAAGACAGCATACACATCTTTGGTCGCGGCCCAGGCCCGCCTCAAAAAGATACAGTTTACTGGGACGAGCCTTTCTCGAACCCAAAGATCTGCCCAAATTGAAGGTCAGTGATCTGCATGGACTGGTAAGCAGTACCGGGCTACTAGCAGACCACTGACCCAACCACAAAGTGGGTAGTTACAAAAGATCTTTTAGCTCCTGGTGACATCAAGGGCTGGAAACAAGCCCCCCACTAAGCTTACTACTAATACTACTAATTCAAATATGTTTAGGTGAGTACATATCGTAATATCAGAACTTAGGTACTACGCACAACAATAATTTTAACATTGAGTCAATACCAGAAAACATACATCACGTAGTTCAGTAACGATATCATCTAACTCAGAGCTACCCAAACTTATTAACCCGTAGACCACTTGCAGTCTTTTTTTTTGTTTTCCGTATCCTGCCCAATATTGAATTTTCCTAAACCTATTAACTTTAAATGTGTTTTCGACAGCTGGCACAGTACTGATACTGAACTGAACCAGTTTTTAACACGCTTTTATTAGGTCGACCTGTATGTAACTATGTAATGGAATCTAAGGTCACTAATTTAACCATCTTCCAAGGATTGTAGCGTCATGATAATTGGCAGCTATATGTAGTTCTGATGACAATACAATAATATGGTACTGTCGAACTGATCTGACGATGGAGTCGGAAGATATGAACTGGAACTTCATGATGGAACATCGTATCATAGCTGTGTTTGGACTTGTCAGAAAAGTCTTGGAATGAACTTTGACCACGATTAGGTTTCAAGGTCTGATGATGAAGCCGGAAGATAGGATTTTTTTGGTTTTTACGTGCATTTATAAAAGCGTGTTTTTAGTGTTTTTTTTAAAACTAATAATTTATTTTTGTTCAACCACTAGGCTGGTGCCTTATCGTGGAATTCGCCTTGTTGCCTATTAGCAACATCTTCTAGGTAGGCATTTATAGCGTCACGCAGTCAAACACTCAGGCGGTCACCCATGCAAGTATTGACCGAGCCCAACGCCGCTTAACTTCGGTTACAACGAGGAGAACCGGTTTCAAAGTGGCTACGGACGCTACTAGATAGATAATAAGATAAAAAATGATAAAGAATAATAAAAATAAAACGGCTTGTCTACTAACCGAGAAAGCCTTGACTACTAGTTTTTTACTTGACTTCGTTTACTAATCAATCACGAATGAGGCGCTATTAATCTTGACATAACGAAGATGTCGAATAACTATTTTCCGATATTTGTTCACGATGAAACGCAATAGTCCCGAATTTGCATTAAAATTTAATTTTAATCTCCGTCCATTTTATGTGTGACCTTTCACAAGCCGAAAAGCAAAAACGTGGGCCGCCCTAATATTTCATTACCTCCTACAAGCAATAATAAAGCAATTATAACCGCCCTAGGGTAAGCAATAATCTCCAATATTTTCCCCCGTAAATTTCGAGCTGTGATTTATGGCCTGCGGTTCAGAAACGGCTAAAGTCAAAACCAAACATGTACGAGATCCCGCTGCTTGATTTTTCATTTTAATTAATTTATACATGTATTTGTCTTACTTTCCCTGTAGAGGAAAATATTTTGAAAGCACTTCTGTGTGGCTGTGTGCTGGGAGCGAATGGGCCCTTGCCGAGTTGGCCACGAAGATCCATTCTGTTCAGGGTTGGTCACACTCACGGGTCAACACCCATCCGGCGATTGAAAGAACAATCATATATTATTCTACCAGCCTGGGGTTCACCCATTATTGACGGGTTCACCCATTGTAGGGGAACACTCACAATTTATTTGGTACGATTGCCTTACTACGGGCTTAGGTCTATTTAGGTGGCGTTGATTTTAGGAATATACTCGGCTATGGTGTTTTATATCTAGCTACTATTTACAATGAAGCCTCTACTTGTGCTAATGTAATAATCAACTACAGTTACCAATAAAAAAATAAAAAAAACGATTGCCAGACTATGCTGTTTGGTATTATCGTGCATGACCTTGAGGTAAATGAATAAGGATCAGTCAGTGTTGATCTTCTGTGGTTGTCATGTTGTTTTGGCGGCGTCCGTTAAATAATAATAATAATAACTATTATTTTATTAATTCAAAAATATTAATTTACATTGCATTAATTGCATAATCTGCCTAAATAGGCCATAGCCCGTACCAAGGAAGACTTTATGTATGGCAATGACTTATTCATATGCACATAGTATTAAAATTAAACATACAAAATGTGATAAAATATAAAACAGATAAGTGAATTCAAGTTAAACTTATAATTATATTTAAAATATCGACATTGCATAATCATGGAAATATTAATATAAAATATCGCAATATGAAGTTTATAGAACAAATAATTAAATAATATAAAAATCTGTAGTTTACGAGAATTATTCAATCACTGATGCCAATAAATACCCATGGCAAGTTACTCGATTAACTTATCTCTTTCTAGAGGTGATGTAAATTGGCCACCAAGATCGTGCGATTTGACCCCGCTAGATTTTTATTGCGGGGTATTTCTAAGTCGAAGGTCTATGCCAATAAGCCGCAATCGACCGATGCCCTCAAAGTCAACATAATTGTGTTGGCCAGGCCATCGCTCAAATTCAGTTATTGAAAATTGGACCTCTCGGATCCGTGCCAACGTGCGAAGCCGCGGAGAACGATTTTACGATTTCATATTCCATAAATATTGGCATACACGGGCCTTTTCAATAGAAAAATAATTTAGTTAATACCTCACAATAATTTAGTTATTACAATAATACAATTAATTAGTACAATACAAGTATTACAATTAATTAGTACAGCCTCTCAGTGGCTCGTGCCAACAAGGGTTTGACAGTACCCTCCAAACCCCCAATACAGTTTGTGCGGGATGACTCTAAAGGCAAAAAACATTTCAATACAAAACCTTTCTCAATAATCAAAAAGCTTCAGATTGGATTCTGGAGGTCGATTCGGTCTCTAAGCAGTATAAATTCCCTGAAAGTCTCGGATGAAGAGCCCTGCGTCCAGATATAACTCTTTACTCTCTACCTCGGAAGATGGTCCTTATCGTGGAATTAACTGTTCCATGGGAATCAAAGATCCCAAAAGACCACGATTACAAATTAAATAAATACCATGATCTCGCAAATGCCGTCACCAGGAACGGCTTCACTGTTCACCTTCACGCGGTGGAAGTTGGCGCTCGTGTCCTGCCAGCTAAATCTCTGTTTCACATTTTTAAAGATCTTGCTCTCTCCAGGAAAATAATCAACTCCTACTTAGAAAAATTATCTAAAACCGCAAGTTCCTCATCTCAAATTTTATGGCTTCGAAGGGGGAGTGAATGGGTGGTAAGGTGCTCGCTCACATGTGGCAAGACAGCTGTCCTAAACCTACCACAGCCGGTCGTTAGCCCGGAATCCACTGCTCACCCCCCAGAAGTGTAATAATACTATATGATGGGCCCGACTTCGGATGGTGAATTCCATGGCAGCTTCGTTTGTATTTTATTTATTTTTATTTATAATAATAACTATCAAGCTTGTTTTATTGCACAGACTGTCAACATCGAACCGCGCATATTGCAAAACCCTAAACCATACAATAAAATAACAGAAGAATTTAGATATTAAGATGTCGGATCCTGTACTAATACGAGTCGATTAAAGGGGGTTCACACTAGTAAGGGCATTAGCAAATTAGCTGTGACCACGCTCGCGGCTTAACGGCTATTCGTAATATAACATGTACGCTTCATACAACATTTACAAGCGCGTAAATTTTAGTTAGGGTCATAGGCGGGGAACCCGAAAATTAATACGTATTAGGTATGAACCCTGGATTTTCCTTACTTTCCAAGTTCATACGTAGAATAAAATCATGATATGTGATGATATGTGAATAAATGGTAGAATAGGTAGAATAAAATCATGATATGTGATATGCTTTAATGATTCAAAAAAAGCTATTTTCCGATTTTTTTTAATTCTTTCACTATACTCCTCTGCAAGTATGAATTTAGTAAACGACACAATTGATTTCAAAATCTAATTTAAGCAGTTTGGAAATTATTTCATTTTTACCCTTTAGAGCTTCATGTGACATTTCTGTAACAAACTACTAATCCCCCTAAAAGCCCCCTAAATAAGGCATTAAATTCATTTAGTTCATTTGAATCCGTCTAGCACTACTGTACCCTACCACTTAGTATCGAATAAAAATCATAGATAGCGTAACTAAGCGACCTATGTGAGTTTAAATGTTGCGCGTTGATGAAAGTGATAAATTAGAACTAAGGCAGATGTTGAATGACTGATAAAAAAATATAAAAAGTGTATACAATTGTGTGGTTTTCGTGGAAACCTGTAGGTAAGAATATAATTTTATCCATTCAAAATTTCGAAGCAAAAGATGGCACGTTAGGATGTTTTAACATTTACTGGAACTGACTAAGGCAAATTCTTGATTATTATACCCAAGAGTAAGGAAGGCAAAATATCTCAACGGCAAACAAATGTCTTCAGCAGAATTTAGACTTGAGATAGACGAGACCTTATGCGAGCTTGGCCTGAAGCCTAACATCAAGAGTCGTAGGTCTTTAGAAGACGAAATTCAAGCCAAAAAACATAAGGGCCCTGCAGAACATGTTCCTTCATTGGCAGTAAGGCAGGACCAGGTCGGTCATTGGCTGATTTGGGTTAAAAAAAGGATACGTTGCAAGATTCCCAAGTGCACTGGCGTTTCACAAACAATTTGCGAAAAATGCAGTCTAGCATTATGCTATACCTAATAAACAAAATAATTGTTTTAAAAATTTCCATACAACATAAATGTTGTTTTATATGTTCAACTCAATGATACAGTAATGTCACATTCCCTTAAATGTCAAATAAATGATTAATAATAAATATTTTTGAATTTCTGAGAAATACGTGTTTTTTATTTGCCTAAACATATCTCATTATCAACATAATTTTTTGTTTGAAGATATTGGGCTACAAAGGGTTAAGGGTGTGTCAGCAGTCAAAACGACTCCGTTAAAAATTGTAGTGCTAATACAGATACAGTTAATTAAAAGAAAGATTACCTCTGTGCATAGTACTCGAAGAAAGCGACGAGTATCTCAATGGAGCGTGTCATAGCGGCCCACATTTCGTCCTTCTTGCATTTTGGGTTTGACATTACTTGGCGGCGGCGCGAGATACCGAGATCACCTGTCGTATGTCCGCATCGTAGTCCTCTCACAACATTCAACACGTAGCGCGCTCACGATCGATTCAACACTTTAACAACTTAACACTTTTTAACATAATAACTTTATCACAATTTTTAACGGATTAATTGACGTTTAGCAGACGTTTTAAAATTAAAGCATGTCAGGCGTAAAGCAGTCTCAGGCGCGTTTTTTAAGCTGGTGATTGTCTGGTTTATATTACATTTTGGGCGGTCCGGGTTCTGTCACTAACCTACAAGTATAACCATCGTTAAAAAGAACTATAACCACAAATAATATGATATTTTAATTTTATTTTCATTTCTTAGGAAAACTTACAGCTATATAGTTAAATATATATAGGTACACATTGAGAAATAAGTATTGAAGGCCAATCCAAAATTAAAATACATAATAAAAAGATACAAGAAGTGAATAAACAAATAAATATAACTGTAGATAGATGCTAATATTGCTAAGAAGCAAAGAACATATTGTTTATTATAGGTTTCAATTTTCGAGAAGAGGTGTTGAATAGGTTTACTTCTCGCGCCAATACATTACAACATCTACTCGCTCGTATGACAAGAATTATTCTTATAATTCGTTTTTGTAGTGGGCACGTAAAACAGGTTGGGATGCCTGAGACGCGCAGAAGGGGTACGTAAGCCAAAACGTCCAAGCAACTCGGGACAGTCAACTTTTCCATTTTCAATGTTTAGAAGATGGACAGGTCCGCTATGCTCCTTCTTTTGGATAGTGGGAGAATATAGAATTTCTTACAACGCGTTGAATAGCTAGGAATGTATGATTTAATTCTGAATTGCAAGTACCGAAGGAACCGATTTTGAATGCCCTCTATGCGAGTTATATAGGTATTGTAAGTTGCGTTCCAGACCTGCTGTCATGCCACTCTTAAAATGACCATGAGCCACCCGATCCCGTGTGGCACTACGGGCAATGGACGCACAGGTCCAAGATAAATTCAAACTGAATTACAGCTATAATACAACAGGTAGAGGCCGTAAGATGTATTGTAAGATGGGTTCCAAACCTGAGACACATATTCGAGATGACTTCGAACAAATGCACAGTATAGTATTTTAAAGGTTTTAACTTTGCCACATGGCAATGTCTTATTACTAACCTAATCGCAGTGCAGTGGTATATGCGCGCGTTGCAGAATTTTTTTTAATTTAAAAAGTGAATATATTATATTATAAATATATATACTATAATAGTTATACAATACACACCTGAAATTTACAGAAATTTACCAAGATTACAGAAATTACCTATACACCCGACAGATGAACGTATTACTAAATATCACCTCAAGACAGGCTCTGCCGTGATAAATACCGCAATAGCCGTACTTTTAGTAAAAATTTCATATTTCTACATTTTGTAGGTATGTACGACTAAATCATGTAAAACTAGGGATAAATAAAATAAATAAATTAAAATACTGAAAGATTAAAAAGCACGACTGCCATTACAGAAAGTGAGCGATTGTATTTATAAATATTTTTATTAAGGTTTTTATAATGAAATATTTGTGACTTATGTATTTATCCGTATAGATATATATATATATATATATATATATATATATATATATATATATATATATATATATATATATATATATATATATATATATATATATATATATATATATATATATTTCCGGAATGTACTTAATCAGGCCTTTCATTTGACACAATATATTTATATGTTAATTTTTTGACATTTAGACATTTAGACAACTACTCACCTAATATTTGAACAGTTACGGAACCCTATGGCGAGGGATGACATAACGATTGTACAAGTTATGTTATTTGTGACTGTCTTCTTGTGAGTGTCTTATTTGTGAGCGTATTATCTCTTTAACTATTTATGCAGTAAAAGGGAAATTATATGCAGTAAAAGGGAAATGTCTTTTGTTTTGAACACTTGAGACGATAAATTTACTTATTTTGATAAGAATTCATAATTGTTGATAATATGACCAGTAAACATGACCTAACGATTTAAATTATTTTTTTAATATAAAATACTACTTTTTTGTGACTTAAATTTAAAAGTTAGACACACGCTGTCGCTGATAGTAGGCATTATCAAGCTCTACAACTTTTTTCTAGAACTTAATCATATATCTCTCATCGTTAAGGCAACGTTAGTTAGAAACATTTTCGTTCGACTGCTTATTCTCCGACTTACTTTGCAAATCCGACTACCACGAAAAAGTCTTTCTATTTTTCGGCTTAATATATAGCCTATGACAGTCACAAATAATGTGGCTTTCTATTGGTGAAAGAATTTTTAAAAATCGGTTCAGTAGATCCAGAGATTATTTCCTACAACGTCACAAACTTTACCTCTTTATAATATTAGTATAGATATTAAATTGCGTGGAAAGAAATGCCTGTAGTATAAAACCCTTCAGGCTGAGGTCCGGCAGACCAATTTTTTTCTTATTTTTTTGAGGCCTATATTTTGTGGAAAGTGGTATTTTGTGCAACTCGATGAACTAAGTAAACATGCAGTCGCCGGCCGGGGTAAAGGCATTGTGTACCAAATTTTAAGTATGTAAGTTTAATATTTCGAGATCGAAATATGACTAGAGCGCCCCCTGGCGGACTGATTTCAAACACAACTCAATCGGATCTAGCGTTTGGGCGCTATCGTGGAAGAATACACGCAGAGACACAGATTGATATCCACCTGGAAATGGTCTTAATCGCCTCTGGGGTGCTCGAAATAGACGTTTCCGTCTTAATCTATAAAGAAAATAGCGCGCTAACAATATTTTCTATCTTTATTATGTGACAGGGAAATGTGACAGGAGCATTCGATAAACCAAAAGGCATTCTACAATACTGATGATGACACAGAGCTTAAACTGTTAGAAAACTGAAATATTATCAAGAGAAGGGAACCCGGAACTGGACCGCCCGCTATAACAATCAGAAGACAAGGCGTACCCAAATTTGCCAGGAAAGGAACTAGAAAAGCCCGTTCATCCATTATTGTTAGTGTAACACATGTTCACTGGAGCGTCATTATATTATTGTATATCGAGACCCTTATATTGTATGGGCTGTTTAATCAACGTTTTAGCGTCAACGTTTTAGTGAGGCAAGCCTACAGAAAATCATGATATCCTAACAAAATAGACGACCAGCTATGAATCGGTACCGAGCCTAGAATCATCAAAAAATAAAGAGGAAGAATAACAATAACGATACCTGGGATATAGGCCTAGTTTAGGCCTGGACAACTCTATTTGACAGAAAAAAATATTAAATAGAATAAAAAAACACGACTGCCGTTACAGAAAGTCAACTATTGTATTTATAATTATTCGTATTACGGCTTTTTTATGAAATTTCTACGTGAATATATCGAAATGTACTCAATGAGACTTTTTTTTGACACTAAACACGGTATATTTATGTAAATTTATTGGCATTTGGATATTTAGACATTTACCCTATGACACTCGGGATGATATACCAATTCTAACAATACGCACTTTCTAACACACTTTTAAATCGGTTTAGGCGTATAGAAGTGACGGTGACATAAAGAAACGGAAAATATACATAGATGAACCCTGAACATACATATTACACTACTTTTTGATGGGAAGTCATGTTATTTATAAAGTATTCTTCGGAAAAAATCTGGTTTCAACATTACCACATATTTGTTTTTTTTTCGAGTGAAATTACGTAATTTTATAGTATTCCAAAATATGAGAATGGAAACAATTTGTAAGAATCAAATACGTTCACTAAAACATTAGTAATATTTTGTGAAGTGTAATAATGAAACATTTTAAATAATTTAATTTGCTAAATGAATATTCCAAAAACTTCTAATCATTACTGGCCCTGCAGGTTTTATTCCTGGCGGCCGCGAAGAAGCAAAACGAACAATAATAGACTGTCAAATGATGACTGTCATAACACAACCAACAGGTTACACGGCGATTTATATTGAATACACTGCTTTCGTCTTATATGAGAGCAAGGGGTTGTCGCACTTACCCTACAACACTCGGGATGACATACCGATTCTAACATTAGCGCACAATTCTAAATCAGTTGAAGCGTTTAGAAGTTATGGTGGAATAAAGAAACGGAAAACATACATACATGAACTCTAAACATATTACACTCGGTTATTGTGGGCAGTCGTGTAAAAATAGGAAGGAAACGCAGCAGGAGCATTCGATAAACCAACAGGCATTTAACAAAACTGATAATGATAACCACAAAGCCTAAAATTTTAGAAAACGTTTAAATCTAAAGAAAGGATTCCGGACCCGGATCATCCGCTTTAACAACCCGCACACAAGAGCCACCCTAACTTGCCAGGAAAAGGACAAGAAAGTCCGTTCATCCAATATTGTCAATATAACACATGCTCACTGGAGCGTTGTTTTATTATTGTGTATCACAGCCTTTATATTGTATAGGCTGTTTGATCAACGTTTTAGCGAACAAAGCCTGGAAAAGAACATGGCAGTCCTAATAAAATAATTGAAAAGTTATGTAGGTACCTAACCAAAAATCATCAAAAAATAAAGATTAGGAATAGAAATAACGATATCCATAGTAAAGGTCTAGTTAAGGCCTGGATTAAAAAAGAAAATAAAAAAAACGACTGTTTGTTGCAGAAAGTTAACTATTTTATTTATAATTAAGTATTTGCGGTTTATGTATTTAGCTATATAGTTTATTTCCGAAACTTAATCAATAAGAACTTTCATTTGACACTAAACCCAATATATTTCTATTAATTTATTAACATTTGCCAATTTTTAGACATTTAGACAACAACATGCTTGATATTTGAACAGTTAAGTTACCATATTATACTCGGGATGACATAACGAGTCTAACAATACTACACACTCTGAGACTATCGCGGTTGTTTGATATCATAAGTAAGATAAAAAACGAATTTACCGCGTAAGTTTGTAACACCCTACGTTTCGGCGACGTTGCAGCCGCCGTTGTCTAGGATATACCCAGTCTACCCTAGACAACGTTGCCTAGAGTAGACCCAGTCTACCCTAGACAGAGGGAGGCTGCAACGTCGCCGAAACGTCACGCTGTAAATTCGTTTTTATCTTATTAATAACCCTACTCACTTCCTAACCGGTTTAAGCGTTTACAAGTTAAAGTGGAATAAAGAAACGGTAAACATAGGTAGATAAACCCTGAACACATTACACTCTTTTTTGTTAGACAGTCGTGTAAAAAGTATATAGAGCCTTGTAACTTATCTGAAAAAATGACGTTTTTAAAATATGATGGTAACGCTGCAGGAGCATTCGGTAAACCAAAAGGCATTTAACAATCCTGATAACGCACAAAGCCTAACATTAAAAAAATGTTTAAATATTTAAAGACAGGAACCCGGACCCGTATCACCCGCTATAACAACCCGTACACAAGACCCACCCTAATATGTCAGGAAAAGGACGACAAAAGTCCGTTCATCCATTATTGTCAGTATAACACATGTTCACTGGAGCGTTATTGTATTAATATATCTCGCGGCGCAGGTTATATAAAACGTATAAATATAAAATTCAGTGCGTGTTATTTATTTCGTGCTTTGACCGCGGCGTAGCGGACCGCCTGCACTGGTTGCGCGTCTACAACTGTCGCGTGAATCGTTGCTACGAGGCGTAGAGCCATAGATTATGAAAGCTTATGCATTGTAATATACAGACGCGTCTTAATATTGCTGCTAATGCGGTTTTAAGTTTTATTAACCGCTTAAGGACCACGCCCGAGTATACTCGGGCGGCTATTATGCGCGAAAATTCCCACACCCGAGATACCTCGGGCAAGCTTTCACTGCAGAAAAGATCACTCCCAAAACTTTCGGGCGAATATAATTACGATTCATGATATGTGGAAGCAAGACAAAAGACAGCTACGATGATTCAAATGAGGTACCACCCCCCACTATCGCCCAACCTCATCGGGTGGGAGATAGTGGGGGGTGACATGGGTAAATCGGGTGACATCACGCGATGTACTGCCTAGTGTTTTGATCAGTGAGGTTGTATGTTTTAAATACATTATGAATTTATTAGATGTATTAATTACTTACAGGTAATAAATCGCCTTAAGATGTATTATACGGACAACATTAACATTAAGGTAACATAATAATAATAAAACATAAAAAGTATAGGTAATATAGGTAATAAAACATAAAAAGTATAGATATAATATATGAAATAATAATATGGCCGACGAAGAGCTCACTGGCTACAAAACCTCGGTAAATGGTTCAACTCAAGCACCACCGAGTTGTTCCGGGCCGTAATATCACGGGCCCAAGTGGCCATAATGACCGCCGACCTCCGATAGGAGATGGCACTTTAAGAAGAATATATGTTATAATAAAATATTTACCAGATAATGTCCAAAAGTTTTTAATCGTGTTTTTAATCTTCTTAAAGCAAGTATTTGATGATAAATTGTATAGAGCCAAACCTAGAATCTTTAGACTCTGCGGTGTAAGCCCTAAATAAAAATAAAATATTTTGGCAATAATTTGTATTAACCCTCGGTATATGAAAAGTCACGAGCCCTAGTCTTATTACTTCAGTGTCGGTAACATATTTTGCCATCAGAAGATGGACTATTTATTTTATAATTTATAATATTTTACAGAAAACGTATGTTGGAAAACGTATCCTTGAGGGTATAACTAGTATTTCTTTCTAATCGGTCTTCAAATGTCATGGTACAGAAAATATTAAGGTAGATATTTAAAAGTCAAGGTCAATCGAGCTTAATTGAAACGGCCTTACAATCGCAACTGCAATTATTCGCTTGAGTGTCAGGATCAGAATCCAATCCATTGATTAGACGATTAATAATAATAGCCCAATGGCTTCTCCAAGCCAAAAGCAGAGCCAATCGTGCGAATTCCTGCCAGTGTCGAATCTATTGTAAAGACGCGCAGCTCTTGGGTCGATCTGTGGCTGGGCGGCGTAGCGCCCCGGACAAGGACGCGGTTGCGCTCTACGAGGCAGACTCCACAGTTGGTTATATGTGTCGGGCGGCTGGCTATTATGACCGATATCGGACGCTTTCTGCATCTTCTATGCCTGTTTCACGAGCAATATTACGACATGGAAGAGACGAGTTATTTGTGTAATACAGGCTGCCCGCGGCTATATATATATATATATATATATATATGTATATATATATATATATATATATATATATATATATATATATATATATATATATATATATATATATACCTATATATATATATATATATATATATATATATATATATATATATATATATATATATATATATATATATATATATATATATATATATATATATATATATATATATATATATATATATAGATATATATATATATATATATATATATATATATATATATATATATATATATATATATATATATATATATATATATATATATATATATATATATATATATATATATATATATATATATATATATATATATATATATATATATATTTATATATATATATATATATATATATATATATATATATATATATATATATATATATATATATATATATATATATATATATATATATATATATATATATATATATATATATATATATATATATATATATATATATATATATATATATATATATATATATATATATATATATATTTTGATATTTTAAGTGTGTAATTTTTTAAAAATTATTTTCAAATATATATAAAATTAGATTCATGAAAAGTTACTTTTCTGGGGTCCTGGAGGACCAGAAACATTTTAACGATAGTTAATGTCCTCTTTAAATACTTAGGGCAGCAGCACCTGTTTCCGCAATTGATAACTTATGATGTTCTTAGTTATTGCAGCCGAATTATTGTATGCCCTTGGATGTAATAAGTATAGGAGGATGGTTTCTGTAACAGAAATGGATGTTAGTAACTTATTTTAGAAGAAATTATATGACTGAGAATATTTCGACACTAGTCGTATTCATCTCTATGACATTTCTGATAGAACAATTTTTTCAATTTTGAAAAAATTGTTCTATCAGAAATGTCATAGAGATGAATACGACTAGTGTCGAAATATTCTCAGTCATATAATTTCTTCTAAAATAAGTTACTAACATCCATTTCTGTTACAGAAACCATCCTCCTATACTTATTACATCCAAGGGCATACAA
>OX155975.1:7530415-7586021 GCA_944548615.1 Micropterix aruncella
AGGTCTGAGAGTATTGTTAAGGTGCAAAGTTTTTTTTTTGACAGGAAGTCGTATATATTATCTGAATCCCCCTGAGACAAAGAAATTGATTTACAGATGGAAGTGATTAATGAAGAAGATGATTTACAGATGTGTATATTCTTTCACGATAGCGCTTGAACGTTTAACCCGATTGAGTTGAAATATGACATGCCGGCATCATTCAGTCATTGCAAGAGTTAAAAGAGTTAAAGCTATGTGGTTGAAATCGGTCCACCAGGTAGCACAATAGTCATATTTCAATCTAGAAATGTTGGACTTAGAGAATGAAATTTGGTACACAGATACCTTTTGGGCCGAAATCACATGGGTTAGAATATCTTATATACAAGTTACACTATTTTTTGGTCGCTCACCGATTTTATTTATAAAATTAATATTAGGAAGAAATCAGTCTCATCAGTCAATTATTTTAATACATTAATTTATTATAATATATTAATTAATATTTATATTTATATTAATAAATTCAAAATATTAAATATTTAAAATTAAATTAAAAAAAATAATGTTTTTCTTGTATGGAGTTACAAATTAACCCCTCAAGACAGTACCTATCGTCCCGAATCGGGTACGATGTATTGTAGTCAATGCTCAGTAACGTCCCAAAACGGGTACGAGCGCGGCGCGACAATCCGCTCTTTCAACGAACTGAATTTACACCAAAATCACAGTGCAACCACCCCGTTAGGTATGTGTGAGAGAGACGGATAAATTTTGTATTGTACGATTATTCAGCTGTGCTTCTCGCAGTCTACAATCCCTAATATAATTGTTTGTATTCTGTAGTCAAGTGCTGCCATTGTTCGAATCTGTGCTTCTCTTCGGATAGTATGTAGCATCTCTTCGGATATATGTATGAAAATAAATAAAACGGACTAATAGATTTGGTAAAGCATGTAATATCGTACATAAATGTGTTTACAATATCTAAATAGGGTTTCGTATTTTGAGATAAATCGTCGATATTGCTGAATAAGTGACTTTTTTTCAGTTGTCGTCTAATAATTATTCATAATTATCTAATTATTTTATAAAATGAGGTTTTAATGTTTTAAATTTTAAATTTCAATGGGATCATTCTACAATTCTTCTTTTCATGATCCATCAAGTAGTTTCTTTCTTATTATTGTTTTTCTAAAGTGCTATATTTTTGACTTTCAACTCCTAGAAATGACAGGTGACTGTCAAGATTTACACCCGCCGCTTGAGGGGTTAAAAGCTTATATTATCAGTAAAGTTCACTGCGTAAAGACGATGAGAATCTCAGCGTAGCGCTCGGCCGACATATTCCATAAGACATAAAATATGTAACGAAGCGTAGCACTGGGCGCGGCCGGCGTAGTAAAGTGCCTCTGCGACTCTGAAAAGTTTTAAAAAACTTCGTCTCCGCGGCGCCGAAAGTCGTAGCATTTTATTTTATACCATTTTCATCCGGCAATTCCTGTCTATTGAACAATACGAAAAATCTGCGAGGCGGTTCATAAAGAAATTTCAATAACGCCGTTCCGTGCAGGACACTCTGTATTCTCTCGACTTATGACGACTTCCCAAGGACAAACAAACTTGAATTCATCTATGTATGTTATCCTTTTTTTATTCCACCAACACTTGAACTGATTTAGAAGTATGCGGTACTGTTATAATCGTTATGTCATTCCTAGTGTCACAGCATACTTGCGCCGTGCCCTTGCTCTCAAACAAGGAGAAATTAGCGTCCTCGATATAAGTCGCCGTGTTACGTGTTGGTTACATGACAGTCATCATTTGACAGTTTTTTTTCGTTCTTCTTGAAGCCACCAGGAATAAAACCTGTAGGACCAGTAAAGAAAAGAAGTTTTTGGAATATTCATTTAGCAAATTAAATTATACAAAATGAATCTTAGTTGGCTAAATATCAAGTAAGTAGTGGTCAAAACGTCCGAATGGCAATAAATTAACATAAATTTATCGTGTTTAGTGTCAAATGGTAGAAAGGCTGCAAAATGTCTGCATTCGATTCATTTACGACCTAAGGAAGTTTGACCATATTACGGAGTACAGAAGGAGACTTCATTGGCTGACGACCCGAGAAAGGAGAGATACGAGAGTCCTAGGTTTGCTCTTCAGATTCCTGAAGGGGGCCGCTCCGAACTATCTTATAAGTAGGTTCAAACCTCTATCTTCTCACGGGCGCCCTCTGAGATCTGAAGACAACCTACTGCTCTCGATCCCTAGTCACAGTAGTGATTTCTTCTGGCACTCCTTCTCTGTACGTGGATACCGTCTCTGGAATGCTTTACCCACGCGTATAAGGATAGCACCTAGTTTGTTTTGCTTCAAACGCAGGCCTAAAGAACACTTGAACCCACGCTCATAAACTATTCCTTATTTTTCCCTATTTTTTCCTCCCTATTGCGTCCCATGCGTCATTATAGGTTAATTGTTTGTTTTTTCTTAAATTTATTGTTTTGTTTTCCTGCTGAATTTAAATGATTAAAATTTAATTTATTAGTTTATTTGTATCGCATAACATGTTATTCCACTATGTTAAGGTTAGCTGTAAGATATTGCTTTTAGGCAATAAGCTCGCCTTATGTTAAAGCAAATAAAGCGTTTAATTATTAATATTATTATTATCAAATGTCTGATTGCGTACATTCCGGAAATATACAAGTATCTATATAGATCAATATATAAACCATACATACATGTTTCATAAAAAAGCGTAATAAAAATAATTATAAATGCAATAGTTCTTTTTCTCTAACGAAGTCGTGTTTTTCACTTTTTTTTGTATTTACTTGTTTATTAAATAGCTATCCAGAGACTAAATTACGCGAATGAAATGTTTAGCAGCTTTTCTTCGTTCAATAACGTGTTATTCTCTAATGAAGCTCACTTCCATATTAATGGGCATGTAAGAAAACAAAATTGCCGCTTCTGGTGCCCCGAAAATCCAAATCGTAAACATCAGAAGCCTTTACACCCCCCTAAAGTGACAGTTTGGGCCGCTATGTCAGTGCGTGGCATCATAGGTTTCAGTTACTTCACTGCGATATGTAGCGATGATCGAGGACTTTTTTACAACAGAGTTGCAGAATTTTCCAGACTACAATACGCAGACCTGGTTTCAACCCAATGTCCGTCGATAGTCAATTTTTTTCCAATAAAGTGATCTCTTGAAGAGGAAACATTTCCTGGGCACCACGTTGTCCGGATCTAACCCCGAAGGACTTTTTCTTATGGAGTTATCTTAAAACTAAAGTGTGTGATACAAACCCGCGGTCATTTGATGCCCTTAAAGAAAATATTCACAGAGAAATGGCTAACATTACAGAACTGACTTGCTGCGCAGTCATCGATAGTTTTAGACGTCGAATACAGGAGCGCCGTGATCGTAACGGGTTACATTTGAATGATGTAATTGTCAAAAAAACAATAATAAATAAATAATTGTCAAATAAACAATAAAGAATAATACGATATATATATATATATATATATATATATATATATATATATATATATATATATATATATATATATATATATATATATATATATATATATATATATATATATATATATATATATATATATATATATATATATATATATATATATATATATATATATATATATATATATATATATATATATATATATATATATATATATATATATAATACGAAATAAATATCTATAAACATCAATAAATATCTGTATCTATATATCCACTATACGACCTATCTATATTTTTATTTAAATCTATATACATATACACATACCATCGTCTAACTCCTTCTTCCTAATCACTTCCAATTCCCTACCTCTACCATCGGTTTTCTATATTAATTTTATATTTAATATTAACTGAGTTTATTTTACAATTAATTTTACAATTAATTTTCAAGTGTAATATGCTGAAATCCAAATGTGTAATCTGTTACGCAGCGGAAATCTGTTACTTTCGTAGGAAACGATTATCGGCGTAATGTTTTTCTTTTTTTCTACATTATGTTTATGCACACGTATGTTAATTGTATGCGCTGTATGTTTCCAGAAATAAAATAAAAATAAAATAAAATAAAGAAAAATATTTTTCTTATTGTTATTAGTTTTTTATTTATTAAATATTTACATTTCAAAGGACTTATGGGCCATCCTGTAGTATTTACATTATATATTAAATTAATTTAGCTCGCTTGGTTAAGTCGATATTTAGGTTGCTTAGTTTTTAATCTTTAGAAAAAATATGGTACATGTTTTAATTATGAATGTTTAACTGAAAACATGTAATTAGCATCAGTTTTGAAATTTATGAATTATGTACCGAATGTACTGAAACAGCTGTATGTTTTCTTAAGAGCCGTATTACAAAATAGCGTAGGTATTCTTTTAAAATGAGTTGAAAAAATGAACGCATTTTTTTTGGATGTAACTATAAAAGATAGGATAAATAAATAAATAAATAAATAAATAACTATTCAACCCTGGGAGAAAAACCGCGGCACTGAGCGCTCTTCTCTTGCGCAAGCAAATATATACACAATTCCTAATTGTTTTTTGCAGTGTTTTCTCCTTTCTAATGACAATAATTTATATTATGTCGTATTGCTAAAAGAGTGAACTTTAATATAGTATAAGTATTATATAAGAATCTTATTTTATTTCTGAGAAAATTAGAATGATACAGGAAGATTTTTTTTTAATTTTGTGTAATTGTAAGTAATGTATACCTTGGATATGTGGTCAAAAAACGAAAAAATAAAGCCGTAGTGTACATCAAGAATACATGACGGACATAAAAAAAAATAGTATACGGTTTTCGTTGTAGTGATATTACTGTATTAAGGAGCTCAAAGTTTGCCTTCCGAGCGTTTTACGAATAACGACTTTCGGAAAAAGGGCTGAATAAGTAAATAATATTCGTTACATCTAAAATTAAAGGCCGCTATGGTCAACATCAAGAAATGGTCCAGGTAATTCAGTAATTAAAGTTTGTAGAAATCTCTTTATTTCTTGGAATTAGAACGCCAAAAATCCAATTTTCTTGCCTTTCTGGAAAAAATATGTGAACGGGCTCTTAACAATATATAAAAAAATACGTACATCCTTACACACATCTATTTTTGGGCAGTCGGGTAATACCTAAAAGGCAGCTTAACAAATCGTAATGTAAAGCTGTGCCTATCAGTATTTATTCTTCTGAGTTTTCGAAGAGTTTGTAACTAATTATATTTTTTTAACACCTCTCGTATAACGTATATCAGTAGCATGAATTCAAATACATAATAAATGTACTCATCAGCATGCCGAGAATTTCTAAACAGCCTGCCTACATAACTACGGCGCATCGCAGGGAATTTCAGCTTTAATTCCGGCTAACTTTATAATCATTATCAGCAAAATAGAGGAATTTCGGCTTGCGATTAATATATAATTAAGCGGTCTAAATAACGGAAATTCCAGAATTTTGCGTCGCAAAATAGTCGTTAACTACATAATACACTTTCCATGTGGCTAAATAATTTGCAATGTTGATAATGACTGTATATACAGTGGCTTACGAAAAATGCAACAAAGTAAAACGCTATATTTTCATTATTTTTCGATAAATTTTATTGAATAAAAGTAGAAATGTTCGAAAACAACTTTAAATTTTAGAACCAATTCAGTTTAGTTCAATATGGCCACCTTTGACATAAATTATGGCCTTCGAAAATTCAATGGAGCCATCGCACGCTGCCCGCAAGTAGGTTTGCGGTATTTTGGCCCATTTATGGCGAAGCACTTGTTTGAGATGGTCAACACTGTGGTATTTGTTAGCGTTAACCTTGTCATGTAAAATACACCACACCCAGAAATCCAACGGGTTTGCGTCTCACGGTGGTCATTGTGTTGATGAAATGAAGCACCGAACGTTGTTTTTCACACATTCATGTTTGATGTGTTATTTTTACGATGGTGCTGATTCCTGTTGGTAAATCCAACGTCTATGGTCGAAAGTTTGTCTGCCCAGGGTTTCAATACTGGCTCTAATACAGTTTCCCGATAATTTTACGCATTGATATTGACCCCACGCTCGATCAACACGAGCGGAAAGCGGCCATCAGCCACTACGGCGGCCCAAACCATAACCAATTCGTAGATGTAAATTTTAAGCTGACCTCTTAGGCGCGTAAAGTTGATCATTTCGTTTGTTTACATACTGTTCAATTATGAGAGGGACTTAATGAGCCCTTGCTGAGTTGGCCACGAAGACCCATTCTGTTCAGGGTTGGTCACACTCACGGGTCAACACCTATCCGACGGCCTCACCGCATGAAGTGCGAGCCTGGGTAGGAATCTGGCCTTATGGTTAGTTTCCCCTGGGAATCAACCTTCTGGCGCTCCTGGACGGTCTGCGTACCGTGCGGCGTAAGCCAATCGACTGTGCACTCTGACTAACAGTCGGGGGAGTCTGGAAGCAGTACTGTTTCCTATAGAGCGGGGGTGGTTGCGGACCTTACGGCGACTGCTCTTGAAATGACCATCGGCTACCCGATCCTGGGTGAACAGCCGGGCAAAGGACGCTGTGGCCCGCGATAAATTCGGTAAACACCGTTTCACCGCTTCGTAAGGGAGAGGACCGCGCAAGCGACCTCGAATTCGTAACCAATCAAGAGACCGGAGTAATCTGGTCACAATTGGAAGTAAGGGCGTGAGTGTAGGCCCGCCGGGTAACACTCCTGGCTATCTCGCGGTTAAGGCGTTGGCCTCTTACGGGCTTGTGGCGTAGCTAGACGGTGGACTGTTTTGTCCTCAAGTCTTCTGCGCTCACTCCAGGGAGATAGAACGACTAATCGTTAAAACTTCCTGAGGTGACGGGCTCGCCCGATGTAGTCGACAACCCTAGTTGTTCAATTAAGAATGGTGACTCGTTGGAAAAAAACAAATTGTGCAACTCACCACTTTCGGCCAAACGTTGTAATTTCATGCGCTTTTCAGAACTTCAATGGATATAGATGAAGCTCAATTTTTAATATATGCTGCATAAATTCTCAAGATATGTTCAGCTCACGAGCCATTTGTCTGCAGCTAGGTCGTGGATTTCGCTCAATTGGTTTCTTTACTTTACGAATAATTTCTGGTGTTGTTACTGTTTTATTTTGTCAACTTCCTGGGCGTAGGGCAATGCTGCCAGTATCACGGTAACGAGCTATGGTACGAGACATAAATGATTTATTCATATTTAGGAGTTAGAGGGCTCAAAAAATAGCCACTTGTGATTTTCTATTTGAAATTCACCCTCAGTAGTACGACTTTTAAACTTCACACTCTCCTCCAAACGTTTTTCTTGTCTTTCGGTCGCACCACTGTCGCACATACCGTCGTATCACGTCATATTACGGCCGCTAGATAACGGCACCGTCTTTCTAGGAAACCAAAGCTTTACGGTGTGTTATGACGTGGTCTTGTTTACAAAAGTATAATTACTCGAAACTAACGAATTTAATACTATGTTCAAAATGTACTTACTGACTCTACCTAGGCCATTAGAATAAAATCCATAAATGAAGTCCTAAGAACTTACCTGTAACAAAAGATATAATACACGTTAACAATATGATCATCATAATCATTTTTATTTCTCAAAAAAGACTAGGTATCTACAACAATCAAATAGGTAGATACATAATCTGTTGAAATCGTAAAAAAATCGTATTAGCATTGATTATACATATAATCAATTATATTAGGATAGTAAATAGAAGTCATAACTGTCAAATGGGATAACATAGCAAAAAAAAAAAATAATAATATTAAATAATAAAATAATAACAATAATTTTAAATTAAAAGACAAAACAAAAAGAAACAAAAATAATCGCATTTTTCGAAAAACCTAACAAATTGAAAAACAAAAAAGAAATTAACGAATTTTCTAAAATCATCCACTAATTAAATGCCAACACAATTTGGAAATAATGCTGTTTTAAAGTCAATCTAAAAGCTAAACAGCCTGAAGCGTATATAAAAAAACATCAATATTATAAAATAGCATTTTATGCCTTAAACTGTGTAAATCTAATATATGTACATACAAATAATACCTAGACTACAAACGATTGAGTACATCTGTACAACTCGTCCAACTTATAGAAAGCATGTGTGGATGCAAAATTTCTTTTTATGAAGCTCTCGAATATTTTTAACTCCAGAAGTCTAGTTTGGAGAGAGAGGCATTTAAAAAGTATGAAACTAACGTAATTTAAGTGTAAAAATAATAAAAGTAAAAGTTAAGTGTCTGTTTAATAATGTAAGTATTAACAGCTATATCAATGTTCTTTTATAAGTTATGACTACTGGAGATCTGTTAATATTGCAAACTGCCACTTCGCATTTCATTACTAATGGCAGATGTAGGACCTAATACATATGTCATTCCTGAATTAATAAATAACATGTCTAACGAAATAGAATAAGGACGAAGTGAAGAAACATAATATGAAAATAAATAAATAATTTATTATTCATTACTTTTGATATTAAGGTTCTTTCTCACCGGGAGCATTCGCCTGTAATGTAATGTTAAAGATTCGAGCATTACATAGGTGAGGGAGGAGATCCGAGCATTACAGTGCGCAACCTGTAATGACACAATCTGTCTACAGGCGATTCTAGCTCGCCAGTGAGTGAGGAAGTATTGAAATATAATGCTCAAAATCGAATCTAAAATGGGCTTACATTACAGGCGAATGCTCCCGACTAGGGAGCACCTTTATATAAATAAATCCTTATATCCCTTTACTTTATTAGAGTTTGTATATTAGGTACTTACTTTAAATGATATATATTATTATTTAGAAGTTAATAATAATATAGCTTACATCTCCCAACCCCTCTAGGTTTTGGGAGATGGAAAAGATAGAATGGGTGTTGATCGATTTTAAATAATAATATGCAGTAAAAGAATAAGAAAAATATACACTACATTGCATAAACACATGTGTAGAATACTAATGATCTTACAGTAGATTTAACAAAAAGAATTACATTTTTTTTCTTAGAAATAAATCGGATAAGAAAGAAAAACCAAATAAAAGCAAAGATTCTAAATCATATAAAAAAATAAAATAAATATTGTTATAAATAAAACAACATTAAATAGGTATAAATTTAAATGTAAAAAAAAAAATAATAAAAAAACTTAATAGTCTCTAAAACATAAGTTTCCAATGTGAAATAACTATGTAGCCTTTTTCATTAATTTTATGTATATGTTATCGTTGAGATGGTGCTGATAAAATGGAAATGGTGATGAAATAGAAAAAATGGAGCCAACATCAGCAGTGCTACCCCGTAACAGAATGCCATTAGACATAACGTAGCTCAAGAAATCTAATCGTGCAGTTGCCGCGTCAGTCAGTATTGCCTAATTTTACTGATAGTAAAACTACAGTGCTAAGTCTATTAGCTATATAAATTAAACACAAGAGGACCCCAACCAGTGTCGCACCCCTGCGTCCTGTAATTTTATTGTATGAACAAAGAAAAGCCAAGCAAACAACAAAGTATCTACAACGCCCTCCTGAGCGGCGCCATGTCGTCGACAATTACCTGATATAATTTCTAATATTTCTAAAGGCGTTGCGTGCTTTAGCGAGGGCGGATAGCCGCCTTGCTTCATAATAATGTATTTATAGGTCAACAGCCCAATGCAGGTTATTGTATGTCCTTGGGAATAAATATATGAGAATTAAAAGGTATTTTCGATGATATTTAAGATGTGAAAAAAAACTAGTTCAGTCCAACGAAGCAAATTATTCTGTAGATGCAAAAAACTGGAAAAATACATTTGAGTTTGAACTTAATGGAAATAAATATCAAATTCTTATATTTTTTTATTTATTTATTTGTTTATTTAGGAAATTCACAAATCAATTACGATTTACAATTAAAACATCAAATAAAATATTATACTGAATTATTTAATCCGCAGCACGAAATTAAACTCAGGTATTAAAGGTCGTTTTCTGTCTCATGTCGCCCAACTAAGATAAGCTTATGTTTGGGCTATCATTATATTAAAAAAGAGTTACAATAATTTATATATAAAAGTTATAAAAACAAAAACGCAAATAAATAATTTAAATGGTTAAAGAATATACTTAGGTAAAATAATCAAAATAGTGATAGTTAATAAATAATCGTACTCATAATCAAATAATAATAATTTATAAATAATAGATTAAATAAATTATTCAGTTATAAATATTAAAAGCATTTAAAATAATAATAATCACCATAGTCATAAGCATTATCAAATAATCGGTTGCAAAATAATTCAAAATGACAAATAAATATTTTATACGATATGCTAACCTACGATTCTAAGCTTACTGAATATTCATTTATTAAGCTTAGAAATATATTCTCTATTACTACTTCTCAGCTTATTTTTACATATACATATATGTTTGTAAAACCTAATAATGTTCACAAAAGTGAGTGACCGCCACAGTGTATGTAAATATGAGGAATAGAATTAAGCTTTTATTTATTTATTTATTTATTTATTTATTTATTTAAGAATTAATTACTATAAAACATTGATTAGCTTACAAAAATAACAGGAACCGAATGGCAAAAAGGTTATTTGTTTCTGTCACCCAACTAGGACTAGCCCGTCCTAGGGTGGACAGGACTCCAATATTACAATCAAGTTTGCTTGATTGCTTGGTTGCCTACAAATGTACAAGTTTTAGTAAAAAGCTAATGACACTAAATTGCCCTAAAATGTGGTCTTCAGAATAAAATAAAAAATAATAATAATAAAAAAAAATATTAAAAATATATAATAAATAAAATGCAATTCCATTATTAAATCGGCAATAAATATAATATAAAATTCGATTAAATAATATAAATAAAGGTATATGTGAGAAAAGAAAGAAACAGTCATTAATATTTAATATTATGTTAAGTAATATAAGATTTAATATAAAAATACCTAGTCTAAAAGTATAATTCATTGTCAAAGTCAAATATTTTTTTTTTTTTGTCAAAGTCAAATATTTTTTTTTAATTTTGCCTTTTATGTCCCAAGTTTCAATTAAAAAAGAAAGAACCTACTTTTATGGGGCAGTATATTAGTTTTTATAGTAAAATTTTCTTAACAATTTCAGTCTCGTGATTGAGTTGACACACAATATGAAAGTATATTATAAAAGGCAAAATTAAAAAAAAACAGGACTGCTGTTACAAAAAGTAAACTGAAATGAACTAAAAGCAGTCGGGAGGCTTTTTAAAATAGGTTTATTAAACAAACTGCTGTTAAAATTCATACCAACAATATATACCCTCCTAGCCTTGTTTCACATTAGCCGTTGCAACAACAACTACCGTAAAAACTCTTTCTTAAACCGTGTGTAGGGTTTACGATGATCGATACGCATCAATAGACATCTTCGCTGAATCGAATATTGGATTCAGAAATTTGTTAAAGAGGGCGATATTTAACACTTAATATTCAAAATTTAATAATTATTTAAAATATATTACTTATAATCAATCTACTGTTTGCACTTGTACTTATTCATTCCAACGTACCTGTCTTAATTTCAATTATCATACTGGTAAATTTGTCAAATACGTGGACACCCATCAACATAACGTATTTATTTTTTACTATGTTCTTCCTTCCCTCTCTGGTTCCTCCCTTCCTATCCTCTTTCTTTTCTTTCTCTTATCATTTAGATAATCTTGATGTTATCATTTAGTGGAAAATTGTCTCTGGTGTAATTTGTATATCTATCTTGTTTGGATACTTACTTTTATACACTGTTATTTTCCTGAATAAAAGAAAAAAAAATAAAATAAAATAGCCGTGTTCGGCCATAGCGACTGCATTATAGACTTTTTTTAATTCTTTTTATTATGGTTGAGGGTTTTGCTGGTGCGCCCTCAGGTGACTGATGTAGCTGATCTTGGCTTGGAATCTAAAGTTCCAAGGAGTCTAAAGTTCTGGACGTGAAGCAATGTGATAATATTTTTTAAATATTTTTTCATAAACACAAAGATAGACATGATCAAAGTCAGCAAAACTGCAATACTCGGAGTTCACGGAAACAAAATTTCCTTATTCCTCGAGTGCAAACAACATTTGCGCAACGACAAGCTTTTTTCATTGGTCCCAAATTATATAATGACATAAAGGAAAAATGGAAACACCTAAGGAACAGTCAAGAGTTTAAAGACAATATTAATAAATGGTTATTTGAATTAGGAAGGTCTACATCTGAAAACTTGGTTTGTAAAGCGTATGTATAACGGTTAATTTAAAAATAATATTGTATATTTATATAATTTATTATGTATATATTAATAGTATATCATATCGTATTTTTATTTATATTATTTCATATTTTTTAGCAGTGCTTTTATAATTGTATTTATATGTTTTATTAAATTGTAAATATGTTTATACCATATATCATTTATTATTTATTAAAATCGTATTTACGTATATGTGTATTTGCCATATTGTATTACCTACAATGTATTATTCGTACAAATTTAGTGTTTTGATTTGTATTATAATGTTATTTATTTATTATTATATATTATTTCATTTTAATTAGGTACATTCATTAATTATAAAAATAAAACGTTTTTTTGCGTTAATTAGGCTAATTTTTAGTTGTTAACATAAGTTGTTTTACTTATTTTAATTACTCTGACCCGCCTAGATACGGGACAGTTTAGTCCTAGTTAGGTGGGCAATGAGCATTAGCTGCATTTCGGTGTTCAATTTTTCCGAGTTACTTATAACATTGATAACAATGGGGCTAAATGTACAAAATGAAATGAATAAAGCATAAAAAAAAAATAAAAAAAATGTGCGTGCTTATTTGGCGCACGTCAAGACAACATCGATGTAATTATACTATATGGCCGCCGGTGGTCGGGCCTTAGTTCGTCGCGCTTGGGATCTATGTAAGTCGAGCAGCCTCTTCTTTTCAAAATCGCCAATAGAAGAAATACCAATAGAAAGACACAAATAACGTGGCTTTCTATTGGTAAAAGAATTTTCAAAATCGGTTCAGTAGATCCAGAGATTACTTCCTACAACCTCATAAACTTTACCTCTTTTTAATATTAGTATAGATAGTTTAGATATATTCCTGACCTGCTCGGACATAGGTTAATTACGCCTGTGGGCTGCCGGTCTAGTATACAGGCTATTATTAAATGCTTTGACGTTACAGTGTTCGTGCTTCCATAACAAAGAAATCCACATTATATGAGAAGAAATTTACGTAAGTCAATGACCCCAAGTCACAGATTGGCAAAGAGACGTAAATCAACAAAAGAGAATGGTTAACTTCATACCCACTTGCTAAGTTTGTTGTAACGCGTTGCTACATATACAAAACAAATGACTATTATAAGTGTAACATTTTATTTTTCTGCAGTAACGCTGAAATATGTGGCTGAAAAAAGTTACAGAGCGTTGAAATTGCAAAATATTTTATACAATAATTACATATTTTTCAGTAAAATATCTTATTCACTTTCTTTTATTTAAACAATACAGTTGTTTATTTTATTTATATACGAGGTATATTGAAAAAATATATATAAAATATCACAAACTATAAACCTGTATCAATAACAACTATTAGTAAAAATAGCTGCATAGTACCGAGTGACTAGTTTTATCTTATCTCAAAAGTTTAGACGGTTAATAAGTTTATGGGTGAAAGAGAAACAGCTAATAAGTAAGATAAAGATAGATAAATGATCAGTGTGCAGATGTTAGATAAAGATTTAACGCCTGGGCCGTCGGAATTTTTTTTTACGTTCGTGTTGTCTGAACAACTGCATTGATAAAAAGACGCAGTAAATAAGCAAGAGATAGAGATAGATACTTAGTGTATGTTTAGCATCTAAGATATTGCGCCTGGACCGTTGTCATTCCTTCGTCTTACGATGGGGTGTACTGGGTGTTTTCTGTTTTCATGTGATTTCGTTTTTACTTTCTGGCTGTGATGCTGGACTTGACTGATTTTTGCTTTAATATTAGATTTTGGTTTAACTATTGATTCGAATAACGAATTTAATAATACCCTATTTAAACTTTGATAAAGGCCCAAAAGATATTGATTAGGGGTATAAGCCATACCGCTACTCCAATGACCAGCTCTACAGGGATTTTATGGTGTTGGATGCAAGACAGCTATACGTATGGCAGGTCTTGATATGCTACAGGAAAGAACTCCAACGGGACACCGGCAAGCCGACCAGTAACGCTCATAGACACGACACAATACATATAGACAGACATGTACAATCAAGAATGAGAACGACCTTTGGACAAAGACACCTAGCGAAAAACTCCATAACATATTAACCACGCAATTAGGCCAAGGTAAAATCATTCAAAATGACGCTCACTACAAAAGACTGGTAACATTATAATTGTTCCACTCGACGAGGGAGCACTGTGAGTCGTTAGTAACTAACGTTATTAAATAGGTGCACAGATGATTTACATTACTTATTATTGTTATTATTATCTCCTTAGCCTCATAACTGTATTCATATATCTCCCATATATATATATATATATATATATATATATATATATATATATATATATATATATATATATATATATATATATATATATATATATATATATATATATATATATATATATATATATATATATATATATATATATATATATATATATATATATATATATATATATATATATATATATATTTTATTTTATTTTATTTTATTTTATATATATATATATATATATATATATATATATATATATATATATATATATATATATATATATATATATATATATATATATATATATATATATATATATATATATATATATATATATATATATATATTATACCTGTTTTTTTTTGGTTTTTGTATTATAATAGTTTTAATATAATAGTTAGTTATATTATAATAGTTTTACAATATACGCTTGAAGGATTTCCCAAGATTAAAGAAATTACATATACACCCGACAGATGACCGCAGTACTAAATATCACCTCAATACAGGCTCTGCCTAGTAGGTGATAAAATCACGCCGAAGCAGCACTTTTAGTAAATTTCCAGGGTTCTACATTTTGTATGTAAGACTAAATCATGTAAAATATATTATAGGATATATAAATAAATATATAAATATAAATAAATAAATATTAATGATAATTAATTCATGTAATACTAGGCATAAAAAAATAAATAAAAATAAATTAAAAATAAATAAAATAATAAACTCTACATAACAAGATTTGATAACTTGTTTATTTCACAAAATCATCTAGAAATACAATAATTCGGATGTGTATATTTTCAATACGACATGGGGTTATGAGAGTGACTTTCCTATTATTATTATGGGTATGATACCTTTATTATTATGTTACCTTTTATACAAAAATGCCCATTATCTTTTGATACGCCAAAATTGGTTATCGCTGCTGTTTTATAATCAAACTAGAAAATGAGTCAGTTTTTACGTGCCTTGGTTTTATTAAGAGATTCTATCGAGTGATCGATTTCGCACTTCTGAAATTTTTTTTTTGGGATCGGCCAATAAATTTAAATCAAAATTTGGCTTATATACCTACAACGCAAGTCATTATTAGAAAAAACAACATGACATTAGTTACCTAATAACAGGGGAAATTGTGGAAAGAAACTAATGAATTTTGAATGGGCGCGTTCATTGTGAAACCCCAATTTTGTGGTAAAACTTTTGTTTCGATCCATTTAAGTAAAACTCGAGTTTGGCCTGTCGAAAGAAAATAGTCACCCACCCTGCTTATTACGTACGACATATTGATCCTTAACAATTCAAATGGTTTTATACGACTACCACCAACATTCCTAGTTATATTAGCAGCAACAGTTTCATTAGTTATGGAAATAGAAACCATCGTGTTTCAGCAGTGTGTTTCAAAGTCAAAGGCTACAGCGCTTTGGAAATATTCTCTTGTAAAAGAGATAATTCTGACCAATGAATGTGGCACCCGAAAACGCGAGGGGGAGAGAAAACAGAAAGAGAAATAAATTACATCAAAGTCTAACGACTATTTAATTAGGACAAAAATAAATTCCTGTAAAACTACAACAATGTAAGGCATATGTTAGAATTAAATACAGGTATGTTAATAGCATTCGATAAACAAAAATTCGAATAAATTGAAATGGGCCGTTATCTACTATTTTTAATCGACTTCAAAAAGAGGAGGTGCTTTGTTACCTGAGGACTCCGTCATTTATAAACTGATTCGGAAAATACTTTTTCTTTTATTTTTCCTTTCATAAAATGTGTTATTACATAATTATATATTTAATTTTCTTATTACTATCTATTTAATAATAAATTAATTTATTACCATATTAATATACATGTTTATGAATCTATTTACTGTTTTTTCTGCTCTATTTACTTTATATTTACTCTGTTAATACTTTGGACTGTTTAGTAACTTAGCAATTACTTTTCAGAATATTTTCTGTTTATTTAAAAAACCCTAATAATTACACTTTTCACTTTAAATATGCTTGTATATTTTAAACTTTTCTTTTCTATAGAATAACGCACTATATGACCGTTTAATTGGTGGAAACATATAAATGGTTTATGTTTGTTATATTTTGATTAAGTAAATATGTTTTTGGTACTGTCTGTTTCCTGAATAAAATAAAATGAAAAATAACATTTTGAAAGGACATGCTTCCAGGTTGGTCCCATTTATATCAAAATTTTGTTATGATGTTGGGATCCACGAGGAATTGAGGGAACTCGTCAAATATTATCATATGAAATGAGAAATTTTACATGTTGGTTCAGTTTCGGTTACAATGCATTTTTTATAGTAAACATGACCTGATTCTCTACCCAGAGTTAGCTCCCGACGAGGCATTCCTCAACGGTCAACAGCACAGACACGATTTTTTAAATGCGCATTCAGTTATGATAGCCCGCTCCATGTTTCATCATGACATGGCTGCTGCAGCCAGGGTTGGCTCACGATGAGGGGACTCCTCAACGGTCAACAGCTCAGACACACCATTTTGTAGAGAGCCACTTGACACCACTTAAATTCACTTTGAAACAGGTCTGCCACAAGATCACCGGTGACCAACATGGCCTCTAACCATCGATATATAAGCCCTTGATCGGCCTATCGCGCACGATAATGACCACTTCAAAACCACTAATGAAAGCCGGCCAGCAGTAGTTTGGTTGCAGTCGATTTCGTGAGTTTCGTGTTTCAGCCGCCCTTTTCCGGTGTGAGCGTTCCGGTGAAGAATATTGGTGGGCTATTCTCTTGCATGCTATTCAATTTATTGCTCTCTCTCTGTCACATGGTTTAAGAGCACAGGAGTGGCCAGACTGGCCCGCAGGCAGCGTCCTACCTTGGCTCTCACTCTTGCGTGGAGGCCGCCGGATGGGTGTTGACCCGTGCGTTTGACCGAACCTATACAACTGGGTTTTAGTGGCCAAACTGCAACAAGGCCAATCATCTCCCATGGATCGAGAGCAGTAGGTTGTCTTCAGATCTCAGAGGGCGCTCCTGAGCTGATAGGGTATTGAACATGCTTATGAGATAGCTCGTAACGCCCCCCTCCAATATTCTAGGTTTATAAAATTTTAGCAAAACAACGGAAATGTTATTTTAAGAAAACTGTAATACCTACGCTGGAAAATTTGCGGCATGTTTGCAAGCCCGGATTCAAGTCATGAAATACCATGAATATTTCCATCGTCAAAGTTGCAAAGTGTCCTCTAGAGGGGGGACAAGTACCTACGTATGCGTCGTCGTTATAACATGCATGTGAAGTGACCATTAAGTCCATCCCTGCCGGTAATGAGCAGTGTGCCGTGTGTTTGCTACTGCTAAAGCTCGAACATGTCAGAGAGTTAATTTTGTCAAATAAAGACTAAAACTTTTGCGGGTACTCGAATTATTTTTGAGGTTATGTTGAAAACGGGCCTGCAATTATCATAAATAAAATATAAAATCAGCGAAAATCAGAAGAGAAACAGAACCCGATAGAAATATATAGAATAGAGATATACAATATTAAAACTCCTCGAAAGAAATATTAACAAGTGAGCTATTGTTTGTTTGTTTGTTTATTCTCTTTATTGTGAAAATGTTACAGTGGGTGGGTTTATGGTCATATGACAATCTCTTACAACCAACCCTACTATGACGTGTTATATGTATGTGTGCGTGTAACATGTGTGTATGTAAGTGTGTCTTGTTATTGCATTTGATCGACAGAATTGAAAATGCAATTCCGTTAATTTGATCCCAACAGAAAATGGTGACCCAGCCGGGAATCGAACCCGGGACCTTACAATGTAAGATCAGGCAACCTAACCACTATGCCACCGGGCCGTGTATTGTATGTATAATTATTTTTAGAACGTTTTTTTAATGGAATATTTTTGTTTTATGTATTTATCTATATATATGTACATGTACATTTTTGGAATGTACTCAATCAGACCTATCATTTGACACCAAATACGATATATGTATGTTGACGTTTGGAGATTTGGACATTAAGACAAATATTTACTTGATATTTGGATAGTTGAGGTTAATATAATTATCTGTCATCAGAGTATCCAAGGATAAACCCTAGGATACTCGGGATGACATAGACATTCTAACAATACCACATACTTCTAAATCAGTTTAAGCGTTTAGAAGTTATTGTGGAATAAAAAAACGGAAATAATATATACATGAACCCTGAACACATTACACTCCTTTGTTGTTGAGGGCTCGTGTAATAAACTATAAATCAGCGAACATAAGAAGAACAACAGAAACCAATGAAATAGAAGCTGTAAATATTAAAGCTCCTCGAAATTAATGAGAAAAAATCCTTCTTTACTATATATTCATATATTTTATTTCGTAGGTCTGATGACGACATACTTGACATATTTTTTATAATCTCGTTGATTTAATTTTGGTTTTATTATTTTTAATAGCCCTTTGTAATAATAATTTGCTAATATGAAATAATGTTTATTTTTAATACGACTGATCAACAAAAAAATGAGTATACTGTATTCGGGGTTCATCTATGTAAGTTTTTATATCGTGTTGTATTATATCATAATATTATACGTTGTATTATATGTTATAATATATTATGTAATACTATATTGTTCCATAATTTATTATATTACGGTATACTATATTATATTTTATTACATTATATTATGTTATGTTATATTATATTGTATTATGTTGTATTATATTATATTATGTAATATTAAATTCTGTTATTTTATATTATGTATTGGTCTTTATGAGATGGATAAAAGACAGCACTAGCAGACAAGGCGCACAGGCTCAGCAAATACCACAGCGTTGTATATCCATCACCCCAACACAGGTTTATACCTAGTGGGGTGTTGTAATCCTGTCAAGTATAACGCCCTTTCGCGATTTTTCTTATACGTATAAAAATCGTGCAAAAATATAACGCAGCGTATTTAACTCTTCGAGTAGCGGCATAATTTCATGGCAGACCGCGCCAATTTATTGGAATTTCCTGCAATATATATTTATTGTAATTTCCTGCAATTCCTCTACTATAACTATGGAACTACTGTAGCAATCATAAAAAGAATAACATGCAATGATCGCATTGAAATTTTGTATATAGAATATTGAAATCGACGTTGTCACGTCAAAAAATATTAATTTTGGAAATTGCCCTTTTTCACACTTTTGCAGTAACATAATAGTAACGTAACGGCGTTGCCATCCGGTTGACTAGTGAACCAAGCCAGTTCTATTAATAAAACAGCACGGCAGCTGAATATTAGCTCTTATAAAGAGTACCCATCATCCTACTTAGCTATTTATATGGGGCGGAACTTGTATGTCGGAAATGAATATTGAGGTTGGAGTAAAGGTAGGCTTCCACACATGTCACCTTAGATTTTGAACTAGGCAGTGACGAATTAACCCCTGTAAAGAACCTTGAAAGAGAAGCCTGGCTTAAAAAGCCAAAAAAACATGTTTTCATGTTTTATTTTTAACATAAAGTTGAAATCGGATCATGAATCTTTTACATTAGCTTGATTAACATATGAAAAATATTTTTTTTTTGCAAGAGTAAAAATAACAATTTTTAAAATAGACAATTGCAAATGTTTCTACCGTTGCACAAATGACGGTATCTGCTTACGTGATAATTTTTATATGTGTTTTTGTAAAAATACCTAAAAGTATTACTTTTATAATTTTTCAAGGATGAAAAGAAATAAAATCGATTTTCACCCCAAAATTTTGTGTTTAACTAATTAAAAAACAACGTATTTTTTTTGCATTTTTTGTTGTTCGGATAAAAAGAAAATCTAATAAACTTTCTTTTTTTTTTCGAATAAGTCGATACTTCAAGCAGTTTTTTTTTTATCACCGGTGCAGAACTGAAAGATATGGTTTTGAGTAAAACGCGTTTAAAGTTTTATTTAAAGAAAAGTAGTTAGTTTTTTGCACTTACAGCCATCTGAGACTAACAGCTGTTCAAGAGGTAAAAGATTCATAAATAGATTTCAACTCGAAATGAAAAAAAAAACTGAAATCATGTTTTTTTTTGGTCGTCTAAACCAGGCCCCCCTTAACCCGTCGACATTTCGGAACCCCTAGTCCTCACACCCCTTGTCACCTGGACACCCGACGTTGCCCCTCCCCCCGACTTCCACCACCGCGCCAACCTTTCTTACAAACCCCCACCCCCGCGCCAACCCCCAACCCTCCCCCCAACGGCAATCCGCCTTCCCTAGTAGTATTTTCATAGTATTTTAGTAGTATTTACGTACTATTTTTGTAGTATTTTCCGTGGTAATAAATTGTATTTAGTATTAAAAATAATTTCCCGAAATAGAACAGACTAAATAATATTTGCGTCGCTTGTATACGAGATAATCCAACCAGAATTCACAACGGGATTTCGGTCCAACAAGCAGTGTTGCCACCTAGGAAAAATATGCTAAAAATATGCTGAACCCTGCAAAATATGCTTAAAAAAATATGCTAAATTACGTCAGTGACAAATTATATGTAAATTTAATTTAAAATGCTTGTTAACAACTAGGTGACCGATCGGGATTCGCACGTATGCACAAATAAGTACTAAATGAGCTCAAAAAAGGACTTTTGCGTAATGCCCGCTGCACACATTGGACAGCGTTGGCCGCAACGCCTATGTCCTTCTCGCTCTTTCTCATACTTTTTTCTGACGTCACAGTGGTGCCAACTCGCTTCCACCTTAGGATATTTTGCCGACATTCGCCAACGTGTGGAGCGGGCATCAAATATTCACTGTAGTTTGAATATAGGAGTTATAAACACGGTGTTCTAAGCGTTTTGGAGAAAATCATGAACACATTTTTATCGAAATCGACTTTTGTTAGAAGAAAGATTGTTATTTACATTCTTTTCATGTTTTATAAAAATGCGTCAAATAAATATGCTATATGTTAAAAGCTAAAAAGATATGCTAAACAAGAAGAAAATATTATGCCAAATTTAGCATAAAATATGCTAAATTGGCAACACTACCAAAGCCCGAACCGAATTTCAAGTCGCTAACTAGTCTAACTGCAATATTTAGAGTTTGAGGTATGACTAGCCCACCCCCTGGTGGACCGATTTCAACCACAATTACTCTCTCTCTCTCTCTCTCACACTCACACACGCGTAGACACATACATGCTGTATCGCCTCAGGGGGGTTAGGTTGTTGGTCCAGACGGAGATACCCTTCCAAAATTGGTAGTAAGGCGTTGGTCTCTGACGGGTGATGGGTCTCTGTTGGTATAACTAGATAGCAGATTTGTATTGTCTCTAAGTCTTTTACGTTCATCCCACGGCTAAACGAACGATCACATATCGTTATACCAGCCTGGGGGGACGAATTCGCTCGTTGTAGTCGACTTCGCCCTTGTGTAGGATGGAGAAATCTAGTAGTAAATTCAAATAAGGGCGTGAGGTTGGCCCGCTGGATTTACTTCTCAGTGCCGCGGTTTGAGCTCTAATTAGGTAGGTTGGCGTAGGTACATTGTGGATTGTTCGTTCACAGAAGCCTTTTACTCTTACGCTCCAAGGAAGAAATAATGATCTAATAATGTTACAATTCCCTGGGATGGCGGGTTCGCATGTAGTATTTCGAAATTTTAAAGGGAGGAGTCAAACACGGAGATGTTGTTAAGTGAGAGATTTATTTAAGACTGGCGTCCGGATAAGCCGGTCCATACTCGCGCGCATTTACAATGATGTTTTGCGTAAAATTGATGGTATGTAACTGTTAGCCGATTTCTTATAATATCTACGCGCGGCTGGCAATACTACGCGCGGTAAATTTGAAACTGCTTTCTCGCGAGCTATACATTTATAATATATGGCGTAGTCCCTACATAACTTAATAGTGTATCTTAGCCTGGTTCACTTGCGGTTTGTTAATAGTCCACCGGTCGTTAATGGTTACAATCTAATTGTGTCAACCACCTTTTGAAGGTGTGGCTGATTTAACTCAACGTTTGGGGTAAAGCGACTGCCTCTAAATCAAGTCATAATTTCTACAAATCAAGCCGACCGTGTGGCACGCAAACCATCGATGTCAAGGGATATACTTCACAAATATAAGGATACGATCATTTTGAAGAGTTGATCCCTAATCTTCGACATAAATTCTAATCTTTAACTCAGGCTTGGGAGTTCAGCCTCGAGGAACGATCCGATAGCCACCCAAACTTGATGGGCAAAGGGTGCCGAGGATCTGCGATAAATTCAGTATGAATTACCGCTAACTTCATGTATAGGCCGCAAAAGAGACCTCGAATACATATCCAGACTTCAGGATTGAGCAATCCATCCAAATCTGGCAGTAAGGCCATGAATTCGGCCCGCTGGGATCACTTTTAAATGTCTCGCGGTAAGGCGTAGGTCTATCATGTATTTATTTATTTATTTCATTTCATAAGAAAATCAACATAACAGTTTAGACCAATCCGTTGATATGCAATATAAACATAAATATAAACAATGGAATTGTTGTAAGTATATACATACACAACATTTTATTTTTAATTTATTTTATTTTATTCTGGAACCAAACAGAGCTACATGCAATGCGTTAAAAACGTATTTAAAACGTAACAAAAATCCATTAATGTGATTCCGAATGTAGTAATGTGATTCCGAATGTGAATTAAGTAGACAAAATGAACGCATATGATATTATGTCTTGATTCCGCTTGAGAATGGGGGGAGTCGCGATGGGAAGTAGGGTGAAAGGAAGAGACAAAATAGATAAAAAAGTATTATATAGTAGTAGTAGTAGTAGTAGTAGTAGATGGAGTGGGGGGCTTGTTTCCAGCCCTTGATGTCACCTAGATCTATATGATCTTTTGTGACTACCCACTATGTGGTTAGGTCAGTGGTCAGCTAGTAGCCCAGTATTTCTTACCAGTCCAAGTAGATCACTGACCTTCAAGTTGGGCAGATCGCTAGGTTCGAGAAAGGCTCGTCCCAGTAAACTGAGTCTTTTAGCGGCGAGACCTGGGCAGCGACCAACGATGTGTATGCTGTCTTCAGGTTCTTCGCCACATATTCGGCAGTCCTTGCCATATCCGGTCAAGCCAAGGTTGAATAGATGTGCTCTAAGGGTCGTGTGTCCATTATGTATGTATGTATATTATTTTATAAAAAAGTATTATGTATTTAATTTTAGGTATGATATGAAGGTATTATAATAAATATAATTAAAGTAAATTATGTACATGAACGAAATAAAATGAAATATAATATGAACAAATGTTTTGTGATCATTATTTAGACTCTCGATTTTTTAAAATTGAATTCTTATAAGAGGTTTTTGAGGAATGTAATATGTTCACACTTAAACAGTCTGTGTTATATCTTTGACACGCTCTGTATAGAAATGCATTTTGGAATACGTTGGTTTTCACCACAGGGAGATGAAATAGTCAATGCGATTGAACAGGGCGAGGAGGGACATAAAATTCAATGCTCTCCAAAATTGCGTTCGCGTGTTTGTTCGCATATTGCGTTCGCATGTTCGCACTACATCAACATGTTTAAATAATCTTTCAATGTAAATGCAAGTATAACGAAGATAAAAACCAATTTACAGAGTACATACAGAATGAAAACAATTTATCTTATTCTGACATAAACAGGTAGCGCAATGCCCATACCTTAAAGAGATTTGGGCTAGCTGTAAAAATATTAAGGTCTGACGCTGCCGAACATAGCGCATTTATGTGCCGCAAAGCTCGCGTCAGCTTGTTGGCGTGGTTGGCTCTATGCTGTGGGCTCTGTTGTCCCTGCCTCTGAGTTCGATCCATGTGAGAAAGAATGATCTATTACCGATATACCTTCCTAGGTTGAAGTAGGTTGGTGAGTTCGCCCTTACTACTTGACAACAAAGGGTTCAAAAGATATACGTTATAGAAAAGTGTATATATGTACTTAAATATATTTCATCTTAGGGTGCGTCTTCAACTAGTGAAGGTTGGCAGTCAGATCTGCATACTTCTTTTTGTCCATCGCCAGGCAAAACAATTCGGCGATACTCGTAATCCCGCTCCATTCTTGAATCTTTCGCAACAAAGATTTTCGTCTACGGCCAGGTCCCCTCTTCCCTGAAAATTTTCCTATCATAATGAGATGCAGCAGTCCGTACCTGTCGTGCCTAAGCGCGTGACTTAGATGTTAGGTTAGGTTAGGTTCATTCTTGAATCTTTCGCAACAAAGATTTCTGTCTACAGCCAGGTCTTCTCTTCCCTGCAACTTTTCCTATCATAATGAGTTGCAGCGGTCCGTGCCTGTCGTGCCTAAGCGCGTGACCCAGGTGTTAGGTTAGGTTCGGTACATTCTTGAATCTTTCGCAACAAAGATTTCCGTCTACAGCCAGGTCTTCTCTTCCCTGCGACTTTTCCTATCATAATGAGTTGCAGCAGTCCGTACGTGTGCCTTTTCATTGGCGGTTAGCCGCAAAGCGGCTAGCCGCGGCGGCGTACCGCAGGAAAGGTCTTGCAAAGAGAATGTATGGAAACGCGTTTCTATCCTTTTCACTATGCGGCGCGCCGCACTCGACCGCGCGGCCGTCATCATCCAACGCGGTTGAATGCGGCACGCCGCACCGCCCTGGCACTTTTCACTGGCGGCGTACCGCGCGGCGAGCCGCGTGGCCCCCTCCCTGCTACACATTGCATCGCCTCCGCCGCCTCCCGCCATTCGTTTTTTATTTCTCTCCATTTCTCTACAATACACGTAAATAATTATAGCTGCTTCAACGGCGTCCATTTTCGTCTGCTTTCTCAATGAAACTGGCGCCTGGCTCGCTGCGAGAGAACGACGCGGCTGGCCGCGCGGCAAGGCGGCCAGCCGCGCGGCGCGGCGCCAGACGGCTAGCCGCGGGACGAACGCGAGCGAGCGGCGTGCCGCATTGCGGCTAACCGCCAGTGAAAAGGCGCCCTACCTGTGCCTAAGCACAGGGCATTATTTGCAGAGCGCAAGCTAAAACCAGTGGTGGCAATCTTTGCTACTTAATTCGCCATACCACCGTAGGAGGGCGTGCGAGCGCGCTCACGCAGCATATTAACCGATGAGTTTTGACAGGAATATATGTATGATTTTATTGCAAGCAACATTTCAGGGGAATAAACATCGTCAATAACAACAATTTAATTCAATAGCTATAAAGGCCATTCATCCTGAATGTGGGATGGTCATATTCTCCGTAGACTGGGTCAATTAGGGGATTCTACTACCCCTTGCCTGAGATAGGCTGAGCTAGTCCGTGCAAAAATCCCGACACAGCCTACATTTCACTGCCCCAGAGGACTTTTAAACGGCGGAAGCACTCTGGCATATTGTATGTATCCGAATAAACCTATTTCGTCCGGGCTGGCGCCTATTATAATACAAATCTTACATATCGCTCGGACATATATTGGCAAAATTGAAAATATTATATTCTATAAAATTAGTTGATATACAGTAAATTATTCGGAGCACATGACAGTGACCCAGGTGTTAGGTTAGGTTAGGTTGGATTAGGTCCTTTCTTGAATCTTTCGCAACAAAGATTTCCGGCAACAGCCAGGTCTCCTCTTTCCTGCAACTTTTCCTATCATAATGAGTTGCATCATACCTGTCGTGCCTAAGCTCATGATCCAGGTATGCAATTTAGATTGTTTGATGGTCTGCCAACGCTTGCGTATTTGGCCGACACGTCGTAGAACTTCCTTATCGGTGACTTTCTGAGTCCAAGATATCAGCATCATGCATCTGTATGTCCACATCAGTATACTCAAATGTACGGTGGGTATAATAGCACCGCAAGGGTACTATATTAACAACATTAAAAAACCCTTCTCTAACCCTTTTTACCCGACTTAAAAAAAGGAGGAGGTTATCAATTCGGTTGTATCTTTTTTTTTCTAATGTTTGTTACCTTAGAACTGCCATTTATGAACCGATTTGGAAAATTCTTTTTTTATTTGAAAGGATATACTTACAGATTGGTCCCATTTTTATCAAAACCCTGTTCCGACCTTGGTATCCATGTGGAATTGAGGGAACTCCTCAAATATTACCACATGAAGTTGAAAATTTACCGGTTTGCTCAATTCCTATAACAATACATGTTTTTTATGGTAAGCATGACCTCATTGTACATCCTGGGTTGGCTCCCGACGAGGGGACTCTTCAACGGTCAATAACACAGACACGAAATTTTGTATACTCATTCAGTTATGATAGCCCGTTCCAAGTTTCACCATGACATGGCTGCTGCACCCAGGGTTGACTCCCGACGAGGGGACTCCTCAACGGTCTTCAGCACAGACACAAAATTGTGTATATGTACTCAATTGCGACAGCCCGTTTTAACTTTCACCAAGACAGGACTGCGGCACCCAGGGTTGGCTTCCAACGAGGAAACTCCTTAACGGTCAACAGCACATACACATTTTTTTGTATACGTATTCAATTATTATAGCCCGTTCTAAGTATCACGAGGCTGCTGCACGTCTAAAAAAAATTGGAGTCGGGTTTATTTTGTATTTTTTTTATCTATACGGATTAAGCAAATAAAGCGTTTTATTCTAGAGAATGAAATGATGTGGATGATATCTTATAATACCCGGTTAACAGGTTAAGAGATGAATAATGATAAAGTTTACGTAGTAGCACTGCGTAGCGTTTGCTCTGCCTACTAAACCTTTTTCCTTCGTTTCTCTCTGCCCTCGAAACGTCAAGTAAAATTTGTGAAATAATCCTCAAACGCGCACTTTGTTAGGTCTGTGGGTTGCGACTTGTGGCCGTGCCCAAGCCGTAGCTAAATTGGCCATACACCCTTTGAGCAAACGGAATCATTCCATTTACATAATAATATCAGTGAAATTGAGAAGGGCTGCGGATTTCCTTGCGCAATCTTGTTCATACAGAGTGTAACATTTATCCCCTGATTTACAATTAAATAAACGAGCCGACGCGATCCGAACTAACTGCTCATATTTTAGTAAATGAGGTCCGTTTTCTCAAAGTGATACATGAAGTTTATTTTAAAAAATAATTTTTAATTGTTTCATGTACTTTTCTCGGAATTGGAACTATCAGTGGAAATACTTTCTAGAAAACAGTACAAATACCTTTTTTAACAGGTGCAAAATATGACTTTATTCAAAGTGATACATCATTCATAGAACATAGTCTTTGGTCCTGTGTCTAGTGAGAACAATACTATGACTAGCAAAACAAACGTTTGCAAAATATATGCATATGATTCATATTCGGTCTACGTAAGTATGGACACGTGTTCGAATATAGGGAACGGTTAAAGTGGTTGCGAGTACGACAAAGGAGAAATGTTCATCTTCTCTATCGTTATTTATATAATTTGTTAGAGGGATTATCAATTTGTTAGAAGGATTTATAAGCAGAATGCAGAATGTATATATGTATCTACCATTCTTTTCTTTCTTTCTTTATTAAATATAAATACATATGTACATTTATTTTAATTACAAAGCCATCTAAACTAGGCCTCGCCTGTACTAAGGTAGGCTTAATCTATATGCGTTTATTATAGTTTACTTATTGTGGGGTATTAACTGTTTATTATTCTACGCAATGAATAAAAATATATGCAATGAATAAAATACAATATATTTAACTCTTCGGCTATGTAACGACCAAATCTGCTTGCACATCAGAACACCGTTGATTAAGTAACGACCAATATTGGCGGCTTGCTCCCGGAGCGCACAGTAATATTATTTTCTAATTCGAACGCATCCTAAAATCCATACCATATACATACCTCATTATTACCATAGATACATAGACGGCCGCTAGAATGATTTCGTGCGTCATTTCGCGGATATTACTGGTAAAATTCCATTGTCAAACGTCATAATTTTTTTGTGAGAAATCATCAAAATTTTATTGGTTTTATGAGCTAATATCTAAATATTTTAGTATGTAAATAAGCAAAACGAAATATTACCTTTGATAGAGAATCTAATAAAGATCATGATTATATTTACAATTACTAAATAGGATTCCGTATTTTTTCGTAAGATAAGTACAAGTTAGAAATGCCGTTTTTTTTTTCACTTGTTCGATTTTCTCGTATTTATTCCTAATTATCTAATTGTTAAAAAAATGAGATTTCAATATTCTATATACTAAATTATAATGCGATCATTGCACAGTTATTCTTTTTATGATTGCTATGCCCGAGACGTGGCAAAAAATCGTCAAGAATGGAAGCGAATCGTGAATGGAGTACGAGATCCAGCGGCACCGACAGCAGCGTATTGGCTGCGAGGGCGACCCCCTCCCCAATCGCCGGCTACGGAATAAATAATAATAATAATTATTGCTATAGTAGTTTCATAGTTATAGTATTTTTTGTCGAGCGCGGCGATATTGCAGGAAATTCCAATAAATTGCCGCGGTCTGCCATGAAATAGATAAGTAGATAAATATATAAATACATCTAATAGTAAATAATAATATGAAAAATTAAATATATTCCTATATTTATAATTACATATACATAATAATAAATTACTTGAACCCATTACTTTACATAAATAAATAAATTGAGTGTTGAATGAGAGGTTGAGTGAAATCCGGGATACTTCTGTTCCGCGGTTTAATAAATATTGAATACCCTCTCAATACTGACACCATTCTATTACCTTTTCGTCCCTTATAAGTGAGCACCGTTGACAGCTGGGGAATCACACCGTACATTTTTAATATTAATCGATCGAATAAATACGTACCGGCAACTAGCTGTTTTGAAATTTACATAAATTTATAATAATAAATACCCTGACAGGATCTTACATTACAGGGGATATTTTGGTAGCTCATTGATATACCGGCATCGATTAATACAAATACAAATACATACTTACAGATTATCACAATATTAATACATAATTACAGATTATCACCTAATCTGAATATCACATACCATTTTAATTGTACATAATTAAACAAAATTAAATATAATTAAACAAATATACAAAATTAATTAAACAAATATAAATAATTAAAGAAATATACATCAAATATACAAATATACAATATTTATAAATCCCATCTCCAACCAAGTTAGAGGACATACTCATCTGTACTTCAGATATATAATCATTTTCACAACATCAATGCCTCGATCGCCAACATGAACTACGATCTTCAGGCCGTTTGTGAATGGTGTGCGCTGATGGGTCCACTTATCAACCCTTTAAAATCTGAGGCTATACTCATTGGAGGTCGTAAATTGCTCCAGAGTAAACGTAAAGTCCCTTCCGCCTGTAAAACTGAACGATATTTCCATAACCTTGTCGCAAAGAGTGAAAGATATTTGTCTAAGTGTCGATGAACATTTCTCCTGGCAACCACATGTGATAGAGGTAAGTCGAGAAATATTTGCTAGTTTTCACCCTCTACAATCGCTCAGAAGATTTCTTCCTATGGACACAAAGAAATCTCTTGCACAGTCTCTCCTCTTACCTTTTCTTGACTATGCAAATGTGGCTTATCTCGATTTATCAGAAGAACTACTCAATAAACTTGAACGTTTGCAAAATATAAACATACGATTCATATTCGGTCTACATAAGTATGATTAGGTGTCCGAATATAGGGCAGAGTTGAATTGGTTGCCAGTTCACCAAAGGAGAAACGTTCATATACTTGCTATCCTCTATTGTGTACTCTCTCAATCAACACCATCCTATCTCCACGAGCTTTTTGAACCATTAAGTTTCCATGGTCTCGTACTTTGGTCAGCCTCTCATAGTTTACTAAAAAATCCGTGTCATATTACTGATTTTTATTCCTTCTCTTTCTGTGTCCATGATGCAAGACGCTGGAATGATCTCCCGGCAAATATACGAAACTCGCCAACTTCGCCATCATTTAAGACCCACCTCAAAGAATACTACCTTTCTAAGAAGTAACCAGTTCTTCCCTTTCTCTCCTATTCCTCTCCCAATTTCCTCCCCTCGGGCACTCTGAGTTTTAAATACCTTTACTGGTCTGTATTTTAAGCAGACAAACGTAACAATATTTATTTACACAATCCGCGTATGTACCACTGTGATTAGGTTAGTTGTAAGACATTACCATGTGGCAATAAGCTCGCCTATTTGAAATATGATTAAGTGCAAATAAATATTTTATTATCATATTATAAATGTAAACTATTTAATTTCTTTTAATATAATTATTTCTACGGCTGCTATTATAAAACGTAAGTATGTATCTAAATTTTTAGTTTAATTAAGGAACTATATAACTTTTAATATTTAAAAAGTGTTAGTCGTATGATTACGTTGTCAGAAAACCGCTCGCTGCGAACCCCTGAAGTCGGTAATCACTAGTCAATCAGTTCAGTTGCGTTCAATACGAAACTATCTGCCTACCTGCATTATGGATAGAAATATTTACAGTGAAACGAGCGGAACTCATATGAATACGATGCGACAATCACCTCTATACCGCAAAAGAGGGGATTTGCGCTTGTAGATTTTATTCTGCGGTTTAGACAATTGTTTAAAATACTGAAAAGGGTATAAAAATAAAATAATAATAAAAAAGGAATAACAATAATATTATTAATAATGATTATAAATTAAAATTAAAATAATTAAAAAATAATATTTTAGATCTTTCCTTGACACAACCGTGGAACTAGTGTGACTCCCGAAGTGAGCTCGCCTTAACACAGGGGTGCCTAGCAAGGCGGGCTCGGCTGCTCTTTGCTTAGTATAATAGAAAGATTATCATTTGCAACCTGGGCTCAGACAGATGTGTATATAACTTTAAAAGCATACGACGGCATTGTCTAAATTGTTATTTCATTTTCTGTTGTGCTCATGAATTTGAATGTATATGTATATGTAAATAAATAAAAAATACCATTATTATTATACATAATTTAACAAAATTAAACAAATATATAGAATTATACATATTTAAATATAATTATACAAATACATAATCGATATTGCACTGCAACATCGAGACTTGCCGATGTCCCTGCTGAGGTTATAAAAAATAGTTGTGTCAACTCGAGGCTTTCTCGGCAAGTAGCCAAGGACTGATTTCATTGGTGTATAAATTTTATAAATAAAGAGATAAAGAGAGTACCAATCATCTGTTTACCAAATTTCAAGTCTCTAAGTCGAATATTTCGAGATTGAAGATGATTAGCCCGCCCCCTGATGGACCGATATCACCCTCAAACTTTTAAGATCAATTGTTTGAGGGTGAAATCGGTCACACATACACACAGACACACAGAAATGCGTCCACAATACTTTCCTTGCTAGGAAGTTCAAAATACACTGATTTTCCTAGGTACATGATAATGCATATTAGAATCACTCCAACATAAACCAACACGTTAGTCAATAGCTATTTAATCTGAAGTGTAAATGTTTGTTTGTTTGAATAGGTGGCGAATGGTTTCGTGCAGCTTGGGCCACAAGATCCATTTCGTTCTCGCATCGGCTCAACTCACGATTCAGCTCCTATTCAGAAGCCCCTCGAGTGGAACGCTACCCTGGGTAAGACTTCCGTGTCCCAGGTCTGAAAGCTGGTGGACCTGTTTCTCCCGGCGGGATTGCATCTCGGCACCACTGGACGGTTTGCGCACCATTCGGCGAAGCCAATCAGTTGTGCCTAATTGCTGAAGGAGTCTAGAGACTATGGATATATACTGTTTCCAAAGCATTATTGCACACACAATACAATGAGGTGGCCTATTGCCAAGTGGCAATATCTTCCGGCCATACTGCCAGGGTTATTGTGACTAAAGGTTTAAGTGCGCAAATTGATTTACAAGTCATAAATGAATACACTTACACAATAGTCATTATAGTATAAAATACAAAACAGTGATTAGTTACGAATGCCAGCTCGATATAGAAGGAAGGAATGGAATGGACAAGCACAGCAGATGGAAGAAGAGGGGGGGTATTCATGAGTTGAGTAAATGTCTCTTATGAGATTTTTTAAACCCGCTCAGGTTTTGAAGTTGTCTTATGGGCAAAGGCACGGAATTTCGGAGTCGGGCTGCCTGCACTGCGATAGACCTGAACATAAAAGTTGATGAATGCTAAGGTATATATATAGCCAGTATTAGATTTTCGTGAGAGCGTAATGGAAGACCATGGGATGAAAGCGGAGAGAAGAGATTACCCAAATAAGTAGGCCTGTTTGACTGTAGTACACGGAATAGTAGGACGAGTATGTGAAAATCCTGACATTGTCTAATGGGAAGCCACTCAATTGGCCTACGAAAGGTTGATACGTGATCACACTTCTTCAAGGAATAAACAAAGCGAATACACATGTCACAATATCGCATTGGATATTGATTTACAATGCTTCAAAGAAAGATTTCCTCTTAACCATCCTCCTCTTTCGACGTCCTTGAAATATGAGGACTGTCGTAGGAGGACATAACTTAAATGTACATAAAATATTACCGCTGTTTCGTTCCTCGCAATCTATTGCAGAAAAATGGCTCGTCCTCGAAAATTGAACGGAAGAATCAAGTGTTATTGCCAAGGCGGTTGACACGGGAATCAATGAATTTAAAGCAGGGACTCGGATATTTCATTAAATATAATAGAGTATATCGATATTATTATATGACCCTTTTTTACTTAAGAAAACAAAGCTGTGGAGTTTCTGTTTTTTTTCACTCTGGCCACTTTGAACTTGGGTTTGAGTTGGAATTTCAAATTTAAATAAATTTTATTTCAAGGCCAGGTTATTTTTTTGTAAAAATCAGTTGTTAATTTGTCTTTCCGTCGTTTGTTTTATCTCAAATATTTTCGTTTGTGCAACCATGCTAAAGTTGAAAATTTGCATTTTTTTTCAAATATGAGATCCTGTGCCGGTGTTTTCTATTACAGAGACTGCAGGTTTTTAAATTTTTAAATCTTTGTCATAGACCCTATGAAATACATCAATAAAATAAATGATAATAAAATTTGCGATAAAAAATATATGCCAAGAGAAAGAGTTTGGCAATTGGCAAAATTAGAACAGAAATCAAGTTTTGAAGTGGTTTTATCTTAATTTTTCTTAATATATGCTTTAACGTATATAACTGTATAACATTTACATTTCATTGGATTTCTAAAGAGGTTATACTTTCTGAGATTGGCTTTCTTATTCACAAATAATAATAATAAAAATGTAAGTGCGGTTTGTTTAAATAGTTTAACATTTTGTCGTATTAAAAATGCTTTCAAATATTCTGCTAGCCTCTCTATGAAGCTCAAAAGCAAACAACCCTGTTCTTAAGCCCCTATACAGAGACGTTCATCTTAACGTTCATCTCGTCAGCTTTTGTGTTATTTTCAGCCTTTTACTCTTGAGACAAAAGAAACTCCTCGCTTCTTCATTACAAATTCACGACATACATACATGTACCTACATGTCATCAGTAGGTGTAAGGGAATTATTTATTAGCTATGTGGTTGAACAATATTATATGTGTAGAGTCGAATAAAAATAGCAAAATGTGTCTCTAGGCATGACGATATTATCGAGGCCAAAGACTAAACGTACACTAGCGAGGAATTTTGTAATTAAACTTTGTGTATTAAATTTAACATCAAGTTCCACATGCTTTTAACGTATAATTCCAGCAATAATGCGGATATTGTGAGAGGGAAATAACACCAGCCAGTTCGTAATATACCCTTGAGCAACAGGCACGCTACAGTTCGCTTCCTGTTTCCAACACAAGTGTACTGTAACTATCCATATCATGATCAATGATGAACAAAAATGACGATAGGCCTTTCTTATGAACATAATATTTTAATTCTTTTAGAGGATCTGGTCAAGTATGAATTTTACTCACCCGCCGAGGGTTTCATACCACATACCCTCATGCTGGAAAAGGTACAGAAATGTTTTTAAGCTATTGCATAGCTTTTATCGCAGGCCTAGGAGAGCGCGGCGACCGAATGAAGAAATTTCTTAACGAAAATTAATGATTTTAAACTGATAATTACGTCTAAACGAGTACTGCTTACGATTCGAAAAAAATATATGTTAAACAAGAACATTTTCCTAATATCCTTAGCTTTGAATATTTTAGATTTTGTTTATATTACATAGTGTAATTAATTTGTAAAATTAGGTCTAACCGAACACAAAAACGACTACTACGCAAATACTATCTGGCGTATTATTATGAAACCTGCACCAATTTAAAGATAATTTAATTATCTATCTTTTTATCTACGATTTTTTTCGAATAATCCGGTTTTTTTGCTTTATCGAATAAAAAATTCGTGCGCGGCGCTCTATCGGAAGACGTTTAAAATATTCCGAATCATTTGCTTCCGCAGCCACAAATGATTCGGAATAAATTCAACTTTTTCCGATAGAGCGCAGTTATCTGATATCAGAAAAAATAAAATAAATAAATAAATATAATTGCATAAGTTGTTAAAAATGCTATACAATAGCATTACCGCGGCAGTCCCCGAGTGCCATACGTATTTTTTGAGATTTTTGTACTTCGAGCAGTACGGATATTATCCATTTTTGTATCAGACTGCATTTATCACAGGCATGGTTGGCTATAATTCTCTCTGTTTCAGAAGAGAAATGTTGACCATGTCCTATGTTTTAAAATATAATTCGTGGTAAAATATAGAGTTGTCAACTACAACGGGCGAACCCGTCACGTCGGGAATTTTTAACGATTAGACGTTCTCTCTCCCGGGAAGTGAAAGCAGAAGACTTGGGCAAAACAATCCACCGCCAAGCTCCGCCACATGCCCGCAAGAGGCCAACGCCTTAACCGCGAGATAGCCAGGAGTGTTACCCAGCGGGCTTACACTCTTGCCCTTGCTTCCAATTGCGACCAGATTACTCCGGTCTCTCGATCGGTTACGAGTTCGAGGTTGCTTGCGCGGTCCTCTCCCTTACGAGGCATCTCTTTACCGAATTTCAAGTCTCTATGTGAAATATTTCGAGATTGAAGTATGACTAGCGCGCCCTCTGGGGGAATCGATTTCAACCACAATCTTTTCAACTTTTGCCATGACCAATATTCTACTGTTTTTAATCTACTGTTACTGCCCTCGAACTCGGAACCAATCGAGAGACCGGAGAAATCTGGTCACAATTGGAAGCAAGGGCGCGAGGGTCGGCCCGCCAGGTAACACTGGCTATCTCGCGGTAAGGCGTTGGCTTCTTGCGGGTTGTGACGTAGCTGGATGTTGGATTTGTTCTGTCCAAAGTCTTCTACGTTCACTGCAGGGCGATAGAACGAGAAAATCGTTAAAACGTCCTGTGGTGACGGGCTCGCCCGTTGTAGTTGACACCGCAAATTGCTACTTCTCCAGTCTGTTTCGATTATTTTATGTTATATCTTTTTTAAATATTTTTTCAGGCCATTCAATGAACATTACGAATTATTTTTTGATTTGTTTTAGATTTATAGGCAAACCAGTGAAATAAATACATTAATTAATAGGAAATTACAAAATTAGCGAATAAGTAAATTTGTCAATCTGTTACAGGTAGTTGTGAGAGACATAATGTTACGCATTATCACCATAAATGTACCACCACAATTTCGACCAATACATATATTTCTATTTCAAATAGGATGAAGCATTTGGGCGCTATCGTGGAGGAGTGCATAAAGACAGACAGACAGACAGAGAGACAGCTACACAGACACACAGACAGATTTCAGCCTGGAAATGGTATTATTATTATCATTTATTGTAAATATTTATTGGTGTATATCCACTTAGTTATTGTAGGAAATATAGGTTAGTTTAGGTTAGGTTAGTATGTTAATACATCTACTTAACGTAAAACACGTTATTATAGATAATATAAGTATAATAGCTAAGCATAGTAAAATAGGTATTAGTATAATATAAGCATAATATAGGTCAGATATGAAAATAATATTGTTAGTTACGCACTGAAATGGCACTAGCCTAAGTGGAGAACTGTGACATGTAATATCTATCGTTTTTATGAATAAAGACTAATACAAAAAAACGTCACGTGGGGAGGGGGAGGGGGGGGGGGGGGTGTCAAAATGTATACATCCGTCTTCATCCCGAAATAAAAAATTATCGCCTTCACAATAATTCGCCTCCTTATATATATCCTTCTAGCCGTGTTGGGGATTTTGCTGGTGTGCCCTTAGGTGACTGGTGTAGACGTTCTTATCTTTGAATGTGCGTGCACATTTGGCGCAAGTCAAGACACCATCGACTTAATTATACTTTATGGCCGCCGGTGGTCGGGCCTTTAGCTCGTCGCGCTTGGCATCTAAGTCGAGCAGCCTCTTCTTTTCAAAATCATCTACATTGTCCTGCACTAGCAGTCTCCATCCTGGGCGATCTTTCGCTTTACTCTCCCACTGAGAGGGCTCAATGTTGCACCTTTTCAAATGCCTCTTTTGAGCATCCTTGTATCTGAGGATCTGGCCGCCTTGTTTCCGCTTGCCGTTCTTTAGTTCAGAGTAAAAGATACGCTTTGCCACTCTCTCATCAGGCATACGGGAGACATGTCCTTACCATCTCAGCTGTCGTCGCATCATGTATGCTTCTATTCCGCTGACTTTAGCACGTCGAAGAACTTCCGTGTTCCTCACACGGTCCGACCACTTGATGTTCATTAAGTCGCGTAGGCATCGAAGGTGGAATTTGTCAAGTGCGCGAATGTGCTTTCGATATGGGCACCATGTCTCTGACGAGTAGAGGAGGTTTGGGAGGACGATCGCCATGTAGACATACACTTTTGTTCCCAGCTTGATGTCGTGTGAGCTAAAGACTATGCTACGGAGTTTACCGAAAGCTGCAGAAGCAGCCCCTATCCTCCCATTCAGTTCAGAGTCAAGGTCACATTTTGCTGTTATAGTGCTACCAAGGTATTTGAATTTGTCCACTTGCTTCAGAGCAGTCTCTCCGAGCTTATAGATAGATAGAGGTTCTTCATTAAGTGTGTTGGCTATCCTTTCGGTTTTCTTCACACTGATTTTTAGGCCGAAGTTCTTACATGACACGTCGAGGTTAGTCATTAACCTTTGCAGGCCATCTGGGCTTTCGGCTACGAAGCATAGGTCATCGGCATACATTATATCCGTTATCGTGGCGTATGATACTTTCGCCTCCTTAACGGTGGTATAGCGATAACAAAAATAAAAATACCGACTTTGCCACTTAGTACTCAATGCTGTAATTCTCCTACGCTTATCTATGCGTTTTCTAAAAGAATGATAACGCCACTCGTGTGTGTGTGTTTCCGCCTAGGAAGGGAGGATAGTTTGTATTCTTTGCGGATTACACAAATTGGCGTGGTGCCACGACACTGTTTCAGTAATATTGGCCAAATTATAAGCCTATTATTGCTTGTCTGAGGCTTCGTCTGATTTATCTTGCTCTTTCATATGGGAGACTCTTTGGCTCATTTTCCATTCATGCGATCGGGGGAGTTCGAGACTTATATTTTTTTTGCGACGTTTACATCCCTTAATGTATTTGAAATACGTAGGCACAATTAGATTTTCTGGATTCGGATAATAAGCCAGTCAATTTCCACACGAACAAAATATAATTAAAAAAAAAACACGACTGCGGTTACGTGAAAAATGAAAAATGTGACTGTCGTTACAAAAAGTCGACAGATCTTATAAAAGGCCCGTGATGTCGTCCGCTGGACGATTGCTCTTTAGCGGGGATTCACATAAACTGGTTCCATTGACCCGTCTTTCTGAGTGTGGCATCGCAGGGCATACACCCTGCGGTAGGTATTCCCTTATAATTTCGCGCCACTCGTTACGCTTGTGTTGTGCCACGAATGTTATTGTATATAATATATTATTGTTTTAAATATTTATATAATATAGTGTATATAGTATGTTTTATAAGCCTTGAATGGGTCCTGAGGAAGCTCAATTGTGCCTGATCCAGAGATATCTAAGCCGGTTTTAGACGGATTATGAAGTAAGATTTTTTTATGTATTTTTTTTTTGTATATAAATTATTAAAATTGTCGTTTTTTTTCGGTTTTACCTTGTTGGTAGGCTTTTTCGTTATTTATGTTATTTTTTAAACTGTATTTATTTGTCGCTGTTTTCTTTACTTTTATTTTTTTGTATAACCTCGCAACGGCCGCTGCCGATGCACGCAGTCGGTTCCCTCAGTGCTCAATTAATAAAACGATTTTTAATAAATATTTGTGATTTATGCATTTATATATATATACTAGCTGACCCGGTGAACTTCTTACCACCTAACAGTCAATAAATGTCGTGTTACAGATTAGCTGACCTTAATTTATGATTTTATGAAAGCAATACAATGCAAAATAAATACTAAGTTCACTACTTTATTAAGATGAAGCTGAACACAAAAAGAAATACAAAAGTACAAAAGTACAACTGAACATGACAAAAACACGGATTTACATTTTGTATGGGATTTATTTTTCTTTTATTTTAACTTTTCGTCAATTTTCCAATTTTTGTTTTTATTAGTTATTCTGCTATTCGGGACGGAGACAAATACAACAAATCAAAACCATGAAAATCGGTCTAGCCGTTCTCGAGTTATAAGTGTTCGAGCAAACCCGACTTTTTGTATATAGATAGATAGATACCTATATCTATTCGGATTGTAATTTATCTGACCCTTTATTTGTTTTTCTTTGCCATTTGGAATTTGAATACCGGTTATTTGACAGATTATTTTCACATTATTTTTATTCATTTCATTCAAATTTTGCTTATTATCATTCATGTTTTATTTATTTTAACTTTTTTCGCCCAGGTTGACATAACAAATAATCGTGCTTCAGTAACAGTACCTACTACAGTAATAAATCGGTTCAATAATTTAGAAGTTACGGTGGAATAAAGAAACGGATAATATACATCAGGGTGTTATTACAGCACGGGCTTTTTTTTCTGTGGGTGAATCAGTATAACGTAGTAAGCAACTTTTGATAAAAATTTTTGGAAAAAACTTTTATTTTTGTTTTTTTTTTAATTTGAAAATTTGAAGAAGTTGACTGTTAAATAAAGGTTTGAGAAGCGTTTGAGCGTACTGCGCCATCTAGCGGTAGGTAATAAGTCGTAAATAAACAATATCAGCGACATTTTACCAACCGCTAGATAGCGCATCGTGATCATAGCTTTTCATAATATTTAAAAATAAAAGAAAAAAAAGAAATTAAAAAAAAAAAAAAAAAAAAACTTTATTTTTTAGTTTTTTCCAAAAATTTTTAACAAAAGTTGCTTACTACGTTGTACTGATTCATCCACAGAAAAAAACGCCCGTGCTGTAATAACACCCCGTATATACATGAACCCTGAAATCTTAAAACGCCTTTATTCATTTTATTATTTGATAAATCGCTATTATATTTCAAACAAGAACCCTTTTTTAATAATTGATTAATTTTTGTTAAGTAAGTTAGTAATTTTTGGTAGGTAAGTTTTTGTTTATTTTATTCTACTGGCACCTATTTTTTTCTTTTCTACAAAGGTTGCCTGTAAGATATTGTAAGTTAAGTAAAATATCTTCTTGTTTTATGTTTCGTTTTTAAATTGTCCAATAATGAAAATCTATCTATGTATCTAACTAGTTTATGCATAATAAAGAGCTGAAAAATCACACAAACAAGCAACAGAAGAGAACGCCAATACAGGGAGAAGCCTGGAATAACTTCAATGTTGTTTGTTTGTTTTTTACTCTACATTGTTAAATCACAAGGGGCGGGTTTATTGTCATATGACAATTTCTTACAACCAATCCTACTATGACGTGTTTATATGTACCTATGTGTGCATGTAACATGGGTGTAAGTGTGTGTCTTGTTATTGCATTCGATCAACAGAATTGGAAATGCAATTCCGTTAATTTTATCCCAAAGGAAAAGGGTGGCCCAACCGGGAATCGAACCCGGGACCTTACGACGTAAGATCAGGCGACCTAACCACTATGCCACCAGGCCCCGCTATGTTGACTTACAACCACAGCGAAAATCGTAAAAATCATGGTGGAAAAACATGTATTTAATCTGCTACGAATAAAGGATCAAATACAAGTTGTTAACGTATTTAAAAATATACTTTTATTCTTAGTTAAAACTAAGATTACTGAGAAGACTTTATACGGGTTATCTCCGAATAAATTGGATAAGTCTCGAACGTTCTCGCGTACATCCGCTTCCGATGCAAAACAGAGAACAGAGACGGAATTTATTTTACATTTCAAAATATACAGATCCTGTCTACATCTGCAATGGACGGGATAAAATATTACGATTCAAGAATAAATTATTTATCACTTTAGTATGTAGTATCACTCGATTTAGGAGTGATGGACCATATTTGTTACTGGTGATATGGATCAATTAAAATTCGCTTAATTTTGATATTTTAGTATTTGGGGTTGTAGAGCCGATACGTGATATGAGTTTCTGTGTTTAATGAGGTTCTATTTTTGTATTTTCAAAAATGCGTGATGTGAGAAACAGATGTGAAAAACAGATGTGAGAAAAAAGAGGCATATGGAGGAAAATGGACTGAGGTTGATCAAACCAATGCTATTAAGGCTTGTGCTAGTGGAATGGGAATCAATGAAGCAGCAAGAATGTTTAGAATATCGAAAACAACGTTTTAGCGAAGGTTACAGAATAAAAAGTTTTCTAAACAGATGTTCTTGGACAGAGCTGTGTATTGATACCTGAGAATGAAGAGAAGACTTTCACCCATATAAAATCTTCAGAAAAATAAATTTACTCCCACAAGATACACAGTTTGGAAAATAGCATAAAGTTTCGAAAAGCATCTAGGTATCAAACAAGTACAATTTTACCCAAGAAAAAATGGCGGGTTACGGGTGGTTAAAAAGTTTTCTAAGTAGAAATAAGGACCTTTCTATTAGGAGGTAAGAAGGCGTGTCTGTAGCTCGGGAAAAAGCTGAAACAAAGATTGTGTAGACAATTATTTTTTATTATTAGAAGATGCCTTAACGACAAATAGTCTGTTCGATAAACCAGGGCCCATATTTAATTTGTACGAAACAGGTCTGCAATTGAATAATAATAAGGAAAGGTAGTTGCTATAAAATGCTCAAAGAGCGTGCCTACAATCACCTCAGGCGAAAAGGGAGGAACTATTTCGGTTATCACTTGTTGTATTGGAGAGGAAAATTTCCTCCCACCCTATTGTACATATATTGAAGGAGGGAAATAAGAAACCCGAACCCGACATTTGAGCATCCATAATATTTTCACGCTATTAACTTTATTGCAACTTGCCACATAATGGCGCTGCACCGACCGCTATGAAAATTTGTATACATAGACATTTTAACACGCATAATATTTTAGGTCTATTATTTTTACGGTAACTCACCACCAGATGGCGCTGCAGCACGTCGACTTCTATACCATTGAACCGATCGCCATTAAAATTTGTACACATTGGTATTTGACCCCGGATAATATTTTCGCGCTTTCCACTTTGTTGTACCTTACCACTAGATGGCGCTGCAGCACATCAAATTTGGTAAACATAGGTATTTGAGCGAGGATAATATTTTCACGCTATTCACTTTGTTGTATCTCGGCAGTAGATGGCGCTGCAGCACATCTACTTCTATACCGTTCAAACAATCACCATGGCGATTGGTAAAAATAGGTGTTTGAGCACGGTGCTGCAGCACATTAACTACTACACCTTTCAACCGATCGGCATGAACATTTTATAATTATGAAATTGGATGTTGAAAACGACCAATGAACCGATGTGACTTTTAAATAGAGATAGCTGAAGGAACGGTGAGTAACGTAGGCTACATGGGTATGGGGGGGGGGGGGGGGGGAAGAAGCTTACACCCGAGCATCGCCGGGTAATATTCCACTTGTCAAATAAATAATAATTTTTCTTCTTATAGTGCCTCTCCTAAAGGAGGGTGACTGTCAGCTCTGTGAATTTTCCCTGTCTTAGGTCAAGCGAAATAGTTTTTCTACGCTTGAGATGTTAGTCCACTCTCGGATGCTGCCGAGCCAATACTTTTTTCTTCATCTAGCCCGTCGTTTACCCAAACCTTTCCATAATAATGAGCTGAAGCAGTTGGTATCGCTCATGTCTCAACACGTGGCCCAGGTACGTCGCTTTCTTTTTGCCTGATTATGGGTAAAGCTCCTGATGTCTACCGACAAGTTGGAGTACTCCAACATTGGGAACTCTATGGATCCAGCTAATGCGCACCTTTATACCGTTGCACCGCATCTCAAATGCTTCGAGACTCTTCTAGGTGTCAGCTTTCAGGGTCCAAGCTTCGCTACCATATAAATTACCACACGCCACGCATAGCAATGGAGAATTCGTATTCGTAGCTTGATGTTACGTTTCCGACCGCATATTACCTTTTCCATTTTCCTAAACGATGCTCGGGCGATTTTAAAAAGGGTACGAATTACTTGTTTGCAGTCCCATTCTTCGTTTACACACGCACCGAGGTATTTGTATTGCAGGACTCGCTCTAAATCCGAGCCTAACAGTTTGATTCTCGGGTTTAGGTCTTTATTCTTTGATACGACAATAATTTGGTCTTCTAGACATTCATGTTTAACTGCATTCATGTACTGTACTGCCTAATATGAGTCTTGTTCTGTTGAGGCTAGCAGATTGGTGTCATCTGCGTATCTTAGGTTGTTAATAGCTTTCATGTATCTTGACACACATCTCCAGGCCTTTTGAAGTATTTGTTATTATGGCTTCAGAGTATAGGTTGAATAGTGAGGGCGACAGAATATATCCCTATCGAACACTACGGCAAATGTCAACTTGTTTGGTTTCTGAGTTTTGTACTCTTATAGTGGCCTTTTGGTTCCAGTACAAGTTTCTTTTGATTCTGAGGTCTTTGCTATCTAAGCCAATCATTCAAGCGCTCCATATAATAATTAAAAATGCCAAATAAATAAGTTTAATCAATTATAAAGCTAAGAATAGCCTGTTAATTTCGCTCTGTAGGCTTACTGGCCGTGTCGAAAAAGGCAACACTGTGCGAACCTTAACCGGCTAACGGACTCATCCGATTGAACGTAACGCGGTATATCGGTGACAGTCGAAAGGCTGTATGCGGCGGCGGTCACGCTGGGTAAACGCCCGTCGGACGGGGCGCCGTGGGATAAAAACGGCGCGTCGCCATCCCCGGCTGTTGGCCCGCTTCGCCCCCGCGGCGTCCAGATCAAAGGAAATCCTTTTCAAGGGCGACCGCCTATGGAACTTATTGGGCGCCCCGAGTTTTCTATAAGGGAAGGTCAGGGTCGAAATCGCACCTAGGACGTTTAACGCCGACAGCCCTAATACGAACGCTGTCGCGATCCAATCGCGTTTGGCGAGTGAAAAGCAAGACTCGTTTTACATACCGCTTTAGGGAAGAAAAATTATATGTTCTGTACAAGTTGAGAATACAGTTGAGAATCAAAACGTAAATACAGTTAAGAATCACAGACGTAAATACAGTTGAGAGTCAAAAACGTAAATACAGTTGAGAATCTAAAACGTAAATACAGTTGACAATCAAAAACGTAAATACAGTTGACAATCAAAAACGTAAATACAGTTGAGGATCAAAAACGTAAATACAGTTGAGAATCAAGAACGTAAATACAGTTGAGAATCTTAAACGTTAATAGAGTTGAAAATCAAAAACGTAAATACAGTTGAGATTTATTGATTTACTCGTAATATCGGTTTTACTTTCAAAAACATACCTAAACAAATTTTTCTGTTTTTTATTTTGTCAGTGACAGCCGCCTTGCTTATGCGTATGTTCGGGTATACATACACATAAGCATGTACATAATATATATATGCATGCTTCTAGGCGCATGTATACATGTATGTATAGGAATTTGGGAGCAAATGGACCCTGTTGCAATTGGCCATTAAGACCCATATGTTCAGGGTCGGTCAAACACGGGTCAACACCCATCCGGCGGCCTCCCTTAGGAATCAACCTTCGGGCGCTTCTGGACGGTTTGCGCACAGTGCAGCGTCAGCTAATCGATTGTGCATTCTGACCGACAGCCGGGGAAGTCTGGAAACATTACTGTCTCCTAAAAAGCGGGGGTAGTTGTTCACCTTACGACAACAGGCTCTTGAAACGACCAATCGCTTCCAGGTGAAAGCTGGATAAAGGACGCCGTGGTCCGCGATAGATTCGATAGACACTGATCACCGCTACGTAAGGGAGAGGACTGCGCAAGCGACCTCAAAACTGTAACCAGTCGGGAGACTGGAGTAATCTGGTTGCAACTGGCAGTAAGGGCGCGATTGTCGGCTCGCTGGGTGATTAATATGGTTATCTCGCGGTAAGGCGTTGGCTTCTTACGGGCATGTGGCGTAACTAGACGGTGGACTCTTTTGTCCTAAGTCTTCTGCGCTCACCTCACGGGGGACCGAACGATCTAATATCGTTAAAACTTCCCGAGGTGACGTGTTTGTCTGTTGTAGTCGGTAGCTCTTGTTGTATGTATACGTATGACGCATGCATACATGTATGCAAATTTCTCATCATACTATCATATTATAAGGTCAGCTAGAAGAAATTATTATAATGTTAAGATTTAATATTACAATTTGAGAAAACAACCAGCAATGTCTCAATCCTGCAGAGGTCGTCCAGTCCTTCATCCACTTTTCGTACAGCGAAAGTTGGAAAACTTTCAAACAAGTCGCTTGTTCGGCGCAGCCAGGGCTGATTATGCAAATCAGCGCCTCATTATCTGATTGTTTTCCCAGGGAAAGACGGCCATCAAAAACTGTCACGGTTGACGTATTTTGATGCTAAGCGACGCGCTCATTAGAGATATAGCCGATGAAAAATGTTATCTTCTTCCCGGAAACAGAAAACCTAATAATAATAAAACGAGAGGAAAATTGATACCCATTTTAAGAGAGAGCGGTAGTTTTAAATTTTTCTAGGTTATCGAAATGTGGTAGTGTATAGAGGGTCCGATTAAAAGTATCAAAAACTAATTATATGCAAACAACGTATTGACGACAATTATAACTGCAGTCAATATCCTTATATGTAGGCGCTTTGATCCTCATACAGTGAGTACTGGAAGTGCTTGATTAACACCCTCGTTTAAATTTTAAAGAGCGTGTCATTCAAAGACTTCTAGGGCTGCTACAAATAGTGGAAAATTATTTATATTCGCTGTATTGAGGACCAAAGTGTCTACATTGATAAATATTGGCAAACGTTGTAATTGTCATCAGTACATTATTTGAAAATAAATAAGATTGGATGCCTTCAGAAAAGACCCTGTAGATTTAGTAGTTATATACGGAGGATCCGTATACGAAGGCTAAGCTACTGTGTACAGTCTCTCCTCTTAACAATTCTCGACTATGTATTTTATGACTATGTGATTTATCTCGATTTATTAGTGGAAATACGCGACAAATTTGAACATGTGCAAAATGTATGCATACGATTCGTTTTCGGTCTACTTAGGTATGTTCACGTGTACGAATATTAGGCCACAGTTAAAGTGGTCGCCAGTACGTCAAAGAAGAAATGTTCATATACTTGCTCTCCTGCATGGTGTACTCTCCCAATCAACCGCATTCCATCTTGACGAGCTTTTCGAATCATTAAGTTCCCACAGAACACATCAAAGCAACAGAACAGAACACATCAAAGCTGTTAAAAACGTTCAGCGAGAAAAATCGGCGATCTGCGAACATATATTGGATAGCGAAAGTAACCACTGGATGCAGTTTCAGCTTCATGCTCGCATTTGACTGTTACCGTGATAGGCTACAGGCTACAGCATTTTAATATGCTGTCGCTTGACGATCGGCGAACTGCTGCGGATATGACTGCGCTACATGACATCGTCAATGGGACGCTGGATAGCCCATGCATAGTTTCGAGCATCGCTCTGAAGGTGCCGCAACGTAAAACCCGATCCATACAGTTATTCGAGCCCCCGAGACGACATTCTAACTACACGCGCAATTCAATGCTTAACCGATTGCCACGTACGTATAATGATAAATTCACAGGGCTTGACATTTATAGTAAAAACAAAATTAGCTTCAAATCGGCAGTACGAACCGCCCTTGAAGCTGCAGCGACAACTGCCAGTAATTATTGATTTGTAATATGTATGTATAAATATAATATAACTTATATATGTATTCCCATTTACTTATTTTGAATTTATGTTGTATAAGTTTATATGTTTGCGGTTAACTCTACAACTTTTGCGGTCATTTGATTAATAAATATTTACGGATGTATTGTATTTTTTGTTTCATAATTTAGCTTGTAAAATATTTTTCAAATAATTTCGAACGGCGTAAGTTATAATCGGCATAAGAACTTGTTTTTTTAAAGAATTATGTATCTAATTATGAGTTCATGCTGTTACTTACCTAAATAAATAAAATAAAATAAAATAAAATAAATAAAATCCCATTGTGCTCTTCAAGGAACAATTCTACTTTCCCCGCATGATCCGGGAAGCCATTCTACTTTTCTCTGACGATTTGAAAATGTACGCACCTGTAAATTCCCTTAACGCCTTTAAAAACTTTTAATCACCAATCAAATTGTACAAGTTTCCAAATATTTCTTTTTTTTTCGATTTAAAAAAATATATATATTAAACGTTACTGCTCATACTGTTTCACATACTACAAGGATATCACTAATAAAAACTCACAGTATATAATCAATGCTAATGTCAAAAATATTGCTCATTCAGCCAGCTGATTTATGTGTTTTCACTTTACTCATTTCATCGCTGCGAAATATTAACATGTTTTATATCCTCACGAGATGCATAAATGATAAAATTATGCTCGGAGTAATAAAATGTTTATAATAGTGCGCAGACCGTCCAGGAGCGCCAGAGGATTGAATTCCCAGGGGAGACTGGTTGACCCAGTGTCCTACCCAGGCTCGCACCCCATGCGTGGAGGCCATCGGATGGGTGTTGACCCGTGAGTGTGACCGACCCTGGAAACAGAATGGGTCTTCGTGGCCAACTCAGCAAGGGCCCATTAGCTCCCATGACCAATGTATTCATTCAATACAACCTCTAACTTCAACTAACAATGGTTTTCTCTTGGGTCGCACTATGACGGCAGTCGCTAAAGAAATGCTTAACCCCTAAACTTGTGATGTGAAGTAAAAACTCGGCCGTACCATTTGCATTCCGGAAGGGACGTTACACATTCTAGGGGAAAGGTGGACAAATTTGTTTTAGCGGATCTTCAATTCAAATATCGTTTTATTGCTGAATAAATCAGCATAGTATTTTTCGCAATCGATTAGGGATGAAAAAGGTATCCGCACGCCGCGCTGGGTACCTAGAATATTTACCCAGAACGTTTACCTGGGTACAGACTGAAGATTTCCCAGCGTTCTTTGCATTTATTGCAACAGGATGAAGGCCGTTTTTAGGCTCGATTCTTATCTACGGACGAAAACCGGCTTCACCATTACGATTCTGAAACAAAACAACAGTCCATGACCTGGAAACGACCAATATCTCCAACTACTAAAAAATCCTATCCAACGGTAAGTTCATGAGCTCAATTTTATGAGACAGTTAAGAGGTTGTATTGAATGAATACATTGGTCATGATGCTACTATAACAGAGGCTGTATATGCTGAACATATCAAAAAATCGCGAAATGAAATACGTGAAATACGAAGAGACTAACTTGCTAAAATTGTATTCATGCAAATATTTATTCAGTACAGTCGTTGGGTTGACCGCATATGCGAGAGAATATCAATAGTCGTTATAACTCTCTGGAGTGGTGGGTTTCCAATAGTAATAAACATACCTCAATGATTTCCTTTCTTATGACTTATGAATCGTAATACATGACTTATTTCGACAAACCATACCTTTCTATCTCCATGGGAGACAGATTTGACTGATGTCGTTATAACTCCCCGGAGTGGCGGGTTCCCTCGTAGTAATCGACACCTCTCAATGTGGCGAAACCGGCTTATTCATACTACTTCATTATATATGATGAATCGCTCACCTCTGCCTTTTCTGAACCAGGTCAGATGGTTTCTGAGAGACAAAGAATTCTTGAGTACTAGAAAATAAATTAGGCATCCAAATTCTATACCTAGTACCACCGCAGTTTGTACATAAATTGGAAACTCTCAAATTGAATCTTCATTTAGTCCATGCTGCGGAATATAATGAACTTTGTTTTGCTGATACCTTTGCCCCTAAAAGGGGTAAAGCTTGAAGTAAAAGTTTTCGCATTTCGTCCAGCGTTCGACAGTGTTGTGGTTTTGCTAATGATTTCGGGCACGGACTCGGTTAAGCAGTCAATGCTTTTCAATTCAATTGTTTTATGTATACGAGGGTCGATTGATAATTCAGACTGATGAAACAAATTAAAAATATTTAAAAAAATCACTGAGAAAAATCGGCGATCTGTGAATAGGTCTTCTAATTAAAAACTTCGAGTTTTTTGTGATATTGAACATTTATTTCGAAGCAAATTGGAAAGTGCATTTTATTCAATGTCCATCGCTAGCTATGACGTTCTCCCATCTTTCTGGCAAGAGACAGATTACCCGGCGGAAGAAGTCTTCGCTCTTGGAGGCTATACACGAATGTAGTCAATTGTCAATATCCTCGAAAGACTGGAATCGCTGCTCGGAAAGGCCATGGGCTATTGACCCGAACAAATAGTAGTCGGATGGCACAATATCTGGGGAGTACGGCGGGTGAGGTAGAATGCCCGAGCGAAGCGTTTCCAGGAAGTTCTTGACCGGCATCGCGACGTATGGTCGAGCTTGATCATGCTGGAAAATTACCTTGTCGTGCCTTTTAGCGTATTCCGGCCGTTTTATCTTCACAGCGTCGCTCAAATTCTTGAGCTGAGCTCGATAGCCATCATCCGTGATAGTTTCTTCCGGTTTTAGCAGCTCGTAATATATGACACCCTTTTGGTCCCACCAAATGGATCCGTGGATGTCTCTCTTCGGCGGATTTTTTTCGTTTGGGGTTCTCGCCGGTGATTATTCGGTGGAGAAAACCTTTTCTTTTTTGACGGCGAAGGAGCAATTCAGGAGTCATGAAACATCTTTCGATGTCTCCTGGCTTCAACTCGTGAGGAACCTAAGGCCCTTCCTTTTGAATGATTCCCCGATAGATTTTAAACGTCTCGAAACAGTTGAAGGATGAACATTAAGCACTTCACTTATCTTTTCCAGCGTCAGACTCGAATCTTCATGGAGTATGGACTTCAATTCGGATTCTTCAAATTTTTGCTCCTGGCCTGGGCGCTCTTTGTCTTACACGTGGAAATCACCACATTTGAATCAGAGAAACCAAGTATCAACAGTCCTTTCTGTCGGAGCAAATTCCCATTAAGCCTCCAGCAGCAATCTATGACATTCTGCGGCAGGTTTCTTAAGATGAAAGCAGAAAAGCATTGCTTTCCGCAAATGACGTTTAGTCGGCTCACATTTCGACATCTTCGAAGCTAACAAAATTACCGTTGTACACTTCAGCGAAATGACACAGACCAAAAGTACACTTCAACGAAATGACACAGACTGATAATTGAAGCCTAATAATGACGCTTTGACATGAAGTATTTTGCAATTTGGTAAATGACTAAAAATATAAGTTACGGTATTTCTTAGGAAATCGAAGTTTTCAACGCAAGGTCCTATATCTTGGATAGCGGAACTGACCACTGGGTGCAGATCCGGCGATTAAACAGGAGGGTCTGTAAATGTATATTTCCTAAGAGAGCGGGGCAGTTTTCGGGCACGGTATCGAATAGAAAGTATCGATACTGTACTCATGAGTAGGTAATATCGAAAAAAAGAATCATACTCGTGAAAGTATCGGTACTTTTCTAAGGAACTATTTGTGTTTTTTTTTATTATTGTGGATTTGTGGGCATGGACTATATAAATGCGCACACGAATTGGTCAAGCAAATTGTAGGTACTTATAACAATAAAACAATAAAAATTATTTAAATTTACAAATCAACGTTTTTAGTACTTCTTTAAATATTATTAAATTAATAATAAATTATTTCTTTAAACATTATTATATTTCTCACTCTTCATCTGTGCATTGACTTAAAAATTTAAGTTTATTTAGCCGTTTTGGCACTAATCGGTTTCGTGTTTTTGACGTGACAACGTCTTATAAATCGATGGAGCCTGCTGCACGCACGAAAAAACATGACTCATGCGTCGTTACCTCTCTCTGAGGCATTCCATTGATTATATTTATTATTCAATATAAATGCTGCCATCTACCGGTTGCGACAAGAATTATTTACTAACCTCAGTCTAAAATAGTACGAATGAAAATCACTAGATTGATTTAAATTCGTGACATAATTTTTTATGTATTCTTGATATACGGAATGTTATTACTGAACGGACAATTTTCTTGTGGGTACAACGAAGTGCAACGAAGTAAGCAACTTTTATTCAAAAAAAAAATTAAAAAAGCATGAAAAGCTATCATTACGATGCGCTATCTAGCGGTTGGTAAAATGTCGCTGATATTGTTTATTTACGACGTATTACCTACCGCTAGATGGCGCAGCGTGCTCAAACGCTTCTCAAACCGTTATTTAACAGTTTGAGATTTCAAACTTTCAAATTAAAAAAAAACAATAAACTTTATACAATAAACAATTATACAATTATACTGCTATACAATAATACATTTACATGTTGTAGTCAAATCGGTGAGTATAAAAGCATATATTTTTGGGTGTTTGTAATAAACAGTATCAGAATCTTGAATGAAACTGCTTCAAATGCAACCATTCCATCAGTATTTTCTTATGACGTTGTCACGTTCAACTATCGTCAGTAAACCGACTTTACAGACAACCGATTTTTGATATTGTACTGCCTGCCTTTAAAAATAAACCTCAACGCGAAGACTATAGCACAAGTATATTATTTTCAAACAATAACTTTCAAATTCCTTTGTACCATAGTGAATGAATGATGAACCAAAACATCTTGTTATTTTTTAACCGGCAGGCATAAACATGAGTCATAAAGCCTAGTTTAAAAAAAATCATTCATAAGATTTATTCAATATGATACTTGCCGAAAAGTACTCATTGAGCAAAAGTATCGATTTAAAAAGTATCTAGTACAAAAGTGTCGGTATCGAAATAAAAGTACTCGATACCAAAAAGTATCGAAAACGTTTCTGTGTCGCTAGTCTGACGTCATATATCCTTGAAACGATACGTTAGCCACCTCGGTTCGCGATATATTCAAACGGTGTTACCGATTAGGTCATGTGGAGATTTCGCAAGCGATATCGAATCCATGACCAGACGGGAGGACGGATAAATCTGGTCAATTCTGGTAGTGAGGGCGTGAGGTCAACCTACTGGTTTTACTTCTCAGTGATCATAATCATAATCATAAGTTTTTTATTCAAAATAGTACGAAATCGTAACTTTTTGACGTTAATAATGCCATACAAACATACATAAATGATATAAAAATTAAATTACTGTGACATTATAACAAATTATTGTGACATATAACGTGATATAAATCATCTAGGAAACCATTTTATTTCCAAGGGTCTTTTTCGTCTAGATAATCATTTATTTTATAGTAGCCCTTTGAGTACAGATACTTCTTAATAAATGACTTAAATTGTATCACAGATAAATTTTGCACGTTTTCTGGGACTTTATTGTAGAAGCGTATACATTGCCCTTTGAATGATTTTGTGGTTTTGGAGAGTCGACTTTTATGGTCAGCAAGTTTATTTTTATTTCTAGTCTTGACACAATGCCTATCAGAGTTTTTTAAAAACAGTTCTTTATTTTTATGCACATACATTAAGTTTTCATAGATGTAATGAGATGCAATTGTCAAAATATTGATTTCTTTAAATTTTCCGCGTAACGACTGTCTAGCACCTAATTTATAAATAGCGCGGATGGCTCGTTTCTGTAGTATAAATATTTTATAGGCGTCAGCAGCATGACCCCACAGCAAGATGCCATACGACATCAAGCTGTGAAAATAGCAGAAGTAAACCAGCCTCGCGGTCTCTAAATCTGTTAAATTACGATTTTTTTTTACAGCATATGCCGCAGAACTTAGCCTGTCGGCCAATTTCTTAATGTGTGGGCCCCATTGTAGCTTTTTATCTAAAGTAATACCAAGGATTCGCGGTTCGCGGCAAGGAGTAGGACACTCACGTGTGTGTTGGCGTAGTCAGATGGTGGACATGACCTCTATGAATTTAGGTAAAAACGCAACACGACGCTACATAAGCATACATTATAATTTTTGTAGTCGTATTTCAGCGCGCTCTTAGCTGAAAGATATTTCAGCTCATAATTACTACTCTTTAGTGAGGATCAAGTAGCACCGCAGCGGTAAGTCTCTCAGTAAAATCCTGTAATTTTACAGCGTTTCTGCAACGGAAAATTCTCTCTAATGCGCAAGACTCTCGGGTTCGGTATAGTCTGATTACAAGTGGTTGTACTTTTCACGCATTAATATCTGGCGAATAAATAATAATATTCTCTAACGGAAGGCTATTATATTAGAAAATACCATACCGACGGAGGTAAAATGCAAACTTGAACGTTTGCAAAATATATGCATACGATTCATCTTCGGTCTACGTAAGTATGATCACGTGTCCGACTATAGGGCACAGTTAAAGTGGTTGCCAGTACGCCAAAGAAGAAATGTTCATATACTTGCTCTCCTATATCGTGTACTCTCCCAATCAACACCATCCTATCTCCACGAGCTTTTTGAACCACTAAGTTTCCACGGTCTCGTACTTCGGTCAGCCTCTGACAGTTTATTAAAAATTCCGAGTCATAATAGTGATTTCTATTCCTATTCTTTCTGTGTCCATGGTGCAAGACTCTGTAACGATCTCCTAGCAAATATGCGAAACTCGCCTTCTTTACCATCGTTTAAGACTCACCTTAAGGATTACTACCTTTCTAAGAAGTAACCAGTTCTTCCCTTTCTCCCCTCTTCCTCTCCCAATTTCCTCTCCTCGGGCTTTTATAGTTTTAAATTCTTCTACTTGTCTGTATGTTATGTAATAATCTTTATTTTCACAATGCGCGCATGTACCACTGTGTTTAGGTTAGTTGTAAGACATTGCCATGTGGCAATAAGCTCGCCTTTTTGTATACTAATTAAGTGCAAATAAAGAGTTGATTATTTATTATTAAGCTATTGCATAGCTTTTATCGCGGGCCTAGGCCAGCGCGGCGACCGAATGAAGAAATTTCTTAACGAAAATTAATGATTTTAAACTGATAATTACGTCTAAACGAGTACTGCTTACGATTCCAAAAAAATATATGTTAAACAAGATCATTTTCCTAATATTCTTAGCTTTGAATATTTTAGATTTTGTTTATATTACATAGTGTAATTAATTTCTGAAATTAGGTCTAACCGAACACAAAAACGACTACTACGCAAATACTATCTGGCGTATTATTATGAAACCTGCACCATTTTAAAGATAATTTAATTATCTATCTTTTTATATACGATTTTTTTCGAATAATCCGTTTTTTTTTGTTTTATCGAATAAAAATTCGTGCGCGGCGCTCTATCGGAAGACGTTTAAATTATTCCGAATAATTTACTTTCGCAGCCGCAAATGATTCGGAATAATTTTAACGTTTTCCGATAGAGCGCAGTTATCTGATATCAGAAAAAATAAAATAAATAAATAATTTTAATTGCATAAGTTGTTAAAAATGCTATGCAATAGCTTTACCGCGGCAGTCCCCGAGTGCCACATGTATTTTTTTTTATTTTTATTAAAATGAATTTTTAAAAAAACTGAAGTATATTTGGTTTAAAATAAGTTAAAATTAAAAACATATTTTCAAAAACAAACTTTTATTAAAATGCTCTGTCCCAAGTTGACCCTGGGTGTCATGTTATAGTGGAACTTAAAACGGGTTATCACAATTGAATGCAAAGAAGAATTTCGTGTTTGTGCTGTTGACCGTTGAGGAGTCCCCTCGTTAAAAGTCAACCCTGTGTGCAGCAGCCTAGCTATTATAACTGAGTGTGGCTATTATACTTGAACGGATTATTATAATTGAAGCCAACCCTGGATGTAGCAGCCGGGCTATTAAAATTAAATGCGGCTATTATAATTGAAGGGGCTATTATATTTGAATGCGTACACAGAACTTCGTTTCTGTGCTGTTGACCGTTGAGCAGTCTCCTCGTTGGAAGCCAACCCTTGGTGCAGCCGCCCTGTTGCGGTTAAATTTAGAACGGGCTATCACAATTAAATGCGTATACAAAATTTCGTGTCTGTGCTGTTGACCGTGGAAGAGTAGCCTCATCGGTTATGGTCCTAAATCAGGTCATGCTCACCATAAAAATGCATTGTCATCGGAACTGAAGCAACAGGTAAAATTTAATATTAAAGGATAAGAGAAAGTGTTTTTAATTTAGCTTGCAAATTTTGCCCTAAACAAACTAACAAACAGTAGAGCGGTGTCGACTACAACGGGCGAACCCGTCACCCCAGGCTGGTGTAACGATATATAATCGCTCTTTCAGCCGTGGGATAAGCGTAGAAAACTTGGGGACAAGACAATCTACTCTCTAGTTCACCAGCAACCCGATAGAGACCGATGCCTTACGGCGAGGCACCGGGAAAGGTACTCAGCGGGCAGCCTCGCCCCCTAACTACCAGTTTTGGCAGGATATCTCTGTCAATAATTAACCTTTAGGATACCTCCATGCTCCCGATTGGTTACGGGTCCGAAGTCGCTTACGCGACCTCTGCCCGTTGTATTACAGCTGTAATTCAGTTAGAATTTATCGCGGACCTGGGCGTTCTTTGCCCGTAGTGCC
>OX155975.1:7586221-7698221 GCA_944548615.1 Micropterix aruncella
CTACAAAGGTTGCCTGTAAGATATTGTAAATTAAGTAAAATATCTTATTGTTTTATGTTTCGTTTTTAAATTGTCCAATAATGAAAATCTATCGATGTATTTAACTAGTTTATGCATAATAAAGAGCTGAAAAATCACACAAACAAACAACAGAAGAGAACGCCAATACAGGGAGAAGCCTGGAATAACTTCAATGTTGTTTGTTTGTTTTTTACTCTACATTGTTAAATCACAAGGGGCGGGTTTATTGTCATATGACAATTTCTTACAACCAATCCTACTATGACGTGTTTATATGTACCTATGTGTGCGTGTAACATTGGTGTAAGTGTGTGTCTTGTTATTGCATTCGATCAACAGAATTGGAAATGCAATTCCGTTAATTTCATCCCAAAGGAAAAGGGTGGCCCAGCCGGGAATCGAACCCGGAACCTTACTACGTAAGATCAGGCGACCTATAACCATTATGCCACCAGGCCCCGCTATGTTGACTTACAACCACAGCGAAAATCGTAAAAATCATAGAGGGAAAACATGTATTTAATCTGCTACGAATAAAGGATCAAATACAAGTTGTTAATGTATTTAAAAATATACTTTTATCCTTAGTTAAAACTAAGATTACTGAGAAGACTTTATACGGCTTATCTCCGAATAAATTGGACAAGTCTCGAACGTTCTCGCGTACATCCGCTTCCGATGCAAAACAGAGAACAGAGACGGAATTTATTTTACAATTCAAAATATATAGAGATCCTGTCTACATCTGCAATGGACGGGATAAAATATTACGATTTAAGAATAAATTATTTATCACTTTAGTATGTAGTATCACTCGATTTAGGAGTGATGGACCATATTTGTTACTGGTGATATGGATCAATTAAAATTCGCTTAATTTTGATATTTTAGTATTTGGGGTTGTAGAGGTTCCGATACGTGATATGAGGTTCTGTGTTTAATGAGGTTCTATTTTTGTATTTTCAAAAATGCGTGATGTGAGAAACAGATGTGAAAAACAGATGTGAGGAAAAAAGAGGCATATGGAGGAAAATGGACTGAGGTTGATCAAACCAATGCTATTAAGGCTTGTGCTAGTGGAATGGGAATCAATGAAGCAGCAAGAATGTATAGAATATCGAAAACAACGTTTTAGCGAAGGTTACGGAATAAAAAGTTTTCTGAACAGATGTTCTTGGACAGAGCTGTGTATTGATACCTGAGAATGAAGAGAAGACTTTCACCCATATAAAATCTTCAGAAAAATAATTTTACTCCCACAAGATACACAGTTTGGAAAATAGCATAAAGTTTCGCAGAGCATCTAGGTATCAAACAAGTACAATTTTACCCAAGAAAAAATGGCGGGTTACGGGTGGTTAAAAAGTTTTCTAAGTAGAAATAAGGACCTTTCTATTAGGAGGTAAGAAGGCGTGTCTGTAGCTCGGGAAAAAGCTGAAACAAAGATTGTGTAGACAATTATTTTTCATTATTAGAAGATGCCTTAACGACAAATAGTCTGTTCGATAAACCAGGGCCCATATTTAATTTGTACGAAACAGGTCTGCAATTGAATAATAATAAGGAAAGGTAGTTGCTATAAAATGCTCAAAGAGCGTGCCTACAATCACCTCAGGCGAAAAGGGAGAAACTATTTCGGTTATCACTTGTCGTATTGGAGAGGAAAATTTCCTCCCACCCTATTGTATATTGAAGGAGGAAAATAAGAAACCCGAACCCGACATTTGAGCAACCATAATATTTTCACGCTATTAACCTTATTGCAACTTGCCACATAATGGCGCTGCACCGACCGCTATGAAAATTTGTATACATAGACATTTTAACACGCATAATATTTTAGGTCTATTATTTTTACGGTAAATCACCACCAGATGGCGCTGCAGCACGTCGACTTCTATACCATTGAACCGATCGCCATTAAAATTTGTACACATTGGTATTTGACCCCGGATAATATTTTCGCGCTTTCCACTTTGATGTACCTTACCACTAGATGGCGCTGCAGCACATCAAATTTTATACCGCTCAACCGATCGCTATGAAAATTGGTAAACATAGGTATTTGAGCTTGGATAATATTTTCACGCTATTCACTTTGTTGTATCTCGCCACTAGATGGCGCTGCAGCACATATACTTCTATACCGTTCAAACAATCACCATGGCGATTGGTAAAAATAAGTGTTTGAGCACGGTGCTGCAGCACATTAACTACTACACCTTTCAACCGATCGGCATGAAAATTTTATATATATGAAATTGTTTCCTATAGAGCGGGGGTGGTTGCCTACCTTACGGCGACTGCTCTTGAATTGACCATTGGCCATCCGATCCTTGGTGAACAGCCGGGCAAAGGACGCCTTGGTCCGCGATAGATTCGGTATACTCCGTTTCACCGCTTCGTAAGGGAGAGGACCGCGCAAGCGACCTCGAACTCGGAACCAATCGAGAGACCGGAGAAATCTGGTCACAATTGGAAGTGAGGGCGCGAGTATCTCGAGCCCGCCGGGTTGATTCCTGGCTAACTCGCGGTAAGGCGTTGGACTCTCACGGGTTGTGACGTAGCTAGGCGTTGGATTGTATTGTCCAAAGTCTTCTACGCTCACTGCAGGGCGATAGAACGAATAATCGTTAAAACGTCCTGTGGTGACGGGTTCGCCCGTTGTAGTCGACACCGCAAGATATGAAATTGGATGTTGAAAAGGACTAATGAACCGATGTGACTTTTGAATAGAGATAGCTGAAGGAACGGTGAGTAACGTAGGTTACATGGGTATGGGGGGGGGGGAGGCGTAGGAGTGGGATGGTAAAGGAGCTTACACCCGAGCATCGCCGGGTAACATTCCACTTGTCAAATATATAATAATTTTTCTTCTTATAGTGTCTCTCCTAAAGGAGGGTGGCTGTCAGCTCTGTGAATTTTCCCTGTCTTGGGCCAAGCGAAATAGTTTTTCTACGCTTAAGATGTTAGTCCACTTTCGGATGTTGCCGAGCCAATACTTTTTTCTCCATCTAGCTCGTCATTTACCCCAAACCTTTCCATAATAATGAGCTGAAGCAGTTGGTATCGCTCATGTCTCAACACGTGGCCCAGATACGTCACTTTCTTTTTGCCTGATTATGGCCAAAATTCCCGATGTCTACCGACAAGTTGGGAACTCTCTGGATCTAGCTAATGCGCACCATTCTACGGTTGCACCGCATCTCAAATGCTTCGAGACGCTTCTGGGTGTCAGCTATCAGGGTCCAAGCTTCGCTACCATATAAATTACCACAGGCCACGCATAGCAATGGAGAATTCGTATCCGTAGCTTGATGTTACGTTTCCGGCCGCATATTACCTTTTCCATTTTCCTAAACGATGCTCGGGCGATTTCAATAAGGGTACGAATTACTTGTTTGCAGTCTCATTCTTCGTTTACACACGCACCTAGGTATTTGTATTGCCGGACTCGCTCTAAATCCGAGCCTAACAGTTTGATTCTCGGGTTTAGGTCTTTATTCTTTGATACGACAATAATTTGGTCTTCTAGACATTCATGTTTAACTGCATTCATTCTACTGCCTAATATGAGTCTTGTTCTGTTGAGGCTAGCAGATTGGTGTCATCTGCGTATCTTAGGTTATTAATAGCTTTACCATGTATCTTGACACCAATCTCCAAGCCTTTTAAAGTATTTGTTATTATGGCTTCAGAGTATAGGTTGAATAGTAAGGGCGACAGAACACATCCCTATCGAACACCGCGGCAAATGTCAACTTGTTTGGTTTCTGAGTTTTGTACTCTTATAGTGGCCTTTTGGTTCTAGTACAAGTTTCTGATGATTCTGTGGTCTTTGTCATCTAAGCCGGTCTTTGCCAGTTAAGCCAATCATTCAAGCGCTCTATATAATAATTAAAATTGCCAAAAAAATAAGTTTAATCAATAATAAAGCTAAGAATAGCCTGTTAATTTCGCTCTGTAAGCTTATTCGCCGTGTCGAAAAAGGCAACACTGTGCGAACCTTGACCGGCTAACGGACTCATCCGATTGAACGTAACGCGGTATATCGGTGACAGTCGAAAGGCTGTATGCGGCGGCGGTCACGCTGGGTAAACGCCCGTCGGACGGGGCGCCGTGGGATAAAAACGGCGCGTCGCCATCCCCGGCTGTTGGTCCGCTTCGCCCACGCGGCGTCCAGATCAAAGGAAATCCTTTTCAAGGGCGACCGCCTATTGAACTTATTGGGCGCTCCGAGTTTTCTATAAGGGAAGGTCAGGGTCGAAGTCGCACCTCGGACGTTTAACGCCGACAGCCCTAATACGAACGCTGTCGCGATCCAATCGCGTTTGGCGAGTGAAAAGCAAGAATTGTTTTACATACCGCTTTAGGGAAGAAAAAGTATATGTTCTGTACAAGTTGAGAATACAGTTGAGAATCAAAAACGTAAATACAGTTGAGAATCAAAAACGTAAATATAGTTGAGATCAAAAACGTTAATACAGTTGAGAATCAAAAACGTAAAAACAGTTGAGGATCAAAAACGTAAATACAGTCGAGAGTCAAACACGTAAATACAGTTGAGAATCAAAAACGTAAAAACAGTTGAGAATCAAAAACGTAAATGCAGCTGAGAATCAAAAACGTAAATACAGTTGCGAATCAAAAACGAAAATACAGTTGAGAATCAAAAACGTAAATACAGTTGAGAATCAAAAACGTAAATACAGTTGAAAATCAATAACTTAAATAAAGTTGAGAATCATTGATGTACTCGTAATATCGGTTTTACTTTAAAAAACAGAAACAAATGTTTTAGTTTTTTTTGTCAGTAACAACCGTCTTGCTTATGTGTATGTTCGGGTATACATACACATAAGCATGTATATATGCATGCTTCTAGGCGCATGTATACATGTATATATAGGAGTTTATTTATTTATTTATTTATTTATTTAGTAGTAGTAACACATCTAGTAAAAAGGTAATGTCATGTTTAGGAGCCAATGGGCATTGTTACAGTTGGCCATTAAGACCCATGTGTTCAGGTCGGTCAAACACGGCTCAACACTCATCCCGCGGCCTCCACGTAGAAGTGCGAGCCAGGGTAGGACTCTGGCCTGCGGGACAGTTTCCCTTAGGAGTCGACCTTTGGGCGCTTCTGGACGGTTTGCGCACTGTGCGGCGTCATCCAATCGATTGTGCATTCTGACCGACAGCCGGGGGGAGGGGGGGTCTGGAAACAGTACTATCTACTAAAAAGCGGGGGTAGTTGTTCATCTTACGAAAACTTCACAATACAATAATTTAAAATATGTGTGTATGTAGATGTATGTATGTGTGTGTGTACCAGGATCGGCTCCCGACGAAGCTTTTCTTCCACGATCATCAACACAGACATACAATTTTGTAAACGCATTTAATTATGATAGCCCGTTCTAAGTTTCGCCGCGACATGGCTGCTGCACCCAGGGTTGACTTTCAACAAGGGGACTCCTCAACGGTCGAGAGCACAGAAACGAAATTTTGTGTATCATTCAATTATGATAGCCTGTTCTAAGTACCACTATGACATGGCTGCTGCACCTAAGGTTGGCTGGGGACAGAGTATTTTAATTTAATTTTACTTTTCACTTATTTACATTTTCGCCAGCATGCTTCGTCAATATGAAATCGGAGACTATCGCGGTTCTTTGACATTACAAGTAAGATAAAAACACCCGGAAGGCGGCGAAAGGCGAGGTACAAGACGTGTTCCTACGTCTACGAGATAGGTAGCGTGCATCTGAGAGAGACGTAATAAAAGATAAACGACCACGAAGCCAGCAACACAGAACTACAAAAGCATCTGCAGGCTTGAATTATGCCGTTCCCCGAGTTAAATCATCATTTGCCCAAAGGCAATTAAACTTTATCGCACCCAAAATATTAAACCGTCTTGATGACGACATTAAAAATTGAAAGTGCCTCTTTATTCAATAAAAAAATAAAAAAATGGCTTCTTGACGATATAGGTCGTTCAAGGACAGAGAATGAGCTTCTGCAAGTCATCTCTTAGAAATAATATACCTGCATAAATGTGATATAAGATAATGAACATAATGTAAAATATATGTGTATATGTGTATGTATGTAATGTAAAGAATTTTTTTTTTTTTTCCAATTAACAATCTATTTTTTTGTATTATGAGAAAATGGATATTTCATATTCGGCGGGAAATGTTGTATTTTGACTTGATTTTGCCGCCTTTTCTACGCGTCGTTTCCGTTTTCGAAGCGAAATAATACAACTATTTTATTTCAATTTTATTTATTGATAGTATTTTTATCTAGTAATTCCTCTATTTTAATTAAGTGTTTCTAAATTTCCTCATTTTAACAATTAAATTTTATTTTGACTGGCAATTATTTGGTGATAAATGCTTTTGACTTCATTGATTCTGCTTTCTTGCATCGATATCGATTATGTTTTCCAATTTCTCTTAATAATAAATTAAATGTTCTTCAAATTACGTTATAAATATTGCTATTAAATTCTCCCATAATTCCTACTATTTAATGAACCCCTCTTATATTTTTTTAAAAACCGATCAGTCGACCTTTTCAAGACCATAACCATGCTTCTATTGTCTATTTGTCAATTATTGATGTTTACGTCGATGTTTCGTAAAGATCTCAAAATATGCTAATTTCTTGCCAAATACTCCTGATTGTCTATTTTTAAGCCCCTAATGATGTCCTTAACTCTCAAAAACTACTCAAAACCCTTTATTTATGTGACGATGGCACTGCGCTCTATAGTTTAGCAACTGTCTTTTTTTTCATCTGTCAGTTTTAGTTCCTAATCAAATCGCTAGATGTCACTATGATCTTTTTAAGTACGACAGAATACCCAAAACTATGATCTTCTGGAAAGAATATGCCATATCATTAACAGAAGACTCAAAAGAAGCACTGAATCAAACGGACCTAAGAATCTACACAGATGGATCAAAAACCAACAAAGGTACAGGATGTGGGGTCTTCTCGGAAGACCTAAATATACACATCTCCAAACCACTTGGAGCACACAACACAGTATTCCAAGCAGAATGTATGGGAATAATAGAAGCTTGCAACGCAGTGAAACAGCGGCAGCTAAAACACGAAAACATATGTATTCTATCGGACAGCAGGTCAGTGCTACAGGCACTGGGAAGCGATAGATTTACATCTGGGCTCATATACGAATGCCACCAAAGCCTCCTCGAGGTATGCGGAAAAGGCAATAAGGTGACACTGAAATGGATCAAGGGACACAGTAACTCAAGAGGAAACGATGCTGCGGATGAACTAGCCCGTAAGGGCTCAGACACACCGGCATACGGACCCGAACCTATCGTGCCCCTACCCTACTCGCACATAAACAACCAACTTGACAACCACTACAAACAACTACATCAAACACACTGGAAAGAGATAGACACCTGCAGACAAACCAAAGAAATAGTAATGGAATACAACCACAAACTTACCAAAACACTTCTAAGGACAAAAAGGCCCCAACTACGCAAACTAGTGGGACTGATAACAGGACACAACACACTAAACAAACACCTCTTCAACATGGGCGGAACGAATAGCCCTATGTGCAGAGCATGCATGGAGGCGGAAGAAACCACAAAACACATTCTGCTAGATTGTAAACAGGTAGAAGTATACAGGACAAAACACCTTGGGACTCCAGGCACCCTGCGCGAGGCAGCAGGAAACCTGAAAGCCCTGCTGGCTTCGTAGAGGAACTGGGGTGGGTGGAATAGAGCTACCCCCGTTACACGCAAAATAGGCACACTGGATGTCGACTTGCGGAGGAACGCCCAGTATAATTAACTAACTAACTAACTAGGAGTCGACCTTTGGGCGCTTCTGGACGGTTTGCGCACTGTGCGGCGTCATCCAATCGATTGTGCATTCTGACCGACAGCCGGGGGGGGGGGGTCTGGAAACAGTACTATCTACTAAAAAGCGGGGGTAGTTGTTCATCTTACGAAAACTGCTCTTGAAACGACCAATCGCTTCTAGGTGAAAGCCGGATAAAGGACGCCGTGGTCCGCGATAGATTCGTTAGACACTGATCACCGCTTCGTAAGGGAGAGGATTGCGCAAGGAAACTCGAACCTGTAACCAGTCGGGAGACTGTATGTAATCTGGTTGCAACTGGTAGTAAGGGCGCGATTGTCGATTCGCTGGGTGATTAACCTGGTTATCTCGCATTAAGGCGTTGGCTTCTTACGGGCATGTGGCGTAACTAGGCGGTTGAGTCTTTCGTCCTAAGTCTTCTGCGCTCAACTCACGGGAGACTGAACGATCTTCCCACCTCGGGAAGTTTTAACTAATACCCTTAAAACTTCCTGAGGTGAGGTGTTCGTCTGTTGTAGTCGGCAGCTCTTGTTGTATGTATACGTATGACGCATGCCTAAATGTATGCAAATTTCTCATAATACTGTTATATTATAAGTTCAGCTAACAGAAATTATTATAATGTTAATTTTTAATATTATAATTTGAGAAAACAACCAGCAATGTCTTATTCCTGCAGAGGTCGTCCAGTCCTTCATCCACTTTTCGTACAGCGAAAGTTGGAAAACTTTCAAACAAGTCGCTTGTTCGGCGCAGCCAGGGCTGATTATGCAAATCAGCGCCTCATTATCTGATTGTTTTCCCAGGGAAAGACGGCCATCAAAAACTGTCACGGTTGACGTATTTTGATGCTAAGCGACGCGCTCATTAGAGATATAGCCGATGAAAAATGTTATCGTCTACCCGGACCCAGAAAACCTGATAATAATAAAAAGATGAGAGGAAAATTGATACCCATTTTAAGAGAGAGCGGTAGTTTAAAATTTTTCTAGGTTATCGAAATGTGGTAGTGTATCGAGGGTCCGATTAAAAGTATAGAAAACTAATTATATGCAAACAACGTATTGACGACAATAATTATAACTGCAGTCAATATCCTTATATGTAGGCTCTTTGATCCTCATACAGTAAGTACTGAAAGTGCTTGATTAGCACCCTCCTTTAAGCTTTAAAGAGGGTGTCATTCAAAGACTTCTAGGGCTGCTACAAATAGTGGAAAATTACATATACTCGCTGTATTGAGGATCAAAGTGTCTAAATTGATAAATATTGGCAAACGTTGTAATTTTCATCAGTACATTATTTGAAAATAAATAAGATTGGATGCCTTCAGAAAAGACCCTGTAGAGTTAGTAGTTATATACGGAGGATTCGCATACGAAGGCAGTGGCGGTTCCTTCATACAAGCCGAAAAGCCCGGCTTGCCTTATTTCTTAAAAAATCTTCTTTAAAAAGTCGCTAAACTAATATATGAATTTGCGAGCGCCTATTGCTGCTATCTAGCGGGCACAGATCGCTCCACGCGACAAAACAGCTTATCGGCAAATCGACAATTCGCTGCAATTTTACCGAGTTCAGTTCGCTGGTCATCTCGCTCGCACACATGGGCTTGCAACGGGGCTTTCAAAATCAGTGCCTCTCTCATTGTAACCTGTAGCAAATTACACAAAACAATATATGTATCTATACGACTTTTATATTGTGAGGGTGGCCACCCTTCACTAGACTCCAATTACTCGTGAGTGAAGGGCGGTTCTCATCAATGTTTTTTCTCCGTATTGAAAGTCGATGTTGTTGAAGTTGAATTATTTATTCAGAAGGTATGTGATCGGTTGCCAGTTTGTAACGCCTTGTTTGATATTCCGCCGGTGTGTAGGTAGTGTGGGCTCGAGGTGATGTCGTGGTTGTGTATCCGAAGTGTGAAGCGCCGCGATAGATTTGAAGTTACTGATGATCGCGTATGCTATGCGTGGTTGTTGTCGACTCGAAGATAATGAAGAGCGCGAGTACTTGTAGCGGGCGCGATGACTACTGTGTAGAGGATGATGATATATGTGTCGAATGTACTGCCTTTTATATGGTAAGTATGATGCAATATCCACCGAGTGGGCGAGAATAAATGTATCAATTCGTATCGATCAGAAGAAATGACATTAGTCATTTGAACAAGTGTGAGAGCAGATTTTTTATTAAATAAATTCAATTGATTTCTGGTTTTTATTGCCTGATAAACAATGGATGAAATTATCCCTTGCGGTGAGTTCTGTGTTAACTTGATTTCCCTCGCTCAAGAAAATAAAAAGGCATTTCTTCGAGCCTTCTTTCTGCGACTGCTGATAAGTATATGTTAAATTCTGTCTAGCAGTAGCATGTCTTCAGTGTGCTTTATTGAATCTACGACACAAAAAGTAAATTTCAAACTGAAGATTGAAGAGTAAAGAGGTACCACCATTTACTATAAAAAGCACAAAAAGGTATGTCGGGCTTGCCCCATTCACCAACCCTGGGCACACCACTGTACGAAGGCTAAGCTAATGTGTACAGTCTCTCCTCTTAACAATTCTCGACTATTTATTTTATGACTATGTGATTTATTCGATGTATGAGTGGAAATACGCGACGGTATGTTCACGAGTACGAATATTAGGCCACAGTTAAAGTGGTCGCCAGTACGTCAAAGGAGAAATGTTCATATACTTGCTCTCCTGCATGGTGTACTCTCCCAATCAACCGCATTCCATCTCAACGAGCTTTTCGAATCATTAAGTTCCCACAGAACACATCAAAGCAACAGAACAGAACACATCAAAGCTGACAGAACACATCAAAGCTGTTAAAAACGTTCAGTGAGAAAAATCGGCGATCTGCGAACATATATTGGAAAGCGAAAGTAACCACTGCATGCAGTTTCAAAATCCCATTGTGCTATCCAAGGAACAATTCCACTTTCCCCGCATGATCCGGGAAGCCATTCTACTTTTCTCTCACGATTTAAAAATGTACGCACCTGTAAATTCCCTTAACGATTTTTAAACTTTTAATCACCAATCAAATTGTACAAGTTTCCAAATATTTCTTTTTTTTCGATTTTTCTAAAAATATGTATTAAACGTTACTGCTCATACTGTTTCACATACTACAAGGATATCACTAATAAAAAACTCAAAGTATATAATCAATGCTAATGTCAAAAATATTGCTCATTCAGCCAGCTGATTTATGTGTTTTCACTTTACTCATTTCATCGCTGCGAAATATTAACATGTTTTATATTCTCACGAGATGCATATTAATGATAAAATTATGCTCGGAGTAATGAAATGTTTATGACGCTCAGGATGCAGTTTATTGCAATTAACATAAAGAGTGATCCAACAAAGAGGGTAGTGTTTATTACATTGCCATACGAGGAACATTAAAAAATTAATAATAAATTACAGACTCTTTGAAACAATATAACAATTAAAACTGGCAGGCATAGCTAAAACATCTGTTATGTTCTTAAAGAAAAAAGGTGACTCTTTTCTTTATTTAAAAGTAGCATTGACCGCGGCTTCGCTTCACGTAGAGTTATTTTCTTAAGTGGGGTGGCGTTTATTTGCCATTTGAGACGCTCTAAAACCTTTAGGTATAAAGTGCAATCTTTTTTATTTTATTTATTTATTTATTTTAAACATAACATGCGAAATTCATAAAATGGTCATACCAAGTAATGGTGCGAAATAAACGACGAACCACATTCACATGACCATGCGCAGCGCATGCCCAACTAGGCCGAGTATAGCCTGTATCTGGGCATACGATTTATTTTCAGACTTGGGTGGAGAAGCATAACTGATACACTTATTACACATACATATACATATACACATATATACATATACATTTACTGTAATGATTTGATAATCATCACATGAGCGCTTAGCAGCTCTAAGCTAAACGCAAAATAGATTAATCGAATTTTAAAAAATTACATTGTACTTAAAAAGATCATAGTGACATCTAGCGATTTGATTAGGAACTAAAACTGACAGATGAAAAAAAAGACAGTTGCTAAACTATAGAGCGCAGTGCCATCGTCACATAAATAAAGGGTTTTGAGTAGTTTTTGAGAGTTAAGGACATCATTAGGGGCTTAAAAATAGACAATCAGGAGTATTTGGCAAGAAATTAGCATATTTTGAGATCTTTACGAAACATCGACGTAAACATCAATAATTGACAAATAGACAATAGAAGCATGGTTATGGTCTTGAAAAGGTCGACTGATCGGTTTTTAAAAAAATATAAGAGGGTATAACCTCAAAAAACTAATTTCCGTGTTTGGAAGAAACAAGGTAGAAACTCCCAAAACCCAAAAGAATGAAAGCAAAAAAAAAGGACGCCACCTCCTTTTAAAGAAAAAGAAGGAAACTAATTATATTAAAAAAAGATACCCGAAAGAAATTTTGAAAGATACCCGAAAGAAAGTTAACCTAAAAAAAAATCGATCTCAGAGAGTGGGTTATATTGATCGGCACTGAATTTGGCCAACAGAAAACCCCTTTCCTCAGACACAAAAGTCTACAGCACAAAAAGAAACACAAGGTTATGCAAAGTATCCGTGTTTATTCGCCCACAGGCACCCTTTTCTTCAAATTCCGCTTATCGGCACGTCACATGTGTTCAGTCAAATAAAGAGGTTAATTCCGGATATGAAGGCAAATTTCCTGACGTGGAGGCAAGTCTCGTCACATTTAGTGACGATTTCGTTACTTAATTAGCAGCAATTAAAATACGCATGTGTCAGAAGGTCATAGATGCCGCAAGCTGCGATCAATAAAAAAAATCCGTTAAAATCGCGAGGATCCTACTTGAAAAGCTACCCAAAAAGAGATTAAATGCTTACCAGATAAATCCACACACTTCACATAACAAATTTTTTTATCGCCAGGCGGTCACTCTCCGATTTACTCCTTACGGCGGTCGCCAATTCTCACAGCCCAATCTCTCTGTCTGTCTCTTAGCCATGTTGAAGCGAAATAGAATGATTGCAGGACGGCGGAAGTCAGCCATAACAGGTAGGGCTAGACCAGCACAACCGCGATTAATCGCCAGAATCGCCTAGAGCGATAAAAATTACGACTGCACAGCTCTATCTGTCAAAAATTTGATGTTTACGAAATTTCGTAAAAGGTTCATTTAATTGTCATAATATGGGAGAAAGTCATGAAAACAGCGAAAACCAACAGGAAACATGACTAAACACGGGGAAAACATGGAAAAACGGGTGCAGCGAACATAATCTGCACAAAGGTGCGAAAAACAAGACAACAAAATAAGCAGTTTTTGTTACAGCCCCCTCCAAAAAAAGAAATCGGAAGAGCCAACGACGATTTCAGACGAATCGTCCCGATTCAATTTATCCTACTATAGGATAACAAAAACGTCAAAGCATCAACTAACAACTCCTAACTTAACAAACCTTCTTCACGTTAACTATAATCAATTAATCCGTTCAGTAACAATAGCAGAGGCAAACTTTTACCAACTAAAACTTACACCCATTACTCTTATCACTAGAGTAAGAAAAGAAAATCAAGAAATTAAACCCAACACCAACATAACCAAAAAAAAACTTATGGAACTCCGACAACTTCCAACAACTAAGGAAGGATCAACTCATTGCGGATACCCGACTCCTACCGAAAACAACAATAACTCTAGCGTTAGACCTCGACTAAACGTTTACTTACTAAGAGACTATAGTAGTTGTCATTTACTACCTTTCATACCAATCCCCATTCATTCATCCCGGACATGAGACATTCTTACAACAATAATGCTAGATAGAAATGCTAGCATGACTGACAAAACAAAATGATTTCAGCTATTGATACCACTTGGTACAACGCCTTTGTAAAGACAATTTAAAGGGCTCATTTTAGTTTCACCCAAGATAGACAATTTTTGTAATAGAATGTTAACGCGAAGAACTCCGATACTACTATTCTGAACTATTCGGATTTAGCTTAAAATCTTTAATATGCCAGGAACCTATATTCTTCCCTGTAGCATTTTCTAACTCGTACACTAACGCAGAGAGTTTTTTAATTATTTTACATTTTTCATATTTTGGGGCAAATTTGGAAATGTAATAATTCCCAGCATTACTTAGATAATAAGTCTTTTTATAGATCGTATCGCCTACTTGAAATTCCGCAGGACGGTGTTTTCGATCATAGTAAACTTTATTATGTGCATGTAATTTTAACAATTTCTGCCGCACTACATGAAAAATGTTAGATAATTCACTCAAATTTTGAGCGTAAGACAACCTACTACCAAAAATAACCTCTGCTTGAGATTCCGGCGCCTGAGCATAAAAAGAACCATTCATTATTGGTTCACGACCATGGACTAGGAAAAATGGACTGAACCCTGTTGATTCCGAGACTGCCGCGTTAATGGCCATCTGAATCTCAGAAAGGTAGAGATCCCAGCTGCGATGATCGTCTTTTACACACAACGATGACGCAGTGACCACACTACGATTCTGACGCTCAGTTGGATTAACTTGAGGGCAATATTTCGGGTTTAAATATACTTTTGGAATTTTATATTTCGCAATCAGTTCAGTGAACTCCCTTCCGATAAACTGTTTTCCATTGTCTGAAATTAAATACTGCGGAACACCATAGCGAAGGAATACATTATGTTCAACGACGTAACTTACAAGTTTACTGGTAGCACGTTTTAACGGAAAAAGTAAACAGTATTTGCTAAAACAATCTGTCACCACGAGAATATGCATATTTCTGTTCCTCGTCATCGGATAAGGACCCAACAGATCGACCGAGACCATTTGGAACGGGAAGGCACAGGACTTAGGATTTCCTAACTGACCCAAAGGGGAAATATTTGAATGTTTGTATTGCTGACAAGTTTCACATTTAGAAACAAAGTTAACTACGTCTCCGTGTAAATTAGGCCAAAAGTAACGAAGACAAAGACGACGGTGTGTCTTAAAAATTCCAAAATGCATAGCCAAATCAGACTCATGATTTTCTCGAATAAGCTTTTCTCTAAGCTGCAACGGAACAACTAACTTCCAATCGTAACAACTGGTGAGTTGATACTTGCTTTTAGAGTACCTAAACAATTCATGGTCCTTAATCTGGAAATTTGGATATCCAGCGGGATTTTCAGACACTGCCTTAAACAAATCGTTGTACCATGAGTCGGAAACAACAGACAGAGAGGAAACGGGAAGCAACCGAGATAACGTGTCGGGAACCACATTATCGACACCTTTCTTGTGGACGATCTCGAAATCAAAAGCAGATAGACGAATACCCCATCGAGCCAGACGGCCGGTAGGATTTTTTAAGCGCAAAAACCAACGTAAGCTGGCATGATCTGTAAAGATAGTGAATTTGGGACCGCCCTCCAAGTAACCGCGAAAATGCTCGACAGCATGAATAACACTTAGGGCTTCGCGTTCGGTAGCCGAATATCGCGTCTCAGCGGGTAAAAGTGTTCTACTCGTGAAAGCGATAGGATGATCGACGCCATCCACTTCCTGGGTTAAAACTCCGCCTAAACCGTACAACGATGCATCGCAATGAAGAGCGAACGGTTTTGAATAATCCGGACAGGCCAAAATCGGACTAGAAACTAAGGCCGATTTCAGTTTTTGAAATGCCTCTTCCGCCTCGGGCGTCCACTCATAAGGGGGAGCACCTTTGCGGGTACTTGTCAACCGAGATAAGGGAGCAGCAATACTAGAAAAATTTTTAATGAACCGACGATACCAACCGGCCATACCAAGAAAACTCTTTACCATTTTTGGAGAATTTGGAGTAGGAAAATCGAGAATACATTTTACCTTCTCGGGATCGGTATGTAGACCGTGAGAATCAACTACATACCCTAAATACTTCAATTCCTGACGGAAAAACTGACACTTCTTGAAATTTATAGAAAGGTTGGCATACAACAAGCGATCTAATACTTTGTTTAACAAAGTTATATGTTCTTCAAAAGTAGCAGATACAATAATTATGTCATCTAGGTAACAGAAAACTTTGTTTTCGAAAGAGGGATCGAACAATTTGTCAGCCAGTCTTTGCATGCACGCCGGCGAGTTTCTTAGGCCGAAGGCGCAAGATCTGAAGCAGAAGAATCCTCGACCAGGAACAGTGAAGCTACACTTCTCTCGTGAAGAAGGATCCAAAGGGATTTGCCAAAAGGCAGAGGATAAGTCGATAGAAGATAAATAATTCGCATCTCTCAAACTGTCCAAGATAGTAGTAATTCTCGGCAGGGGATACGCATCCGGTTTCGTGATAGAGTTCAGCTTCCTGCTATCGAGACAGAAACGAAGAGTACCATCTGACTTTGGAACAAAAATTGTTGGATTATTCCAACCCCCGGAACTAGGTTCGACAACACCTAACTCTAACATCTTATCAACTTCTTCATTCAACAGCGCCAATCTAGCTGGAGACAAAGGATAGTAACGCTGTTTCACTGGAGGATGATCTCCAGTATCAATAACCTGGGACAACAAATTAGTACGACCGAGACCTTTGACTTCGGAAGAAATTTTTTTAAAATTATTGATCATCCTGTCTGCTAGCGATCGCTGGTCTCCAGTCAATGAAGCAAAAGGCCGCAAGGCCCTCACTTCATTGACTCGATGCCAAACAATCGCATCGCAGGACTCAAACTTGACGAATTTTAATATTTCCGGAGCCAACTCAAATTCTCGGACAAAATCAATTCCCAAAATAAGGGAAGTACCTATATCAGGAGCTACAACAGCTCGAATAACCTGGCATCGATTATTGAATTTAAAAGGAAGAAACATAGACCCAATCGTCTTAACCGAACTTGCATTAGCAGTGGATAAAGTCACCAACGGAGACTTATTAAGAGTAAAACCGATATCAACTAAATATTTATGTGAATCAGCACCCAAAATCGTTACACTCGATCCAGTGTCGAGTAATCCACAAACAGTTATATCACCAAGTGAAACTTCTAAGAAAGGGCGACGGTTATCCTTCTCATTTGCAAACAATATCGAGGCAGAATGTAGAAAATCCTCTATTCTGCCCCGCCTTTCGAGTTTTTTGGCTCTGAAACCGGGGAATTACCAGGCCGGTTATTCTTAGAACATTCCGGACAAGTGGCTACCGTGTAGTTAAACCTACCACAACGATAGCAATATTTAGAATAGCCATGATGAGTGCCACCGCGTGAACCACGCGAACTATTATTGGCTCCTTGGTTGTAATTACCAGAAGACGAATTAGCATAAGAAAAATCATTACGGGAAAAATTTCCACGATTAAAACCGCCACGATGAAAACCACCGCGATGAGAACCACCACGATTAAAACCACCACGATTGGATGGACCAGCAGAAGAAACGTTACACTCTTTTAACTTCTGTTCAACTTTCACTTCCTCCGTCGCACATTTGGTAGGAGACTCGTCGACCGCATAAACTGCTTTCGAGCCAGAAGGCTTGACCTTCGCTTGGGCAGGAGTGGCTGCATTAGATGCGTTGATACGCTGTTGTGCATTTTCAACTTTTTTTCCTAAACGCAGAAGTTCGTCGATTGAATTTATATCAACTAGCATGAAATGTCGTTGGTAAGAAATTGAGATATTTGAAAGGATAATTCCTAATTGTTCCTCACCAGACAATGGCCTTGACAACCTGTTGAAATAGCCCAACATGACGGAAACAAAAATATGCATCCTCTCATCCGACTTTTGTTTACGTCCCCGTACAAATGACAAAACTTCAGCATCGTAATTTAAACTGCCAAAATCGGAGCGGAGTGCAGCAACTAACTGCTTCCAACTGGAAATGCTCGAAGCTCTAGCACGGTACCAACTAAGCGCTTGTTTCTGGAATAGTTCACAAGCCGATTTCAGCATCCTGGCATCCGAGATATTACGCGAAAACCTAATCTCATCCAATCGTTCTAAGAACTCGACCACACAGGAATCGCCGTCAAATGTGAAACCAAGATTTAAAGGTTTAAGAATGCGTTCATCAGAAATGACAAAGTTATTGTCCAAAGGAACTGGTTTCGTATCAACATGCTGTATATACGGAGCTGACGTCACTTCAGAATTCCTGCCCAAAGGAACCACCTCAGGACTAAGCTTCTCACCCTCGTGCAATGAAGTAGAAGGTATCGGAAGAACTACAGGATTTGGTAACGGGCTAGGCGAACGAACAATATCTAAATATTTTTCTAACAAAACGACAATTTCCAAAACTTCCTCCTTTAAATTATCTAATAATTTCTTGGAGTCTGAATTAGCAGGATTTATGCGTGAAATTCTATGAAAGATATGTGCAGTTTTAGTGCTAATTCGTTTATATAAAAGTTTCTGTTTGCTATTCATAAATTCCTCTATAAGTTCTTGGAGACATGAAAGTCTAATCGAACATTCTTGAAATTCTGAATCCGGATCTAAATCCGTTGAGGTAATTGATTCTGCGGGAAATTCCCTTAAGAGTGAATTAAATTGTTTTCTCATCGCTTCAACATTGGTTGGAGTGACCTCACGAATCGTGAACTCATAATCGAGTTCTGCCTTTACTAAATGTGACGCAGCATAATACACTATCGCTGGAGACGCCATCATGTCTATATATATAATTTAAATCCCACCAAAAAAATAAAAAATAATAAAAAAATAAAATGGAATAAACTGACTTTTTTTTACTGCTTGCGGCACTTCTGATCACAATTTGCTGCTTACCTCCACCAAGATATGTTGCCTTCACATCTGAAAATTAACAAAAAATAATTAGTATGATATTAACAAACTTAAACGGCAAGCGTAAAACTTTTTCGCGGAAACCGCCTTAAAATAACAAAATCTGCTGCTAAACAATTGCCTTTAAATCTAAGATTCAGACAAAAAAAATATAGTAACCATAAAAAAAACGGCAAGTACAAAATACTTCTTTGCGGTAACCGCTTTAAATTACAAAAAGAATGCTGCTATATAATGACAAAAGATGATGTTCAATACAAAAAACAAAAAGACGGTGCTTATAAACCTCTTTCACGGTAATCGCTATGAATGAAAATTATATAAAAACAAAAAAAAATGCTTCTAATTTTTTTTATACAATTTTAAAACAAAGTGCTTAAAAAATCGTGCTTCAATGGCTGAGGAAAAGAATATTCTGGAAGCCAAAATCCAATTTACAGGCCTAACGTTGGAGCGCTAATTTTATAACCTCAAAAAACTAATTTCCGTGTTTGGAAGAAACAAGGTAGAAACTCCCAAAACCCAAAAGAATGAAAGCAAAAAAAAAGGACGCCACCTCCTTTTAAAGAAAAAGAAGGAAACTAATTATATTAAAAAAAGATACCCGAAAGAAATTTTGAAAGATACCCGAAAGAAAGTTAACCTAAAAAAAAATCGATCTCAGAGAGTGGGTTATATTGATCGGCACTGAATTTGGCCAACAGAAAACCCCTTTCCTCAGACACAAAAGTCTACAGCACAAAAAGAAACACAAGGTTATGCAAAGTATCCGTGTTTATTCGCCCACAGGCACCCTTTTCTTCAAATTCCGCTTATCGGCACGTCACATGTGTTCAGTCAAATAAAGAGGTTAATTCCGGATATGAAGGCAAATTTCCTGACGTGGAGGCAAGTCTCGTCACATTTAGTGACGATTTCGTTACTTAATTAGCAGCAATTAAAATACGCATGTGTCAGAAGGTCATAGATGCCGCAAGCTGCGATCAATAAAAAAAATCCGTTAAAATCGCGAGGATCCTACTTGAAAAGCTACCCAAAAAGAGATTAAATGCTTACCAGATAAATCCACACACTTCACATAACAAATTTTTTTTACCGCCAGGCGGTCACTCTCCGATTTACTCCTTACGGCGGTCGCCAATTCTCACAGCCCAATCTCTCTGTCTGTCTCTTAGCCATGTTGAAGCGAAATAGAATGATTGCAGGACGGCGGAAGTCAGCCATAACAGGTAGGGCTAGACCAGCACAACCGCGATTAATCGCCAGAATCGCCTAGAGCGATAAAAATTACGACTGCACAGCTCTATCTGTCAAAAATTTGATGTTTACGAAATTTCGTAAAAGGTTCATTTAATTGTCATAATATGGGAGAAAGTCATGAAAACAGCGAAAACCAACAGGAAACATGACTAAACACGGGGAAAACATGGAAAAACGGGTGCAGCGAACATAATCTGCACAAAGGTGCGAAAAACAAGACAACAAAATAAGCAGTTTTTGTTACAAGGGGTTCATTAAATAGTAGGAATTATGGGAGAATTTAATAGCAATATTTATAACGTAATTTGAAGAACATTTAATTTATTATTAAGAGAAATTGGAAAACATAATCGATATCGATGCAAGAAAGCAGAATCAATGAAGTCAAAAGCATTTATCACCAAATAATTGCCAGTCAAAATAAAGTTTAATTGTTAAAATGAGGAAATTTAGAAACACTTAATTAAAATAGAGGAATTACTAGATAAAAAATACTATCAATAAATAAAATTGAAATAAAATAGTTGTATTATTTCGCTTCGAAAACGGAAACGACGCGTAGAAAAGGCGGCAAAATCAAGTCAAAATACAACATTTCCCGCCGAATATGAAATATCCATTTTCTCATAATACGAAAAAATAGATTGTTAATTGGAAAAAAAAAAAAAAATTCTTTACATTACATACATACACATATACACATATATTTTACATTATGTTTATTATCTTATATCACATTTATGCAGGTATATTATTTCTAAGAGATGACTTGCAGAAGATCATTCTCTGTCCTTGAACGACCTATATCGTCAAGAAGCCATTTTTTTATTTTTTTATTGAATAAAGAGGCACTTTCAATTTTTAATGTCGTCATCAAGACGGTTTAATATTTTGGGTGCGATAAAGTTTAATTGCCTTTGGGCAAATGATGATTTAACTCGGGGAACGGCATAATTCAAGCCTGCAGATGCTTTTGTAGTTCTGTGTTGCTGGCTTCGTGGTCGTTTATCTTTTATTACGTCTCTCTCAGATGCACGCTACCTATCTCGTAGACGTAGGAACACGTCTTGTACCTCGCCTTTCGCCGCCTTCCGGGTGTTTTTATCTTACTTGTAATGTCAAAGAACCGCGATAGTCTCCGATTTCATATTGACGAAGCATGCTGGCGAAAATGTAAATAAGTGAAAAGTAAAATTAAATTAAAATACTCTGTCCCCAGCCAACCTTAGGTGCAGCAGCCATGTCATAGTGGTACTTAGAACAGGCTATCATAATTGAATGATACACAAAATTTCGTTTCTGTGCTCTCGACCGTTGAGGAGTCCCCTTGTTGAAAGTCAACCCTGGGTGCAGCAGCCATGTCGCGGCGAAACTTAGAACGGGCTATCATAATTAAATGCGTTTACAAAATTGTATGTCTGTGTTGATGATCGTGGAAGAAAAGCTTCGTCGGGAGCCGATCCTGGTACACACACACACACACATACATCTACATACACACATATTTTAAATTATTGTATTGTGAAGTTTTCGTAAGATGAACAACTACCCCCGCTTTTTAGTAGATAGTACTGTTTCCAGACCCCCCCTCCCCCCGGCTGTCGGTCAGAATGCACAATCGATTGGATGACGCCGCACAGTGCGCAAACCGTCCAGAAGCGCCCAAAGGTCGACTCCTAAGGGAAACTGTCCCGCAGGCCAGAGTCCTACCCTGGCTCGCACTTCTACGTGGAGGCCGCGGGATGAGTGTTGAGCCGTGTTTGACCGACCTGAACACATGGGTCTTAATGGCCAACTGTAACAATGCCCATTGGCTCCTAAACATGACATTACCTTTTTACTAGATGTGTTACTACTACTAAATAAATAAATAAATAAATAAATAAACTCCTATATATACATGTATACATGCGCCTAGAAGCATGCATATATACATGCTTATGTGTATGTATACCCGAACATACACATAAGCAAGACGGTTGTTACTGACAAAAAAAACTAAAACATTTGTTTCTGTTTTTTAAAGTAAAACCGATATTACGAGTACATCAATGATTCTCAACTTTATTTAAGTTATTGATTTTCAACTGTATTTACGTTTTTGATTCTCAACTGTATTTACGTTTTTGATTCTCAACTGTATTTTCGTTTTTGATTCGCAACTGTATTTACGTTTTTGATTCTCAGCTGCATTTACGTTTTTGATTCTCAACCGTTTTTACGTTTTTGATTCTCAACTGTATTTACGTGTTTGACTCTCGACTGTATTTACGTTTTTGATCCTCAACTGTTTTTACGTTTTTGATTCTCAACTGTATTAACGTTTTTGATCTCAACTATATTTACGTTTTTGATTCTCAACTGTATTTACGTTTTTGATTCTCAACTGTATTCTCAACTTGTACAGAACATATACGTTTTCTTCCCTAAAGCGGTATGTAAAACAATTCTTGCTTTTCACTCGCCAAACGCGATTGGATCGCGACAGCGTTCGTATTAGGGCTGTCGGCGTTAAACGTCCATAACAGAAATTATAAAAACCTCAACTTAGCCTGTCGGCCAATTTCTTGATGTGTGGGCCCCATTGTAGCTTTTTATCTAAAGTAATACCAAGGATTCGCGGTTCGCGACAAGGAGTAGGACACTCACGTGTGTGTTGGCGTAGTCAGATGGTGGACATGACCTCTATGAATTTAGGTCAAAACGCAACACGACGCTACATAAGCATAAATTATAATTTTTGTAGTCGTATTTCAGCGCGCTCTTAGCTGAAAGATATTTCAGCTCATAATTACTACTCTTTAGTGAGGATCAAGTAGCACCGCAGCGGTAAGTCTCTCAGTAAAATCCTGTAATTTTACAGCGTTTCTGCAGCGGAAAATTCTCTCTAATGCGCAAGACTCTCGGGTTCGGTATAGTCTGATTAAAAGTGGTTGTACTTTTCACGCAATAATATCTGGCGAATAAATAATAATCTTCTCTAACGGAAGGCTATTATATTAGAAAATACCATACCGACGGAGGTAAAATGCAAACTTGAATGTTTGCAAAATATATGCATACGATTCATCTTCGGTCTACGTAAGTATGATCACGTGTCCGACTATAGGGCACAGTTGTTGCCAGTACGCCAAAGAAGAAATGTTCATATACTTGCTCTCCTATATCGTGTACTCTCCCAATCAACACCATCCTATCTCCACGAGCTTTTTGAACCACTAAGTTCCCACGGCCTCGTACTTCGGTCAGCCTCTGACAGTTTATTAAAAATTCCGAGTCATAATAGTGATTTCTATTCCTATTCTTTCTGTGTCCATGGTGCAAGACTCTGGAACGATCTCCTAGCAAATATGCGAAACTCGCCTTCTTTACCATCGTTTAAGACTCACCTTGAGGATTACTACCTTTCTAAGAAGTAACCAGTTCTTCCTTTCTCCCCTCTTCCTCTCCCAATTTCCTCTCCTCGGGCTTTTATAGTTTTAAATTCTTCTACTTGTCTGTATGTTATGTAATAATCTTTATTTTCACAATGCGCGCATGCACCATTGTGTTTAGGTTAGTTGTAAGACATTGCCATATGGCAATAAGCTCGCCATTTTTGTATACTAATTAAGTGCAAATAAGGAGTTTATTATTTAATATTATGTTTATTAAAATGATCTTTTTAAAGAAACTGAAGTATATTTGGTTTAAAATAAGTTAAAATTAAAAACATATTTTAAAAAACAAACTTTTATTAAAATGCTCTGTCCCAAGTTAACCCTGGGTTGTCATGTTATAGTGGAACTTAAAACGGGCTATCACAATCGAATGCAAAAAAGAATTTAGTGTTTGTGCTGTTGACCGTTGAGGAGTCCCCTCGTTAAAAGTCAACCCTGTATGCAGCAGCCTAGCTATTATAACTGAATGCGGCTATTATACTTGAACGGATTATTATAATTGAAGCCAACCCTGGATGTAGCAGCCGGGCTATTAAAATTAAATGCGGCTATTATAATTGAACGGGCTATTATATTTGAATGCGTACACAGAACTTCGTTTCTGTGCTGTTGACCGTTGAGCAGTCTCCTCGTTGGAAGCCAACCTTGGTGCAGCCGCCCTGATGCGGTAAAATTTAGAACGGGCTATCACAATTAAATGCGTATACAAAATTTCATGTCTGTGCTGTTGACCGTGGAAAAGTAGCCTCATCGGTTCTGGTCCTAAATCAGGTCATGCTCATCATAAAAATGCATTGTCATCGGAACTGAAGCAACAGGTAAAATTTAATATTAAAGGATAAAAGAAAGTGGTTTTAATTTAGCTTGCAAATTTTGCCCTAAACAAACTAACAAACAGTAGAGCGGTGTCGACTACAACGGGCGAACCCGTCACCCCAGGCTGGTATAACGATATATAATCGCTCTTTCAGCCGTGGGATGAGCGTAGAAAACGTGGGGACAAGACAATCTACTGTCTAGAGACCGATGCCTTACGGCGAGGCACCGGGAAAGGTACTCAGCGGGCAGCCTCGCCCCCTAACTACCAGTTTTGGCAGGATATCTCTGTCAATAATTAACCTTTAGGATACCTCCATGCTCCCGATTGGTTACGGGTCCGAAGTCGCTTATGCGACCTCTGCCCGTTGTATTACAGCTGTAATTCAGTTAGAATTTATCGCGGACCTGGGCGTTCTTTGCCCGTAGTGCCACACGGGATCGAGTGGCCCAAGGTAATTTCAAGAGTGGCATGACAACAGGTGAACATCCACCCCGCTGCTTAGGAGAGAGTATATTTCCATCGTCTCCAGACCCCTTCAGTAATTAGTGAGAATGTACAACCGATTGGCTTCGCCGACCGGTACGCAAACTGTCCAGTGGCTTCGGGATCCGATCCCGCCGAGAAAAACCGGCCCACCAGCTTTAAGGCCTGAGACACGGGAGTCTTACTCGGGGTAGCCTTCCACACGAGGAGGCTTTTGAATAGAAGCTGAATCGTGAGTTGAGCTCATCCGAGAAGAAAATGGATCTTATGGCCCAAGCTGTACAAAACCGTTCACCACCAACTAACAACTAAATTGTCAACTATAACGGGCGAACCGTATAGTTGAACCGTATAGGTTCCTCCCGTGAAATGAACGCAGAAAACTTGGACAAAACAGTTCACCGTCAAGCTCTGCCACGTGCCCGTAAGAGGCCAACGCCTTATGGGCGAGATACGCTAGCACAATTATTGCTAGCACAATTATTTTGACACGTCCAAGAGCGGTCTTTAGCCGTCAATTGGACACGACGAAAATGTAATGTAATGTAATAACCAGGTATGTTACCAAGCGGGCTTACACTCAAGCCCTTACTTCCAATTGCGACCAGATTACTCCGGTCTCTCGACTGGTTAAGAGTTCGAGGTCGCTTGCGCGGTCCTCTCGCTTACGAAGCGGTAAACGGTGTAAACTGAATCTATCGCGGACCACGGCGTCCTTTGTCCGGCTCTTCACCCAGGATCGGGTAGCCGATGGACGTTTCAAGAGCAGCCGCCCTAAGGTCCGCAACCACCCCCGCTCTATAGGAAACAGTACTGCTTCTAGACTCCCCCGACTTAAGCCGCATGGTGCGATGACCGTCCAGGAGCGCCAGAAGGTTAATTCTTAGGGGAAACTAGTCCTAAGGCCAGAGTCCTGCCCGGGCTCGAACTTCATCCGCCGAACTGGAGGCCGCCGGATCCGTGTTGACTCGTGAGTGAAACTAACTAACAAACAAGCAAACATTGCAAGGTAGCAAAAAAGGTTGTAAAAAATACGTAAGTGTTATGAGATTTTAGGAATACCGTACCACTCCGGTCTAGCGGGTGTCGCTTTCAAACCACCTCTACTGCTTCAATTGGACTCTAGCGACTTCCTGACCTAAATTTTCGTTCAGCTCTCGAAATTCCGGATATGTTTCATTTTCAATTGGCTCAGTATCGGGTGTGCTTCGGCCGCCGATACATTTTCAATTGCTTTGATATTGCTCGCGAATATTTCTGTTGAATATTGTTCGAATACCTGTCGATGCATACCGCCAGCGACATGCAGACAGAAATAATAAATAGTGTCTCACCTCTCATCATCATAACTAGTGCAATAACTCATTCAGAGTCTTGGCTTAATCAAGAAACTTCATCCATTCCACCCTAAGTTGGCTTTTTACCTTTACACCTAAGGAGCATTATCCCTATTTTGGTCGGCTGACTTTCCGATGCCCTTTGACGTTTTTCGTAAAGAAGGAACATTTATTTTTTTGTTCTTAAAATTCATTCAAGAAAATATATAAGAATTATTATAAAGTAGAAAATATATATTATTTTGACTATTTTAAATAATTTCTTTAATTTTAATTCCTTCTTTAATCTATTTTTCCTAATGATATATCACGAATTTTGATTGAATTATTTTTATTACGACTTTTTAAAATACTTATGAATACCTAATTTTATTATTTTTGTTTTTCTTTTAATTTACTAATTAACTAAACGTGTGCACAAGTAAAATATTATCTGGTACACTTGCCTTAGTACAGGTCTAGGCCATGTTAAGCGGTGTTGACGTAGTAACCAAAATGCTGTAGTGTGTTCTATTTTTGGCTATTGGTCCAAACACATTTTTTTTGTAATTCTGCAAAAATTTCTATCTCGTGCTTTACTTTTAATAAATAAATAAAAATATTAACACACAACTAGAGCTGTCGACTACAACAGGCGAACTGGTCACGTCAGGAAGTTTCAACGATATTAGATCGTTCTGTCTCCCGTGAGGTGACCGCAAAGACTTGGGAGGAAAACAGTCCACCTTCTAGTAACGCCACACGCCCGTAAGAAGCCAACGCTTTACCGCGAGATAACTAGGTTAATAAGATTACCAGCAGGTTGGCACTCGTGCCTTTACAACCAGTTGCAACCAGATTACTCTGGTCTCCCGACTGGTTAAAAGTTCGAGATCGCTTGCGCGGTCCTCTCCCATACGTAACGATGATACAGTGTCTACCGAATCTACAGCGGACCACGGCGTCCTTTGTTCGGCTTTCACCCGGAATCGGGTAGCCGATGGTCGTTTCAAGAGCAGTCGCCGTAAGGTCCGAAACCACCCCCGCTCTGTAGGAAACAGTGGAGCTAACGGGCCCATTTGGGAGCTAACGGGCCCATTATGAGGTGGCCACGATGACCCATGTGTTCAGGGTCGGTCACACTCACGGGTCAACACCCATCCGATGGCCTCCACGCATGGGGTGCGAACCCGGGTAGGACACTGGGTTAACCAGTCTCCCCTGGGAATCAAACCTCTGGCGCTCCTGGACGGTCTGCGCACCGAGCGGCGCAAGCCAATCAATTGTGCTCTCCGACTAACAGTCGGGGGAGTCTGGGAACTGTATTGTTTCCTATAGAGCGGGGGTGGTTGCCTACCTTACGGCGACTGCTCTTGAAATGACCATTGGCCATCCGATCCCGGTTCAGAGTCGGGCAAAGGGCGCCTTGGTCCGCGATAGATTCGGTGCACACCGTTTCACCGCTTCGTATGGGAGAGGACCGCGCAAGCGACATCGAACTCGGAACCAATCGAGAGACCGGAGAAATCTGGTCACAATTGGAAGCAAGGGCGCGAGGGTCAGCCCGCCAGGTAACATACTGGCTATCTCGCGGTAAAGGCGTTGGTCTCTTGCGGGTTATGACGTAGCTGGACGTTGGATTGTTCTGTCCAAGTCTTCTACGTTCACTGCAGGGCGACAGAACGAAAAATCGTTAAAACGTCCTGTGGTGACGGGCTCGCCCGTTGTAGTTGACACCGCAAGTTGTAGGAAACAGTACTGCTTCCAGACTCCCCCGACTGTTAGTCAGAGTGCACAGTCGACTGGCTTACGCCGCACGGCCCGGTGCGCAGACCGTCCAGGAGCGCCAGAAGATTGATTCCTATGGGAAACTAACCATAAGGCCAGAGTCCTACCCAGGCTCGCACTTCATGCGTGGAGGCCATCGGATGGGTGTTGACCCGTGAGTGTGACCAAACCTGAACAGAATGGGTCTCCGTAGCCAACTCAGCAAGGGCCCGTTAGGCCCATTAGCTAAAATACAACAATCAATGTACCAGTTACGGAAACGATTAATGGTCGAATAGAGAGCAATATTCCTTTAAATATTCCAGATGGCAAAGAAGAATACGGCTAAGTTCGACCGAGAAGTTCGCAGCTGGCCCAAAGTGGCCAAGTAAGAAGCAACAGTTTCGCCCTTGTGACTATTTACCTGCCTTACTGGGTCCGTATCCGCGAGATGTATATACACATCATTTAATAAGAATGAAGATAGGCTTTGGCATATTATCTAACTTGTAAAAAAGGCATACTTGATTGATTTATAAAAATAAGGTCATAAGGTTTTGTCGTCGATCTATATGTGTGCCTGACAGAATGTTTTGACAAACTTTCTATTTCGCCAACATGCAGATGGCGCTTGACAGCCAAACTAATCGACAATTTCACCCTATATAAACTAATCGACATAATGGACATTGACAGCCAAACTAATCGCATGTTTTCCAGCCATCTACAATAACTTGATATTGTTTTTTTTTATAAAGTACTGATTTTCTACTACTGTACTGTACTGGCTACTACTGATTACTGATACTTAACACGCTTTGACGGCCAAACTAATACTATGTTTTCCAGCCATCTATAATAACTTTGATAATTAATGTTTTTTATAAAGTACTGATTTTCTACTACTGTACTGTACTGACTACTTTTGGGAGCTAATGGGCCCTTGCTGAGTTGGCCACGAAGACCCATTTTGTTTCAGGGTCGGTCACACTCACGGGTCAACACCCATCCGATGGCCTCCACGCATGGGGTGCGAGCCTGGGTAGGACACTGGGTCAACCAGTCTCCCCTGGGTATCAATCCTCTGGCGCTCCTGGACGGTCTGCGCACCGAGCGGCGCAAGCCAATCGATTGTGCTCTCCGACTAACAATCGGGGGAGTCTGGGAACTGTATTGTTTCCTATAGAGCGGGGGTAGTTGTCTACCTTACGGCGACTGCTCTTGAAATGACCATTGGCCATCCGATCCCGGTTCAGAGTCGGGCAAAGGACGCCTTGGTCCGCGATAGATATACTCCGTTTCACCGCTTCGTAAGGGAGAGGACCGCGCAAGCGACCTCGAACTCGGAACCAATCGAGAGACCGGAGAAATCTGGTCACAATTGGTAGTTAGGGCGCGAGTGCCGCCCGCCAGGTAACATACCTGGCTACTCGCGGTAAGGCGTTGGTCTCTAACGGGTTATGGCGTAGCTAGACGTCGGATTTGTTATGTCCTAAGTCTTCTACGCTCACTGCACGGTCGATAGAACGATGAATCGTTAAAACGTCCTGCGGTGACGGGTTCGCCCGTTGTGGTTGACATATCAATATGTACTGACTACTAGGGAGCTAAGGGGTTGCTGAGTTGGCCACGAAGACCACGGTTGGTCACACTCACGGGTCAATACCCATCCGGCGGCCTTCACGCATGAAGTGCGAGCCCGGACAGGACTCTGGCCTTGCAGCTAATTTCCCCTAGGAGTCAACCTTTTGGCGCTCCTGGACGGTCTGCGCACCGTGCGGCGTAAGCCAATCGACTGTGCACACTGACTAACAGTCGGGGGAGTCTGGAAGCAGTACTGTTTCTTATAGAGCGGGGGTGGTTGCAAACCTTACGGCGACTGCTCTTGAAACGACCATCGGCTACCCGATCCTGGGTGAACAGCCGGGCAAAGGATGCCGTGGTTCGCGATAGATTCGGTTTACAACGTTTCACCGCCGCGCAAGCAACCTCGGACTCGTAACTAATCGAGAGACCGGAGTAATCTGGTCGCAATTGGAAGTAAGGGCGTGAGTGTAAGCCTGCTGGGTAACATACCTGGATATCTCGTGGATAAGTCGTTGGCCTCTTACGGGCATGTGGCGGAGCTTGACGGTGGACTGTTTTGTCCAAGTCTTTGGCGCTCACTTGACGGGAGATAGAACGACCAATCGTTAAAGCTTCCTGAGGTGACGGGTTCGCCCGTTGTATTTGACAACTCTATTTGTACTGACTACTACTGATTACTGCTACATAACACTCTTTAATTTAACTGATGATAACAATATTAACAATCAATTCTTAGAGACATCTATCGCATTATTTTATGTAGGCTGATTACATAACAGAAATAATATGGAGAGTAAAAAAGCCTTACCTAAAGTGAGTCATTATTACGTATTCAAACCTGTATACGTATCAAATTAAATATTCACATGTTTATGTAGGTAATATTAAAATAATAAGAGTTATGATTTAAAAAATCATTTGTCATTATATTTTTTATTTTATACCGCTTAGGATTGTTTAAAGCGCCATTAACATTGCTCCGTCATATTGTTACACTACGAAAGCCACATTTTGAACATATTAATCAATTTTAGGAACGTTGAGTGCCATCTACACGTTTCATTTCGTAGTAAAATGCTGGTTTCCAAGTCGTAGTACGTCGTTGAAAAATGTAATACGATATTATCCATACGCCATTTTGAAGCGGCTAAAAGAATCTATAAAAACATGCCAACAAACTAAGTCAATCCAATTGTTACATAAGTTGTATTACTTATTTTAATTACTCTGACCCGCCTAGATACGGGACAGTTTAGTCCTAGTTGGGTGGGCAATGAGCATTAGCTGCATTTCGGTGTTCAGTTTTTCCGAGTTACTTATAACATTGATAACAATGGGGCTAAATGTACAAAAATGAAATGAATAAAGTATTAAACCTTAATAATTAAAATCTAAAATTACACAACATTTACTTCAACTTGGTAGAAAGAGGTGGAAAAGGCCATAAGCCATATTTTAAAATAAATCATTATTATTGTCATACATTGCACTACAATTTATATTTAAATACTATTTATTTATTTGTTCTACAAACTTCATATTACGACATTTTATATTAATATTTATTTCTATGACCATGCTATATCAATAATTTGAATTCGCTTATTTATCTATTTTATATTTTATCATATTTTGTATTTTTCATTTTAATATTATGTGCACATGAATAAATCTTTGCCATACACAGAGTTTTCCTTGGTACGGGCTATGGCCTAGTTAGGCAGATTCTGCAACTAATACAATAATTGTATTATATACAATTTTTGTATTAGTTGCAGTTATTGTATACAATTATTGTAAATTTATGTTTTTGAATGAATAAAATTATTATTATTATTATTATTATTAATTAACGGCAAGTTCGACGTAACATTTTTATTTTTTTGTATTTTAAAAACAACGTGATTTACAGACGAATGGCTATGATATTCGGTATACAGTATAATAAAACGTGCAGGAAAAACAAGTTGAACCCATAGCCGTTTGCTCATCGCATACCTAACTGAGCAAAAACGCCCGTATCCAGGGATGCTGATATTTAACTTAGGATAAAGTAAATTGGAATAAAGTTCAATACACACACACAAAGAGTTATACTAACATAAATTGCATTAAACTGCAAATCAAGATGGAAACCATTCTTGAAATGTATTTATTCTTATTTGTTTATAATACAGTAGTGTAGTTAATTTAAATATATAGCTATGCGAAAATTAGTATATTTGTAATAATATTATATAATATTTTAGTCTTACCAGTTTCGTAGTTGTACTCAAAATAAAGTAATAAAAAGTAACATTATTTAAAAAAAATATCATTAACATCCAAAGGTGGAGAAACATAATTCAGTAATTAAATTTACAGTAAAGCATTTTTCTTATTTTTTGAGACATTAAAAAGCATTTATTGTAGCATAGATATAACAGTTAGGTATAAGCTATAGCTGACTTTATAGAGACCTTTAAAGGGTGATGTTTTTGTGATTTATTTATTTATTTATTGGTCTCAAATATTATTCAAGAGCATTACAGACCAATCCAATTCGCCCTTGAATATTAAAGCTAGAGTGTAAGTCTAAAAATAAATGACTTACATAACTAAATTAATGCTAACATTGTGAACATCTTTGACCCCAAATAAAAACCTATGTAATCCCACGTGTCATGCTGAAGTTTTTGGGTATTTCTTTGACCCTAAATGAAAACGCCGATTTATAATGTAGCTACAATACAAATATGTAATGTAACTAGGTATTTGAAATATAACAAGCAAAACAATTATTACGGCGATAGAACTCTTAAATTCATTGTTCCAAAATTACTCAATCACTTTTCAATAAAATTAGACAACTCAATCAGCAAATACTTACTAAAGAAAACATTGAAACTTATACTACTAAGCAACCTAAATAATGACTTACCCAGGCGAGCTAATTGAAATAATTTAAATATTATGTAATATAAATACTATAACAGAGAAATTAAAAACTATGTTAGTGTAAATTAGCATAAATATGTAAAAGCAGTAGCATAACTGTAACAAGTAAAAAATCTATTAGACTAAATTAGCATTAACATCAAGTAGAATAATTATGGTAAACCAAGCTAATTAAGATAAGTTAGGTTAGGTTAGGGCATAAGTATAGATATCTAGTATGAATCATTTTAATAGTGTAATCATTTGTTATTGTAATTGTAAACAAAGTAAGTATACCAGGATAATTAGTATAGGTTAGGTTAGATTAGTAAGTAGGCATATTAATTTAGTGGAAAAGCATATTTATAAGTGTATATTCAGCTAGTTATGATAGGAGATATAGGTTAGATTAGGTTAGGTTAGGAAGTCAATGCATCTACTTAACGTAGAAAGTTATAATAGTTAATAAAAGTATAATAGGTAATAGATAATATAAGTCAGATATAAACACATTATTGTTAGTTACCCACTGAAAAGGCACTAGCCTTAGTGGGGAACTGTGACATGTAACTTGTATCTTTTTTTATGAATAAAGACTACTACCAAAAAAAAAAAAAATAAAAAAAAAAAAAAAAAAAGGTATACAGTAATTACATAATATAAGCCATAATAAATGCAAATAGGTAGAGGATTCTTTTGCTCAATTTTGCACTGAGGCCTATATTGTTTAGTTACACCACTGCCTTTAATATTTAAAAAGGCATATCTACGCTTTTTTATTATGATTGATGGTAAAGTGTCTCTGTGCCGGGCGGTGTGCGCGCGAGAGGGACGACGCTACCGCGCCGGAGCGAGACACAAGACCAACTGTCAATCGATATACAGTTTGCTTATTGCCATGGCAACCAGGAGGACGGGCGAACACCCCCGACGCAGCAAGGGTTGGGTGGGAGAAGGGGGGAGGGGGGAGGGGAGGAGGAGGGGCTTCAGGGAAATGAATCACTACTTAGTACGGCGACTACGTACGCTGTAATGACGGTCGTCCTGCTTACCTATAATCTGTGTTACGCAACTAGGTACCCGTTTTGGGGTCTCGCACTAGGAAGGCAAAATGGGGCAAGATATCTCGTTGCGCTTTTTTATTTTTAATGCAAATATATTTGTGTTTAGAATGATTGACTCGACTTTGAAATATGTGCCCAACTTTTCTTGCTGCAGATTTCTAAAAAAATGTTTTTAATCAAACTTTAAAAAAAAAAAAACCACCAAAAAAGTTTCGATTATTTTACGGTTGATCTTTACTATTGACTAAAAAGGAGGATCTTTACTATTACTACATTTCCTTAAAAGGAGAACTTCCACTTTTGGGTTTAACATTTTTCAGAAAGAATGTAAAATGTTGACATATTTTACATTTTCGATGCTCTATCTATGGATTGGTGAAAAATGTTTCTTTGGGTTTTTTTTAGTTTAAAATTATTACACTTGTTTCCTAAATAATGAATTCCATTTTGAAATATGTGCATAACTTTTCTCGATGCAACTTTCGGAAAAAACTTTTTTTTTCAAAAAATATTTTTTTTGCAAGAAGCACATTTTAAATTTTATTTTTTTAGAATGATGCTCATCTAGAGATAGAGCATTTTTTTGTTTTTTCGAAATTCACAAGTGAGAAAATGGTTCCGTAATGCCATTTTTGGCGATCTGTATCTCGTGCCAGGATTTTTTTTATGAAAACAAAAATTTACGTATATATTAATTTTTCATGTATTTGAACATATGTCTTATTGAAAAACTTCTGAGACTATGAAGGTAATCTCCACCCTGAAATGACATGGAATCCTACTACTATTATAAACGCGAAAGTTTGTAAGAATATATGTATGGATTTTCATGGAACTTTACAACAATAGCTTACACATCAGAATAACACATAGGCTATAATTTATAAAGATATAGTGTGAATTATCTAAAATATAACGATCTGCGAGCTATTCTGGCGTGCGCCGCAAAAACCGTTGGCGTTACACGTAGGTGTATAATATATGCGACTGGTCAGGCTGTATTAAAGTGAAGCCCTCCAAATGTTTTTGCCTTGGACTCGCCCGCATGGGCACAAAATTTACATCCTATGACCCCAAATTGGTCTATAAGGGCTCTAATATCTCCCTTATAGACCCAAACAAACATTTCAAATTCCTCGGTAGAAAAATCACCCATCAGGGAAAAGACATCTCGGGCGATCATGTTATAGAGCTTTTCAAAAGTTGCCTGGCGAAAATAGATGCCTTGCTAATTTATGGCCCTCGTAAGGCCTGGATCTATGACAATTATCTAACGTCACATTTGTCATGGTCCTTTCTTATTTACGATTTTACCAAAACCCAACTGTCCCGTCTAGATGCACTGGTGACAGCTAGTTTAAAATCCTGGCTGTCCTTAGCCAAACCAGCTGACCCCTCGACTCTCTTCAGGTCCAAACAAAATTTTGGGCTAGCGCTTAAACTGCCCTCTCTGCTCTACGCCAACTCCAGAATAACCAAAAATTCGATTCTGTGCAATTCCAAAGATCCGGCAATATCGAAGCACGTAATAAGTGGCTGTAGTGATTCAAATGAACTACAAGCCCGCGTAGACTTCCACAAAAGGTTCCTTACTGGAATCAGCCAGAATGGCACTGGTCTGGGGTATGGCAGTACAACCACGAGCGACGTGGACTTGAAGAAGTCTCTTTTGCGGGGAGATTACGACAGCAAGAGTATGGCTCATGCTATTGGCCTTCAATGCCAGAATGATTGGACAACAATTGGTGACTTTTGCATTCCGCCTCCAATGCACTGGAAGGTAATGCTCTATGACTGGACGCCAGAGATGCTGAAATTTTATTTGAATGCCTTTCAGCATACACTTCCAGACCCCAGTAACCTCGCTCGTTGGAGCTTTGCCGAGGATAGTTCTTGTCCCCTCTGTAGCAATACCCCTTGCACAGCTAGACACATTCTAGCTGGCTGCAAGGTGGCCTTAGATCAAGGACGGTACACTTACCGCCATGACAAAGTTCTCGCTGTTATTCGCGAGGTAATTAGTCTCTCAGTGGCTCGTGCCAACAAGGGTTTGACAGTATCCTCCAAACCCCCAATACAGTTTGTGCGGGATGGCTCTAAAGGCAAAAAACTTTTAACTACAAAACCTTTCTCAATAATCGAGAAAGCTACAGATTGGATTCTGGAGGTTGATTCGGTCTCTAAGCAGTATAAATTCCCTGAAAGTCTCGGATGCACAGCCCTCCGTCCAGATATAACTCTTTACTCTCTATCTCGGAAGGTGGCTCTTATTGTAGAATTAACTGTTCCATGGGAATCAAATATCCCAAAAGACCACGAGTACAAATTAAATAAATACCATGATCTTGCAAATGCCGTAACCCGGAACGGCTTCACTGTTCACCTTCACGCGGTGGAAGTTGGCGCTCGTGGCCTGCCAGCTAAATCTCTATTTCACCTCTTTAAAGATCTTGGCCTTTCCAGAAAAATAATCAACTCTTTCTTAGAAAAATTATCTAAAACTGCGATTTGCGCATCTCAAATTCTATGGCTTCGAAGGGGGAGTGAATGGGTGGCAAGGTGAACGCTCACATGTGGCAAGACAGCTGTCCTAAACCTACCACAGCCGGTTCGTAAGTCCGGAATCCACTGCTCACCCCCCAGAAGTGTAAAAATAGTATTATGATGGGCCCGACTCCGGTCGGTGAATTCCATGGCAGCTCCGTTTGTATTTATTATACATATGTCTCTATCAGTAGTACCTATTATCACAATTGTCCATCACTACGCGGGTGAAACCGCGGGGCGCAGCTAGTGTGCCATAAACAACAAAAAATTATTAAAAAAAATATAAATACAATAGTTTACTTTCTGTAACGGTAGTCGTGTTTTTTATTCTTTTTATTATATTTACTTCTCTACGTTCCTGGCCCATCAACCATCGAGGAGGGAAAGTTATTGTGAATTTGCTGAAAATGTTCGAGGTGAAGACGGAAATATTCATTTTAAGACCCCCGATGATTAAGTCTATTTCCAGATTGTAGAATGTATGTGTGTCTGTCTGTCTATCTGTGTGTCTGTGTGTGTGTGTATTTCTCCACGATAGCGCCCAAACGCTTAATGTGATCGAGCTAAAATCTGGTATGCATGTATCATTTGGTCATGGCAAGAGTTTAAAAGGGTGTGGTTGAAATCGGCCCACCAGGGGGGCGCACTAGTCATATTTCAATTACGAAATATTGAACTTTGTTGTGCTGAAATCACATTGAAACTAGAATATCTCATATACGTCATATAGGAGCGTAAGGCGTTCAGGGTTCTTCTATGTATGTTTACCGTTTTATATTCCACCATACCTTCGAAACAATTAAACCGATTTAGAAATGCGCGACATTGTTAGAGTTGTTATGTCATCCCGAGTTTCGTATGGTAGCTTATTTGTACAAATATCAAATAAAGAGTTGTCTAAATGTCAATGATTTAATATAAATATATCATGTTTAGTGTAAAATTAAAGTTATAATTGAGTACATTCCGGAAATACATAAACATGTATGTATCTATATGAATAAATACATAAACCACAAATTCCTTTTTATTCTTTTTATTATATTTACTTGTTAGCAGTATGACCTCTATGAATTAAGGTCAACACGAGGCAAGATAAGCATAAATGCTAATCTCCGGAGTCGTATTTCAGCGCCCTCTTAACTTGAAAATATTTCAGCTCATAATTACTGTTCTTTAGTGAGGATCAAGTAGCACCGTAGCGGTAAGTCGCTCAGTAAAATGCAGTAATTTTACAGCATTTCTGCGATAGAAAATTCCCACTTAATTCGCGAGCTTCTCTGGTTCAGTAGTCTGTCTAAAAGTGATTGTATTTATCGGACTTTTCCCGCTTTGAAATCTGGCGCAGATATACAAATTCTACATTTTTATGACGGAATTGTGGTACGCGGTGCCTACTTGGAGGCAAACAGAGCAACCATTTTCGTTTATATCCTGCTATGAAAACATGTAATTACTCTTTTTGGCTTAAAGTTCCTTCCTCACGCTGACTATAAACGTCACCTAAATTTCCGTTCACTTTCCTCCGGATTTTCATTCGCTGAAGGACTATTCGATTCAAACGATTTTTTTGATATTTTTTCAAAATTTTATTTAGGTTTAAAACTAATTACATGAATAACTTGTAAGTGTTTATTGTTATTGAACTATGGCATTTTAAAAATATATTTCATCACAAGTTATTTTAGCCATCGTAATCATAGAAATTAAACTACCGCGTAAAATAATGAAATTCTTAATTTTTCTTCGAAATTACACTTTTAGTCTTGATGGAGAAAATGATTACGATAAGATGCATTTTTCATAATGATGATGCTAATTAAATATATTGCTTGTACTTAATTTTTAATTTTGCTTTTAAATGCCCCCAATTTTTGGATAAAAAATCATTTTATTTTATTGCTAAAGTTTTTAACAAACACTGCCTACTTATTTTTCTCATTTTTTTGAGACATTTAAAAGCACTTATTGTAGCATAGATATAATAGGTAATGTTTTTGTCATTTATTTATTTACTTATTGGTTTCAAATATTATTCAAGAGCATTACAGACGAATCCAATTCGCCCTTGTATATTAAAGCTAGAGTGTAAGTCTAAAAATAAATGACTTACATAACTAAATTAATGCTAACATTGAACAAGAAAAACACGTAAAAATATAAAACGAAATAAAAGGCAGATTATGATAAACATGAGATAGCAGGGAGTTGCCTTTTTAGCTGCCAAAGGGATATACAAAAGATGTATATTTCTGTGGGTAAGGAATTAAGGAAAGCTATAACCCTTCCCACTGGCCTATCTACAAAAATATTTGTACGCTGGTACGGCACATTAAACAATAGATGCGATCTCCTCGCTGTGTAATTTACCGGTACGTACAATTCAAACTTACATAGTATCTCTGGCAAATAAATAGTTCCTTTAATAAAATTATGTGCAAATATAATTAGGGAAATATATTGACGCGTTTCAAGACTGTTGTATCTTACCATTTCTAGCACAAAATCGGACGGAAATAAGTATGGATAAATATTGTACTTTCTGTAATAAATATATCTTTAAAATTTTCTTTGAATACGCTCTACCATCTGAATGTATTTGTTTTCACTTGTACACCAAATGACCGAGTTATATTCATGTATGCTATTGATTATTCTATGTCATATAATAATTTCACATACATCAAACTTTTTCATCAGCGCACGCCGATAAAACAAATCACCAGCTCATTTTTCTCCGATTTGATTTACAAATATCGTGATTTTATATTAAAAACAAATATATATCACAATAAAATATAATTTATAGCACTCATCGATAATAGAGCTTTCCAATAGTGAAGGAATTTCTGAAATCGGATGAGTAGTTTCGGAGATTAGCCCCTACATAAATACTCAAAAACTTGCAAACATTATTTCTTTATAATATTAGTATAGATTTTAAATTCTATTTAGTAGTGAAGCATATTTTGTATTCCTTTATAACCTGTAACGATCCTTAAGTATCGTACATGCAGTCAACAAATGCATTGAATTCCAGTGAAATGCAATGATACCAATTCAGCCATTATTCTACATCGTGCAGCGATGAATCAGCATGATTTTAACTACTGTGTCAAATCAGATACATAGTACAACACTTTTAATGGGAATATTTTGGATTGCATCATTTTTGGCCTATATAAAGCAGCGAAAATACGACCAAAGTATCATTTCTCGAGTGATCACGTCCCCCAAGACAGCGACGGCATACACGGCACCACTCTCACGAGTCAGGTCAACGGGTCCGGCTTCTTCGGTACCTTTTCCTTCCTTTCCTCATATCGAGACGAGACGCATCAGTCTGCACTCATACAGACTTGAGCCGTGCCAAGTACGAGATACTCGGAGCACAATTAAAATCCTTATCCATACACCCTCGTAACTTCAGGCAATAGCTTATACATTCGCGTCAACTTATATCCTATTCGGGAAGTTTAGAAACTGGCAATACAACTCTTAATAAATACCTTCTGATACACTTTAAATTGACTTTTAATACGGAAATAACCCGCAAGTTGACACCACCACCTCACACCGAATAACTTGGAGTCTAGTGAGGGGTGGCCCGTCACAAACCCTTCGGTTATGTAACTAGACAGTGGATTGTTTTTCATGCCAAGTCCTGCGTTGACCTGACGGGAGACAGAACGATGCAATATCGTTAAAACTTCCTGAGGTGACAGGTACGCCCGTTGTAGTTGACAGCTCTAGTTATGGACCCTTTGGCTACGTAACGACCAAATTTGGTTGCACATCAGAACACCGTTGACTACGTAACGGCCAAAATTAGCGGCTTGCTCCCGGAGCGCACAGTAATATTATTTTCTAATTCGAACGCATCCTAAAATCCATAACAAATATCTCATTATTACCATAGATATAGACGACCACTTGAATAACTTCGCGCGTCATTTCGCGGATATTTCTGGTAAAATTCCATTGTCAATTATCATCATTTTTTTTTAAACTTAGTTTTTATGAGCTAATATCTAAATATGTAAATAAGCATAACGAAATATTACCTTTGATAGAGAATCTAATAAAGAACACGATAGTATTTACAATTTTTAATAGGTTCCGTATTTTTCAGTAAGACAAGTACAAGTTATAAATGCCGATTTTTTTTCACTTTTTCATCTTTCTCATATTTATTTATAACTATGTAATTGTTTTATAAAACGAGATTTCAATATTCTATATAAGAAATTTCAATGCAATCATTGCACAGTTATTATTTTTAAGATTGCTATAGTAGTTCCATAGTTATAGTACTTTTTGTCGAGCGCGGTGATATTGCCGGCAGTCTGCCATGAAATTATGGCGCTAACTCGAAGGGTTAATGTAAATAATTTAAAATATTACTTTAGCTTTGCTATCGTCATAAACTGTTTATATTTTATTATTAAGCTATTCCGTATTGTTCTAATGAAACAAAATAAAATCTACTCGATAAAATATACTTAAGGCGAAGCTAAAACAGCATTCAACATTAGCATTCCGTTGAAGTGTAAAATGTTGAAAATGCTTACTCTGAAAGGGAGATGGAACTTTTCAATGAAATAACATAATTTAAATAGTTTGTTTGTTGCACTTTGTTTACGGGTTTGTTTGTCCATCGTCAGCGTGTATTTGTCGATCGCATACTCCAAATGTAAATGATGTGCACTTTATGTCCTGTTTAAATATGTATGAAATAGAATGGACGTTTCTGAAACCGCTTCGCCCAGACTCCCTCTTTGCGACGTGAGGTTAATAACATTTCAGCAAATATACGCGATGATATAAAATCGGGAGCGAAACGCTCCCCAAATATATTATGTACATATTTGCTGCTGCATATAAAATTACATGTTAGTGCCACGATCAATGATTTTTGCATTTTGATTGAACCTTGGGCATTATCAACTACTACGGGCGAACCCGTTACCACAGGAAGTTATAATGATAACAATTACAATTACATCATGACATAAACAATTAAAATGTAACAATTAAATAAAATATAACCAAAATTTTAACAAAAAAAAGACACCAATATTTTTTATAGGTACAGACAGCCATATCATGATTATACTTAGAACGGGCTATCATAATTAAACGCGTGTACAAAATTTTGTGTCTGTGCTGTTGACCGTTGAGGAGTTCCCTCGTTGGAAGCCAACCCTGAGTGCCGCATTTCCTGCCTTGGTAAAACTAAGAACGGGCTATCGTAATTGAATGCATTTACAAAATTTAGTGTCTGTGCTGTTGATCGTTGAGGAGTCCTCTCGTCGGAAGCCGAACCTGGGTGCAGCAGCCATGTCATGGTGAAACTTATAACGGGCGCGAGCTCCCTCAATTCCTTATGGATCCCATCATCAGAACAGGATTTGAACATAAATGGGACCAATCTGGAAGTATATCCTTTCAAATAAAAAAGAAGTTTCCAAATTGTTTAATAAATAGCAAAGTTCTAAGGTTCTAAGGTAAAGTTCTAAGCAAACATAAATAAAAAAACATCCTCCTTTTTTTAAAGTGGGTTAATTACATAAATTTCTAAGTTAAAGATAAAACGTATTATATAGTTCGACATAATTGTTGATATTTTTCAAGTTTTGTGGCAGCTTGTTATAAAAATTACGCTTGTATATATCGTTGTGCGTTGGAACTCTAAAGTGACGCCTGCGATAAATGGATATAAAGTGACTTGTACCATGTACAAGGTGGTGGTGAACGGTATCGTGCAGCTTGGGCCACAAGATTCAGCTCCTATTCAGAAGCCTCCTCGAGTGGAAGGCTACCCCGGGTATGACTCCCGTGTCTCAGGCATCAGAGCTGGTGGGCCGGTTTCTCCCGGCGGGATTGCGCACCGGTCGGCAAAGCCAATCGGCTGTGCATTTTAAATTTTTTTTATTTGATGTGCATTTTATTGGCTGTGCATTTTTTATTTTTTTTATTTGATGTGCATTTTATTGGCTGTGCATTTTTTATTTTTTTTATTTGATGTGCATTTTATTGGCTGTGCATTTTGACTAATTTCTGAAGGGGGTTGGAGACTATGAAAATATACTGTTTCCTAAGCAGCGGGGGAGGGGGGGGGGGGTGGATGTTGACCTGTTGCGACTGAATTACCGCTGTAATACAACAGGTAGAGGTTGCGTAAGCGACTTCGGATCCGTAACCAGTCGGGAGGACGGAGGTATCCTGAAGGTTAATTCCAGATGGAGATATCATGCCAAAACTGGTATTTAGGGGGTGAGGCTGCCCGCTGGGTACCTTTCCCAATACCTCGCCGTAAGGCCCGACGCCTCGGGTTGCTGGTGAACTAGACAGTAGATTGCTTTGTCCCCAAGTCTTCTACGCTCATCCCACGGCTGAAGAATGATCTATATCGTTATCTATATCGATCTATATCACCAGCCTGGGGTGACGGGTTCGCCCGTTGCAGTCGACACCGCCCTACTGTACCTTGTATCATGAATGTGTATATGCAATTGTGTTAAATATGTTTGCTTTTTCTCATAGAATTCACATATACACTCATGAACATAAATGTCATATATCGAGAAAATATGTAGGACTCCAAATAAAGGTTTGCACGATTCGCTTTGATTTAAGCCCCCAATGGATATCACTGACCGTGTTTTTCAAAATAATATATCGTTTACATTGAAGGCATTGTCCCATAGAAGTATACCATATTGCAGGTGAGATTCGACGAGCGAGTAATATGCGTTTATAACTTCTTTTTCATCAATGGATCATTTTTTAATAATGGGGTAAACGCATAGGCTTTTTTTTTAAATTATTTGTTGTATGGGGCTTTTCTAAGGTCTTTATGAGCCTTGTAACACTGCGACCATTGCTGATCTATTGTGTTCGCCACCCACTATAATTCTGCGCTAAGCCTCGTGTCATTTATGAATCGCAACAGGCTTTGGCGCCAGATTGTTTTACCTCCTCAAGTTGGAGGTAATGACCACCCAAGTGGATGTATCTTTTACGCATCAGCAGGCCACACTCGCACATGAGGTGCAGAGGAGTTTCCTCTGCCCCTTGGAAGAACCTGCACATTTTTGTGTCTCGGAGCTTGAGGTTGTACATGTGTTTGTTGAGGCCACAATGCCCCGTGAGCGCCCTCACTTCTATTTCACTTCACTCATAGGCTTAGAGACAATACAGTTCACCGTCTAACTACGCCAATAGGCTCGCTAGAATCCAATGCCTTATCGCGAGTTATTGGAAAGTTGACCCAGCAAGGCTAACTCACGCCCTCACTACCAGATTTGGCCGAATTTCTCCGTCTTCCAGTCTGGTCACAGGCCTCTCCTTGACATAAGCAGTAATTCAGTTTGAATATATCGCGGACCGAGGTGCCCTTTGCCCGTCATGGTCACTTGGTACCGGGTGGCCAACGGATCGTTTCAAGGATGGATGACGTCAGTTCGATAACTTCCCCCTCTCTCTAGGAAACATACGTCTCCAGACCCTCTGTTATTGGCCGGATGTTCATTGTGGCTAGCAAACCGGCCAGTGCACCAACTCCTGAGGTGTTACCACGAATCCGCAATCTTCTGATCCCAATCACTACAGCCGTGGCAGAAGCTCACAGCGGCTCTGATAAGTCCTTGATCGGGGAGGCTAAAGGATGGGAATTAAACCGTTGGGCAAGCCAAGGTGATATAAAATTTAGCCACTACCATCCAAGCTACGCGTAACTATTGGGATCCAATGAGTGAACTACAATAAGGTAGACTTCGATTTAACTGCAGTATTTCGGAAAAAAGTGGATGCCAATAAAATATGCATCTGTATGTTCCTTAACCTGGATAAAGCCTTCGACACTGTACCACGTAAAAATCACTATATATATATATATATATATATATATATATATATATATATATATATATATATATATATATATATATATATATATATATATATATATATATATATATATATATATATATATATATATATATATATATATATATATATATATATATATATATATATATATATAATTTAGGTCAACATAATATATTCCAGTAGTTTTTTTCAACCATACCAAGTGAAGGAGTTCCTATCAACTAGCTTATTAATCAACCCATGGACCACAATCATATTTTTAACACGCTTTTATTAGGTAGACCTGTATGTAACTATGTAATGGAATCTAAGGTAACTAATTTAACCATCTTCTAAGGATCGTAGCGTCATGAAAATTGATAGCTCTATGTAGTTCTGATGACAATACAATAATATGGTACTGTCGAACTGACCTGATGATGGAGTCGGAGGATATGAACTGGAACTTCATGATAAAACATCGTATCATAGCTGTGTTTGGACTTGTTAGAAAAGTCTTGGAATGAACTTTGACCTCGATTAAGTTTCAAGGTCTGATGATGAAGCCGGAAGATAGGCACTAGCATTCCATGATGGAATATCATAGCCGTGTTTAGACTTGTTAGAAAGGCCTTGTAACAACGGTAGATATGTGTACAATCTTTTCATAGTTTATTATGGTTTTGCAAAGATACGTTTACAGATAAGATTCCGTTGTTCTGATACAATAGTCGTTTTTTTTTACGTGCATTTATAAGAGCGTGTTTTTAGTGTTTTTTTAAAACTATTAATTTATTACAAGTTCTTGAAGGACTCGATAATCGATAGTTTGCTTCGCCCCTTTACAGTAAGGCATTTTGTCTTTGTCGGTGATTTAAAATACAATTTCCTCTCGCAAATGGTTGGCAGCGCGGGCGCGCTAACGCCTATGAAAGGGATGAAAAAAAGCTCGCTCGATTGGCAAAAGCAATCACGGAGAATTCAGCCGTGCGGTGCGCGGAGCTTTTTAACGCAAATGCGGCCGCCATTGACAAGGTTGGCTTTCTGTCACGTTTGCGTGAGGCTGCTTTCACTGCAGCACGTTTTATTCATTCTCGACACGCGGCAAGAATGCGGCATCAGTCTCATTGTATTTCGAAGACTATTGTTCCATATATGGCTCAGGAAGTTTTAACTACATTTGATCGTTCTGTCTACCGTGAGGTGGGCACAGAAGACTTAAGAAGAAAAATAACCCACTGTCTAGTTACGCCACCTGCCCGTCAGCGGCCAATGCCTTACGGCGAGGCACAGGTAAAGGTAACTAGCCTCGCCCCCTGACTACCAGTTTCAAAGTATATCTTCGTCTGAAATTAACCTTCAGGATACCTCCTGCCTCCTGAGTTGTTACAGGATCGAGGTCGCTTACCAAGCGGTGATACGGTGTCTACCGAATATATCGCGGACCACGGCATCCTTTGCCCGGCTGTCACCAGGGACCGGGTGGCCGAATGGCCAGGGGGCCAAGTACCCACGCTCTATCCTGGCTAGTCCGTCTACGTGGAGGCCGCCGGATGGGTATTGACCCGTGAGTTTGATATGTTTTTGTAACAACAGCTGTTTTTTCTATATGTTTTTTGTAACAACAGCTGCAAATGAATATTTTTCTATATCGATTTATAAAAATAATTAAAGCTCTCTTTTTTATGATACAGAAATATATTTTTCTCAAAAATAATCCGAACACATTAACCCTTGGAGTAAATGGGTATTTTCATGGATGCATCTGTCTCTTTTGCAGGATTTTCGGCGACATCGACTTAAAGTACTATAACTACGAAACTACTACACCAATCATAAAAAGAACAACTGCACAATGATTGCATTGAAATTTCGAATATAGAATATTGAAATATCATTTTGTAAAACAATTAGATAATTATGAATAAATATGAGGACGTCAAAGAAGTGAAAAAAACGCGGAACCAGATCTGGTCGTATCATACTCAACGGATAATTGTTTCAGAACCAGATTTGGTCGTATCATACTCAACGGGTTAAAAAGGAAAAAAGGAAATTTCGTTGTGTGTAATTTAAGATGTTCCATGATTTCTACCTGCTTATGGTTCGGATTGGATCGCGGTTGATGCGAAAGCTCTCACGTTTAAAGTGATGTGTCTAGCGTGGCGCGACGTAGGCATTGTGTTAGGCGTCGGTGCGGCGTTCCGTTGCTTCGTGACGTAATTCGTCGTAGTCGGAAGCGGACGGAGTGGGCGGGCTGTCACCTGTAATAGTTATCGCTTTGTCCGAGAATGGCGCGACGCTGCTATCATCCTGGCCACTTGCAGGGTTGTTACATACTGAAATGACACTGTTTGTCAAAACCGCCGATTTTGTAACTGAGATGGTAAAACTGGGGAAGTTAATGGGCCCTTGCTGAATTGGCCACGAAGACCCATTCTGTTCAGAGTTGGTCACACTCACGGATCAATACCCATCCGGCGGCCTCCACGCATGAAGTGCGAGCCCGGGTTTCCCCTCTGACTAACAGTCGGGGGAGTCTGGAAGCAGTACTGTTTCCTACAGAGCAGGGGTGGTTGCGGACCTTACGGCGACTGCTCTTGAAACGACCATCGGCTACCCGATCCTGGGTGAACAGCCGGGCCAAGGATGCCGTGGTCCGCGATAGATTCGGTATACACCGTTTCACCGCTTCGTAAGGGAGAGGACCGCGCAAGCAACCTCGAACTCGTAGCCAATCGAGTGACCGGAGTAATCTGGTCGCAATTGGAAGTAAGGGCGTGAGTGTAAGCCCGCTGGGTAAAACACCTAGGTGTTTCGCTGTTAAGGCGTTGGCCTCTTACGGGCATGTGGCGGAGCTTGACGGTGGATTGTTTTGTCCAAGTCTTCTGCGCTCACTCCAGGGAGATAGAACGACTAATCGTTAAAAATTCCTGAGGTGAGGTGAAATTCCTGGTTCGCCCGTTGTAGTTGACTAGTTATATAGTAAAACTGACTGCTGGTTTGCAAGGTTGGTAGCGAATGATTTTGTGCAGTTTGGGTTATAAGATCCATTTTGTTCTACGGTCGGCTTTACTCAGGGTTCAGCTCCTATTCAGAAGCCTCCACGTACCGAATGCTACCCCGGTAAAACTCTCGCGTCTCAGGCGTCGCAGATGGTTAACCGGTTTCTCCTGGTGGGATTGCATCCCGGTGCTACTGCACGGTTTGCGCGTCATTCGACGTCGACAATCGGTTGTGCATTCTGACTAATTGCTGAAAGAGTCTGGAGACGATGGAAATATACTGTCTTCTAAGCAGCGGAGGTGGATGTTTACTTCTCGGTAATCGCTTTTAAAATGACCATCAAGCTACCTGATCCTGAATTCAGATCCAGGCAAAAGATGACTTTGTTCCGCGATAGATTTAAACAGAATCATTGCTGAATTACGGCAAGTAAAGGCCGCGTAAGCGACTTCGGTCCCGAAACCAGTCGGGAGGAAGGAGGTATCCTGAAGGTTAATTCTAGACGGAGATATCCTACTAAAACTGGTAGCGAGGGGGCGAGGTTTCCTCACTGCTACGTAAGGGAGAGGACCGTGCAAGTGGCCTCAAACCTGTATCCAGCCGGGAGACCGGAAAAACTTGGTTGCAACTGGAAATAAGTGCGCGTGTGTCGTTCGCTGGTGATTCACCTGGTTATCTCACTGTAAGGGTCTTTTGGGCCAATGGCCTAACTAGACAGTTAACTGTGTTCGTCCCAAGTCGTCTACGCTTACCTAAAGGGAGACAGAACTATTAAATATCGTTAAAACTTGGAGGTGACGGCTTCGCCCGTTGTAGTTGACAGCTCCAATTATCTCGCAAGTTACGGTTCTCCCTTACTTTATCTATTGTCATCAATCCAATTTATTTATTTATTTAGGAATTAATTACTATAAAACATTGATTAGCTTACAAAAATAACAAGAACCGAATAGTAAAACCTTTACCTTTTGCTTATTTGTTTCTCTCACCCAACTGGGACTAGCCCGTTCTAGGGTGGACAGGAAAAAATACTGATGAACTCACTTCTTTCTATCACATATATGCCGATTACTTTCAAATAAATGTGACCGCACCAGTGAATCATATATCTGCTGTTGTGCATAAAATTATTTAATTTCATCACCTTTAGGGGTCATCCCTAAAGGTGATGACCCCTAAAAGACGGCAAATATATACGAATAAAACTAACTTCTTGCAACAACTGATATCAACCGCTCACAGCTTGCATGGTTTACGATTGTCTCAGCTGTGAGAATCAGCTGTTATATAACAGTTAAATAACAATATGTTATATAACAGATTATGTTATAAATGTCATATATGTTGTACATTAATATGTATGTTGTATAAAAACATATATCAATATGTAATATATATTATCAACATATTTCACATATTTTCATATACATCATATCATTGACATATTATCATGTCATCATATCATATATTATGTATCAATATATATCAACATGTATTACATATTATCAACATATATTACATATACTTACAACAACATGATTATATGTTATATAACAACATATATAACATCAACTGGTATGTAACATATTGTTATATAAGAACATATATATCGTTGTTATATAACAGTTGTTGTGTATGGCATTGTTTTATATATCAAAGAAAGCTTCAGCTTCTTATCGGTACAAGAAATAGCTTTCCCTGAAGCAAATTGCTTGCAAATAAACATAGATGAAGCCACAAGTCTACTTGCTATTTATCGAAGCCCATCTATAAATAATATCAACTACTTCTTAGAAAGCCTTAATACACTTTTATGCGCTAATATAAATTCTCAAAATCTGTACTTGTGCGGTGACTTGAATATCTCTATAGCAGGAACTCTGCATCCACAATCTGAGGAATATCTAAACGTCCTAATGCTACATGGTCTCCGACCTGAGATAATTCATCCAACGCGCGAATATAACAATAGCAGCAGTTGCATAGATCATGTCATGGTTCGAACCAAAAACATAATCTCGACCATTGTATACAAAAATTCAATTACAGATCACTATACGCTATATATTTTAATTATATATTGGGCCTGATTGCGTTTCTTCGTGAAGTAAAATAGGAACTTAATTCAACCGAACGAGTCAGCAATACGTTGGACGAAACAAGAAATGAACTGTCGTCGATTTTCCCGCACCAAAAGGTTTGAACACATTTCGTGCGGTGTTAGATTTCTTGCTATATCTTCGGTGGGTAGTTTTAATGCGGAAGTGACAACCGTTCATTTCACATTCTGCTCTGGCGTACTGCTCTGTCTCCTTCATACGAACTAATTTCCGATTTTAGTACAAGAGAAACGTAATCGAGCCCATTGACGCTATCTATTAGCGCTTTGTCCAAATCCGACCTTAGCCGAGAAGCGAACCGCGCTGCTCGAAGCGTTGCAATATAACCCAACCGGGTTTGTCCACCGGCCGATACAGGGCGCTCATCGATTGTATTTATGATATAAATATTCAGATGAAATCAGTTCATGGCTACTTGCCGGTAAAGTCTTGTGCTAACACAACGGATTGTTAAATTAATGCTTTTTGGATATCACCCGAAATTTCTCTCCATTTAAGGTATTGGTTGACTGTGAAATCTTCCAATCTAGTTGTGACCAATCTATCGGTTGACTGTGTTTGTTGACTGTACGGGTCGCGAAAAGTTCGCCTTCATATTATTGCAATAAAGTGGTTTTGAATTGAATTGAATTTATCCGCCCTTTTGCCTGCTCGGAAAAACCGCAAAAGTTGTTCAACCCTGTTTTTTTGAGATTTGCATGTAGAGCATTTCAAAACACCCAATAAACCATACGCGCAGCTGAGGTCGAATAAAATTGTTCAAAAATCTTTGGTACAGACATTAATTTTATAGTGTAATATAATATCAATGGTACAGACAATGACTTTATAGCGTATCACATTGCTCAACGTCGTACTACGACTTGGCAGCTAGGATTTTACTACGAAACGCAACGTGTAGATTTTTTATTTTTATTTATTTATTTATTTTAAACATAACATGCGAAATTCACAAAATCGTCATACCAAGTAATGGTGCGACGTAAACGACGACCCACATTCACATGACCATGCGCAGCACATGCCCAAATAGGCCGAGTATAGCCTGTATCTGGGCATACGATTTATTTTCAGACTTGGGTTAAGAAGCATAACTGACGTAGGACACATACACTTATACACACACATATACATATACACACACATACATATACATATATACACACATACACATATATGTTACATTATGTTTATTATCTTTTATCACATTTATGCAGGTATATTATTTTTAAGAGATGATTTGCAGAAAATCATTCTCTGTCCTCGAACGACCTATATCGTTAAAAAGCCATTTTTTTATTGAATAAAAAGATATTTTCGATATTTTTATGTCAATCACAGTTTCAAAAGTTGATTAAACTTCTATTATTATGTTCAATATGGCGACTTTCGTTGTACAACAGTGTGACGGCGCACTGTAGATGGCGCTCTAAACACGAAATATGGTATAAAATAATAATGTAATAACAAACGAATTTTAGAATCATATGTCTTATTATTTTAATATTATTTATATAAGGATGTCAATTTTTAATTTGGTCTACAGGTTTTAATACGTAATAATTACGCACGTTAACCCATTTACAACGACCGATCGTTATAAAGATTAAAAAAAAAGTATAGGGAATATCCTCAATTTAAAAATATTAACGAGCAGATAACTTTCGCGTATTGTTTACCAATCGCCACAGTGATCGTTTGACAGTGTTTCGGGGCTTAGATAATTATTTCGTGATCACAATTTTGAAGTGCTTTTCTATTTTAATTCGTATTAGCGTAATTAACTTTCACTATGCCTTCAAAAAGGTAAGTGTTTACAAATAAGCTTGTGATTGAAATTTATTTTAAGCACGTTTTTTTATAAATGTATAACCTAGATAGATATAGATTATATAGATAGATAGGTAATAAATCCTTTTTCAATTTTCAAACGTGTTTATTTAATTTAAAATAGGATACAATCGATAAAGTAGTAGTTATATGAGCGTTAAAATACCTGCCTATTACTACTGGTCATTAAAACGATCAACACTTTCCGAGCTTTCCTGACAACTCAGTTTTTTTTTGTGTTTTTCCATGTTTGCTTTATGCATCAAGGTTAATAATACTAAAAAACTACTGTGATACGATATAAAAAAAAGTTTCAGTAACAACTGGGTTAATGTTCAGAAAGTCTAGATACCATTCTATGTATCTCTCCGTATTAGTTCTCTGATGTTATCAGCCGATATATAATTTGCGATAGATGGCACTAATTATTAGGTGATATTATCATTGATATCATTGCTTAAATTATTAGGTTTTTATAGTCAATTAGCTCTTTAAATAAAATCATTCAATGTTTATTATACATGGCCGAATAAATCGGCATACACGACCCGGTTGCATAGTGGTTAAGTCGCCTGATCTTACATTGTAAGTTTCAGGACTCGATTTCCGACTGGGTCACCATTTTCTGTTAGGATAAAATTAAAGGAATTGCATTTAAATTCTGTCGATCGAATGCAATAAGAAGACGCACACTTACACACTGTTACACGCATACATACATATACACACTTTATAGTAGGGTTGTTTGTAAGAGAATGTCTTATGGTAGTAAACCCGCCCATTGTGAAATTTCACAATAAGATTAGAAACAAACAAACAAACTAGCAAATTGCTATTCATTTCGCCGTCAATTCTGTCAGCTTCACCTGCGTTCCACCGGCGCAGAATGGTTGCCAAATCGTAGTATGAAGTTGAAAAATCGAATACCATATACAGGGTGTGGCAGTGAGGACGGACGGTTTTAAAAAAATCATAAAATAGTTAATTTTTACTCAAAAACATATTTATCGACGGAATCAGGTTCGCAAGGAAATAGCATTTGAGACAGTCAAGTGTGGAAAATCACATCAGGCATGTGGTGGCCGAAATCCTTGATGCAGTGCTGGAGGCGTTCCAACATCGCTCTTTCAACTTGGGCGACTTCCACGCGAATTGCGTCCTTCAATTCGTCCAGAGTTCGGGGCTTGTTGTCGTATACTTTAGCCTTGAGGTGTCCCCATTAGAAAAAATCATTCCACGCAATTCGCGTGGAAGTCGCCCAAGTTGAAAGAGCGATGTTGGAGAGAGTCTACGCAAATTTCCAAGAACGCCTCCAGCACTGCATCAACGATTTCGGCCACCACATGCCTGATGTGATTTTCCACACTTGACTGTCTCAAATGCTATTTCCTTGCGAACCTGATTCCATCAATAAATATGTTTTTGAGTAACAACTAACTATTTTATGATTTTTTTAAAACCGTCCGTCCTCACTGCCGCATCCTGTATAATCACTGGTACAGAAAATAAAATAAACTTAGTAGTATAATTTTGAGGGTTCCCACTAGTAGTTAAAATATGCGGATTTTGCATAGTATACCGTCTTATTAGGGTATTTAGAATATGATGACGTCAGAGGAATTGGAACAATGTAAGTTTCCAGTAGGTAAAATATGCGGTTTCTTTATACCGTTTCATTGGTTATTAATATTTCTGTGCAGCTTGGGTGGTGTTACTCAAATTTTATGTCATCTTTCCTGCCCAACTCGTGTTCAACTCCTATCTTGTATCTTCCTCGAAGACTCCTCTACTGCTGTGAGCTTGTGCCATTATTATAATCTGCAGTTGGGGGCGTTTAAGATCAGAACATTGCCGATTTGAGGGAGTACCTCTGGTGGAACTGGGCGATTGCGTACCTGCCTGTGTTAGGCCTACGCAGTTCGGCGAATAAACCGGGGGGTCTGGAGGCATATGCCTCCTAGGTAGAGAAGGTATTTGACGTCCTGATGTCAAAACGAACTAATAGATTTGGTAAAGCGTGTAATAACGTACCCAATTGTTTTTACAATTTCTAGATAGGGTTCGTATTTTGAGATAAAACGTCGATATCGCTGAATAAGTGAGTTTTTTTCAGTTCTCCAACTTTCTAATAATTGTTTTACAAAATGAGGATTAAATATATTATATTTTAAATTTCAATGCAATCACTCTACAATTCTTCTTTTTATGATCCATCAAGTAGTTTCTTTCTTATGATCGTTTTTCTAAAGTGCTATATTTTTGACCTTCTACTCTTAGTTTGACAGGTGACCGCCAAGATTTGCACCCGCCGCTTGAGGGGTTAACAACTATTTAATAATTTTTCATAGCCTTTTTATTTTGAATGAATGACTATTAATTATGATTTTTGACATTGTAATTAATTTATGACTGTTACTATTTTTAACTACTCCTATTTTGATTAAATATTTAACTTTTTTTATATCATCTTTTAACTTTTTTATTGTTGTCAACTTTTTTTATTCATTTTAACTATGTTATAAACGTTATTGCCTTTAATATTAAAAAAATTATTTAATGCATGCATACATTAATTAATGTAACTCTGTTTATAGACTCTGTAATGTAACTCTGTTCGCCCAAGTACGTTTTGTTTGATTGGCAACTTTGTAGAGTAAATAACATATAAACTTTGTAGAGTAACATGAAGTTTCATGTCTTGCAGTGGATTGAGTAATTTAGATACTTAATATTAAATTTGGTGTTTTAAATTATAGTATTTGGAATGAATGGCTATAAATTAAATTTAATAAAATTGCCATACTCACATTAAGTATCCCTCTATTATTGGACTTTTCTCTAAATGCCACATATGTTCCTAATGGCCCAGACCATATACCAGACAGTAGCTTCTCTTAGAATAAAATTGAAATTGCAACGAATGCGTCACGAGTCGTAAGGGCTCGCATATGGTCGATTTGCCACAACCACAAATCTAATTATGAATATATTACAATTTAATTAGGTAGTCTGTTTATTATGACAATAGTTTTTCTCCTCTTATCTTTGTATTTACATAACTTATTCCTTTTTTCTATTTTTTGTTCTCATAATATGTGTCATTACATAATTATATATTTTATTTTCTTATTACTATCTATTTAATAATTAATTCATTTATTACCATATTAATATACATGTTTATGAATCTATTTACTGTTTTTTCTGCTATATTTACTTTATATTGACTCTTTTAATACTTTGGACTGTTTAGTAACTTAGCATTTAATTTTCATTTTAAAAAATGATTGTATATTTTAAACTTTTCTTTCATATAGAATAACGTACTATAAGACCGTTTAATTAGTGGAATCATATATGTACATGGTTTATGTTTGTTATATTTTGATTTAGTAAATATGTTTTTTGTACTGTCTATTTCCCGAATAAAATAAAATAAAATATCCGCTACTCGGCCTACGTAGATACGTTCTACGGCCTACGTTCGAAAAAGTCGCCAACCTTTACCCGCGTGTAGTGCTCGAGACGTACCCCTCTGCCCACTTCCCTAGCACGCTATTCCCGCAATGCCCTAACGCTCGCGAGAGCGCCTACTGTTCTCTCGGTATACTGTGGTTTAAGTAAGCGTAAATGCTCAATACAAATATAAACGTGGAGATATTTTGATGGTTACAATGAAGACGTGAATTACAATTATGAAACTGAAGACTAAATCGTATTTTGAAAGATGAAATTAAATTTGACAAAATAACAGAAAATATTTAATCAAACCAAAAAAAAAAACAAAACTTTGTTTTAATTTCCGCTGAATTTGTTGCTTTACATTTTCCTAAATATTTGAATTTGAAATAAATGGTACAAATGTATCTAAATCGACTGTCATCTCTTATTGTTAAACTTCGACCGGCTGCGAGACGCTCTTTCGTTTATCTTGATGTTTCAAGAGTTGTCCGGAATAAAGGTCGTCATGACATTCAGCAGAAAACCAAGCGAAATCAACTGTAAACATAAATGAAATCACAGCGTCTGAAATAATTCGCGCAAATTGAATTACCTAAATTATGGATAATAAGAATATATTTATTTCCGAAGTGAAATGCTTAATTAGGTGATAAAAGTCTGCCTAACTAGGCTGAAGCCCATACCACTGTATACTTGACGGTGTTAGTTATAAATTTGCTGTATAAAGTGATGTAATTTTGAAAAAAAAAACGAATAGCTCTCATAAATATGCATTTTTTAAAATCAGATTGACTAAGTAATATGTAATGATAACTAATAGTTTATAATTACGTTGGAAAAATTATTAGTAACTTACGAAATTACCAATCAAAATAAAAAAATATAATATCAATATAAAATAAAATGATAGATAGATAAAAATGCGAAGAAGCAATAATCAAGACGCGTTTTAAATAATTAGGTCGAGTGGTCAGGTTGCTAGTCATTAAATAATAGACAAACAAGTAAATATAATAATAGAAATAAAAAACACGACTGCCGTTACAACAAGTGAATTATTGTAATTATAATTATTTTTATTACGGTTGTTTTAATAAAATATTTGTGATAAATATATTTATCCATATTGATACATAAATATATTTTCAGAATGTACTTAATCAGGCCTTTTATTTCATGACATTAAATGTTACTAAACACGATATATTTATGTAAATTTATTGACATTTAGAGATTTAAACATTTGGAAAACTATTTATTCAATATTTAAATAGTTAAGGCCTTATAACACTTGGAATGACAAAACGATTCTAACAAAATCACGTATTTTAAAATCAATTCGAGCGTTTAGAAGTTATGGTGGAATAAAGAAATGAAAAAAATACATATATGAACCCTGAACACATCAATATTTGTTGGTTAATAGTGTAAAAAGAGAAATATTACTAGGCATGTTTTAAATACACTCTAAACTCAGTATGCAAGTTTATGCAGTATTCTCATACTGCATACTCAGTATGCAGTATTAAATTCAGTAATATATCACTATTTTCAGTTTACAATTGTATGAAATTTCCCAACGGGCGGGTTTATTATGATTTGAAAATATCTTACTACTAACGCTACAATGACGTTTAGTTAGGGTGGGTCATTTAAAATTTAAAATTTTGAATCGGCTATAAAAAATAACAAATAGTTTTTATTTTAAATGTTATATTATTTAATTGGAAAGGGTGAAACTTCACAATTAATAATGAAATAAAATATCATTCAAATGACCGCCATGGCTGGCCCGAAATTAGCCCATCTGATTAACAAAATTTTCAAGTACTTTTTCAATTGTTTCGGCTTGAATTTCTTGAATGACAATTTCGATTTCGTGTTTCAAGGCCTCAATTGTCTCTGGATGGTTAATGTAATATTTATTGTTTACGGTTCCCAACAAAAAATAGTCCAATGGGCTCAAATCACATCTCCGAGGCGGCCAATTCACATGGCTGATTAATCGGTTTTCGAAAAGAGTGCCCAAAGTTGCGCCGTTCTGTTGAAATCAAATGTCGTCCATGTCAACTTTTGGAAACGAAAATTCGTTGTGCATGGCACGGTAATGCTCGCCATTAAAGACTCCCCGCTTTTTAATTAGCTTTTAATATTTTCCAGTTTTGTACTAGCGTATATCGTATCATTTTGCAAATGTCATACATATGTAAAACTAATTTTGTGTCAATAAATGAATTTCATTCTACATTTCAAAAACGAAAGAACCGGTAGTTCAAATTGAAAACATTAGAAGGCCCACCTGGTATATATGCGCGCATGTAATATGTATGTAAATGTTTGTCTTTTTATTGCATTTGATCGACAGAGTTGAAATGCAATTTAGTTAATTTTATCCCTACGGATAATGGTCAATGAGACAGTTCCTACCATTAAATCTTATGTTTGACAATTCTTATTATTATTATTATTTTCGTTGACTTTTTTTTTATTTTATTACCACGATTATTTATTTTCTTGGTTTTATTTTAAATATATATATCCTAAAGTGATTATTATTTAGTGATTATTAGTTATAATTTGTAATGGTGACGGTAATATATATATATATATATATATATATATATATATATATATATATATATATATATATATATATATATATATATATATATATATATATATATATATATATATATATATATATATATATATATATATATATATATATATATATATATATATATATATATATATATACTTATATATATATATATATATATATATATATATATATATATATATATATATATATATATATATATATATATATATATATATATATATATATATATATATATATATATATATATATATATATATATATATATATATATATATATATATATATATATATATATATATATATATATATATATATATATATATATATATATATATATATATATATATATATATATATATATATATATATATATATATATATATATATATATATATTACATCTTTTCCTTTTTGTTTTTTTTTCAAATCGCCGAATATACGTGAACTAAAAACTAGAGAGCTCGCTGCCCTGGAACAAGTCCTGGTACTTAGTTGGGCAGCAGCAGTACATACCTACATGCTAATGCTCATATCGGCTGTGTTCAATTTTAATTTTAATTTTATTAATTTTTTTTTTATTAAAATGATTATTAGTGATACTTGTGCATTGTAAATGAATTTATAAATTAATTAATTAAATAAATAAATAAATGGTGATACAACCGGAATTCGATCCCGGGACTTTAGAATGCAAGATCAGGCAACCTAATCACTATGCCACCGCGCCTAGTGCTTAGTTTGCCTGATTTTGTGTCGACTTCCGAGTCTGATATTGAGTCTTAATAATTTAAATTTTCTCTTAAAAAATAATTATAAACGTTGAGCAAGAGGAATCCTTTCTGACTCTTGTAATAAGGTCTAAAAATTTCATTAAGTGCTTTTCGTTAATTTATTCATTTTTCAAGAAAAAAATAAAGATGAAAGGCGTACAATACGCCGCAGAAAGACTGAAAGCAGTTATTATTTCGTCGTATTATTTTAATGAAAATTATGTTAATGTTCAGCCCTGTTTCGGTGATCTCTTACATCAGAGTTGGCCTTCAGTATGACGGGTGGATGGGAGAGACGTCTGGAAGACGGAAAAGGAGAAAACGAATAAAGAGAGGGAGAAGGGGATAGAGAGGAAGAGGGAAGCGGACAGGGACCTTGCATCCATGGGACTACAAAGGGCACGTGATTTCCATTTCAACTGAATGCTGTTCAACTGTACATACAACCATTCATGGACATTTTTAAAGTAAAAGTCTGATTTTGATACCACGTAGTAACACAAACTATGGCAAAATTTTCTCCTTAAAACAATCTTATTTTGATACATTTTAAGAATACTTTAATTTTGTTACATTTTAAGTTCAATATTTTCCAAATATATTCTGTTACTTCTGTCAAAGAGGCAAAGTTATAGAAATGAAATTATTTAATACAACACATATCATTTGTGCACACACGATTTTCATTTAAGAAAGATTAAGAATACTTTACCTACGATTAAATACCTAGGCTTGACTTTGGACGATAGATTGACCTGGTCTTACCATATCTACAACACAGCGGCTAAAATTCGCAAACTCATTCATCCATTTAAACTTCTACGTAACGTAATGTCGAAACCATTACTAAAAGTTGTCTATTACGCACTTGCTCACAGCATTATATCATATGGGATTCTTGGTTGGGGCGGTGCAGCACTATCACACCTCGATCCACTTGTTAAAGCTCAGAAGGCGCTGTTAAGAGTTGTCAACAAAAAACCGTTGAGATACCCGTCTGAGCAACTTTTTCGTGAGTTCTCTGTTCTTGACGTACGGCAAACATTTGCTAAAACGATAATACTCTATTATCATAAACATAAAGAATTGCACCAGCACACAACCCATAAAATTATTACACGAGCGATAACTAATAGTAACCACATAGTGCCCAAACTGAATAGTTCCCATGCACAAAGACATTGTCTTTACTTGGCACCGTCGTTGTTCAATAAAACTAAGGATATACCCGGCATTTATACTCAAGGTATTAATATAAAAATAAATATAAACAAAAAAAGACTAACCCACTGGTTGATCACCCAGGGAAGGAAAGAAACCGAAAAATTAATTTGCTTTATTCCTATCTAACTTAACATTCCTAACACAATATTATTAACCTACCATATATTTATGATTATTATTATTTATGATTATTATATATTATTATTATTATTATCACATACCTTTTTAGATAATTTGAAATTTTATTTCTTACTAAAATGTTACTTTACTTGATTTTATTTTTCACGGCATTCTTCAACGAAATTTTTTATTTAGCATTAGGCAGTACGTACTTAATTTTATGATTCTGAGCCTACCTTAGTGCGGACGTCTTGTGCGATCCAGTTAGGTTAGGTTTAATTCATTTGTAACTAATACTATGATTTTTTGTAAATAAAGAATTTGAATTTGAAAAAAAACTTATTTTAAGTGTACTTATTCTGTCAAATATATTATATTCCTTTCTTTACTTAGTTTTTATATATGCTACACATACACATATTTATAAAAATTTCAAACTCCATCTTGAAACAGGCCTATTGCAGAAAATACTCAACAATCCAATTATTCCGCCGTACCTAAAATCCGAATTCCCAGTGTTATTCTCCCACGGGCTGCCATTACAGTCTCAGTCAACGAATACTCTATGTATACCTCAGCATTACACAGCTTTCTTCACCTATTCCTTTGCTGTATAGGCAGCAAGATTATGGAATAACTTGCCTTCCAATATACGGGATACAGTTAGTTCGAGTGCGTTTCGTTCCCGGCTGAAGCTATATATGCTCTCAAAATAATATAAGCTGATCCTACGTATATATTTTTTTATTGTTTTATTATGTATATGTATAATATGGATATTATGTATCATTTATATTATTATACACTTTATGTATTGTATGTATATATGTATGTGTATGTGTATGTATGTGTATGTATATGTATTCTTTGAAGTCAATAAAAAAAATAAAAATGTTCTGCCACGAACGAACGTAATCACTACCTGCTGGTTGGCTGGAGGATATTGCCGTTTATGGCAATAATCCCGCCATTTGTACCCGTTGTGGTCAATAAAGAATTATTATTATTATTATTATTAAAAACAGGCTATAGCCTAGTTAGGTGACTTAGTTTGTTTTTTTAATGAAATATTTGCGGTTTATATATTTATCCATATAGAAACATCTATATTTCCAGAATGTTCTCAATTAGACCTTTTCATTTGACACTAAACACGATATATTTATGTTAATTAATTGACATTTAGATAACTATTTAATTGATATTTGGACAGTTAAGGTATCCTATGACACTCGGAATGACATAACGATATTAATAGTACCACACACTTCTAAATTGGTTTAGGCTTCAAGAAGTTATGGTGAACTAACGAAACGCAAAACATACATAGATGAACCCTGAACACGTTGCACTCCTTTTCAGTCGGGGCAGTCGTGTTAAAAAGGATCACTGGTAACAGTTTTTACTCGACTGCCCAACAAAAAAGGAGTGTAATATGTTCAGGATTCATCTATGTATGTTTTGCGTTTCCTAATTCGACTATTACTTCTGAACGCTCAAACCGATTTAGGAGTATGTCATATTATTAGAACCGTTATGTTATGATGTCATAATAAAAATAATAATAATAATAATAAACTCTTTATGTGCTCTTAATTGTTATACAAAAAGGCGAGCTTATTGCCACTTGGCAATGTCTTACAACTAACCTAAACACAGTGGTAAATGCGCGCATTGTGAAAATAAAGATTATTGTTTTTTTTTTTAATTTATTTATTTTTAGGAAAACCAACAGCTAATTATAATTTAACAAAAAGAGGAGTAGGATAACAGAGAGACAATTCAAGGTTTTCACGTTTAAGTAACGTTGTAGAAACATATGTGACCTTTCAATTAAAGCTATCGATTAAAAATACATCAAAAATTATTCAACAATTAATGCTAAAGAATTCATTGTTCAGCTGCTGCCTAGATCAAAGTCAAAGCGTTTAATCAAAACATTGAAATTGTCACTTGTTCGCCACAGAAATGCATTTTTCCTATAGTTGGTACCAGCATGAGGAACATGAAGAGCAGGGTTAAATTTATTGAGTTTGAAAGGAACACGGAGATTAATTTTATTTAGTAAGTAGCATTGTGAGTGATAAATTAATTATTAAATATAAAACAATATAATTAGTACGATCAGGGTAGGCAGACGATATAGGCGAGCATAGCTGACTAATTATTACATAATATACAGACCGATTTATTACATAATATACAGACCGTCTGCATAACATACAGACAACTGGAAGAATTTAAAACTAATAATGCCGGAGGAGAGGAAATTGGGAGAGGAAGAGGAAAGAAAGGGAAGAACTAGTTACTTCTTAGAAAGCTAGTAATCCTTAATATGAGTCTTAAACGATGGTAAAGAAGGCGAGTTTCGTATGTTTGCTGGGAGAACGTTCCAGAGTCTTGCACCATGGACACAGAAAGAATAGGAATAGAAATCACTATTAAGACTTGGAATTTTTAGTAAACTGTCAGAGGCTGACCGAAGTACGAGACCGTTTGAACTTAGTGGTTCAAACAGCTCGTGGAGATAGGATGGTGTTAATTGGGAGAGTACACGATATAGGAGCGCAAGTATATGAACATTTCTTCTTTGACGTACTTGTAACCATTTTAATAATAATAATAATAATAATAATAATAAAAACTCTTTATTGACCACAACGGGTACAAATGGCGGGTTTATTGCCATAAACGGCAATATCCTCCAGCTACTTTAGCTGTGCCCTATATTTGGACACGTGATCATACTTACGTAGACCGAATATGAATCGTATGCATACATTTTGCAAACGTTCACGTTTGTTGAGCAGTTCCTCTGATAAATCGAGATAAGCCACATCTGCGTAGTCAAGGAAAGGTAAGAGGAGAGGGTACCTTAGCTGTCAATATGGAACGATGATATAGTCAAGGTCCCAGGAAGGAGGTGGATGGAGGAGGCTCAAGACCGCTCGTCATAGAATTTCTATGGGGTAGGCCTATATCTAACAGTGGACGTCTACCGGCTAATGATGATGATGATGATGATGACAATGATGGTAATGATGTGTTATGTGTCTAAATAAAATAGGATATAACGTTGTATTTAGGGCTTGCTTGTGTAACGATAAAAGTGTATTTATTTGTAGAGGCGCCAGCTACACATGCGAGAAATAGATGTTAGACCACATAAACAAATGCAAAGGGCCTCCCTCCGCCTGGGAAGTTACCTTTGTGCGTGGGAGTGGAGCGACGCCAAGGATTCCACGGTAGCTCAGTCGTGCTCAGGGGTGTTTAAAATCCCGTGTTGACGTCGTCCAAATGTCGAGAGCATTCAAAGTGAATGGACGGTCAAATATCCTAGTTACGATTTATTATAAGCTGAGTTTCGATATAACTTGTGAGAGGACTAAAAGAAGAAGAAGCGATATCAATTTTATTGCGCTGCGGCGACGAGATCGAATATTATAATTTATTCACCGCGCCCTCTATCGGTGTACCGACGAGGTACTGCGCCGGCGCGCGTAGACCGCGCCCGCTTGGAGCGCTCGCCCTCGCTGGCCGTCGGCGGCCTTAACGCGAATCAATGGCTAAATCGTCTAATGAAGATGTTGGAAATGATTATTAGATAATTATATTAAAAAAACGAGAAATGCTAATTAGAATTTAAGTACGCTATAAACCAGCAGATGCTGCAATAATTAATAATGTACTGCGGTTCGTTTCTCCGCTAAATGATAAATTTAAATTATATGATTTTATACTTTCTTTTATAAAATTATTCTTTTATTTATCCCTTGCCCTGAAACATTACTCTGTCCTGTGTTAGTCGGGTACCTACGGGACTATAGCCCGCTCCGACCCGGCGGTATTTTTAGCTACCGTCTTAATTTCTTCAATCCGCTCAATAATGATTATTAACTCAAATGAAAGGTTTATTTTAACAGAAAAGTATATTTTATTTAATTATAAGAAAGAAAGCTAAGCCATAGCATATGGCGAATCCGAGTAATATCAATTAGCAATATTCTTAGATTAGATTCATGGAAATTGAACGTTACGGCTTTCAATTTTTCAGGACTAAATTCGGCGAAGTGGGATTTTGGACAGGTATTGTGGTTCTTCGGGTTCTGGAATAGAGGAGGAACACACTGCTACCCTCGGGAGTATTGGGAGGTTGCTTCTGGATTTTTATCACCTGCTCCCCGGATACGATTTTAAATTTTAAATTGTTATTTCCGAATCAATATTTAAATGGTACTAGAGAAATCGATTGAGGCGAGAAGGCGGAATGCGATGCTTAGACACCGGGAATTATAGCACATCCTACGCACTACCTACCTCTATTTCGACGTACTCAATTTAATAAATTTTGATTTTATATGACTCTAATTTATTCGCCAACGAAGATATGGCAACGGTAATTTACAGGGGATTTGGCTTTAAAACAATCTTTTTAATTTAGATTTATTATTTTTAAAATCTGACTTTATGAGGGGAAGCTAATGGTTACAGATAGAAGACTTGCCTGTATAAGGTATGGAATCCGTTGAGGTCCTGCCCGGATGTTGAACTGAGTTTAGTTATAGATTTTAAAGTTCACAAAATTTAGACTGTGTCGACTAACGACTGATGGCACAAATGAATAATTAACTGGGCGGTAGCCGGCCCGCTCCGCCAGCGGCGGAGCGGCCGCTCTCTTGTCGACCGTCCTCTTCGGTGGTTGCCAGCCAAAAAAAAAAAGGAAGATTTCTCTTCTCTATATAAAAATATTCTACCTTACTCGATTTAAAATTAATTAGGGACGTGCGCGACTTGTCGCCTATATACGGTAATATGTTCGATGTATCGCGTCTACTGCGCGATGGACAAAGTTAATTGGTTAAATTATTTAAATGATTTACTTAAAGTTTGTATACAATAAAACTAGGCCCTAACATAAAAATGACAAATGATCATTGCTTTGAATGTCAAGCTAAAATTCCATGCTAATAATGTCATTCTCGCAATCTAAAATAAGTTGGTTAACGCATGCCTAGGTACAGGCCTGATCCTAATTAGATATGTGACGGTCCTCCGGTTACATAGGATTGGAACAAATCAATTTGTACTTTATATCAATTTAAGGCGACATGATACCTGGGAACGACCATATCTGAAGAGTTTTAATTTTATGAGTTTTTTGACAAAAATATAAGCATTAATTAAAAAAAGTTTGACTCAAGAAAGTTGCACATTGCCTTGGACATTAAGGCTTTAAACTGACTTCGAAAACTTTCTGACGCGTTTACTCCTACAATGTAAGCGGTGAGTGTGTTTTATTATAATTTTAATTTATTGACTGGTTAATTGTCTAGGGCAGCACTAAATTAATTACAATTAATTAAAACGTGAGAGCGCTCTGAGAGTTACGCTAATTATGCTTTGCCATTAACACTTTTATACCACCACTGCGTAAAGATAGTTATTCTGTGCTGGCGCTGCGATTGATCGTTTAGTATGCGTCTGGTTCCCGGCGCTAGCGGACGTGGAATCTGCGCTTGACGATTCGTCATCGCTGGATTTTTATTGGTCAAACCCTAAAAAATTGACTCCGCCTATTTTTTCGCGTGTCCACACATTTCGGATATTTCTCTGAGGTTTCATGTCGCCTTAAAGTCTATATTTAACTTTCCCGGATCAAGGGAAAGTATTGTGAACACGCTAAAAAAATGATGAAGATTAAGACGGAAATATCCATTTTGAACCCCCCTGAGACGATTAGGATCATTTCCAGACTGAAGTCTGTCTGTGAGTCTGTGTGTGTGTCTCTGTGTGTGTGTCTTTGTGAGTCTGGAGACTATGGAAATATACTGTCTTCTAATAAGCGGGGGTGGATTGACCTGTTGTCATGCCACTCTTGAAATACTAATAATAAAACGCTCTATTTGCTTATCAAAGAGTCGAGCTTATTGCCTAAAGCAATATCTTACAGCTAACCTTAATTGGAACAACATAAATAACTGGAACAATATTTTATGCGTTAAAAATAAGATAAACTAATAAATTAAATTAATAACTCAAATGACTTTGGCCACTCGACCTCGTGTGGCACTACGTGCAAAGGACGCCCAGGTCCACGATAATTTAATTTTGAATTACTGCTGTAATACAACAGGTAGAGGCCGAGTAAGTGACTTCGCCAGTTGGAAGGACGGAGGTATCCTGAAGGTTAACTCCAGACGGAGATATCCTACCAAACTGGTATTAAGGGGGCGAGCCTGCCCGCTGTGTACCTTTCATGGTGACTCGCCGTAAGGCGTTGACCTCTAACGGGTTTTTGATGAGCTAGACAGTAGATTGTTTTGTCTCTAAGTCTTCTACGTTCATCCCACGGCTGAAAGAACGACCTGGTTCGCCCGTTGTAGTGGACACAGTCCTACTGGCCTCGCGCTTCTGCGTGGAGGCCGCGGGATGGGTGTTATCCCATCCCGTCGACCCTGTCTGTAAATGGGTCTTAGTGGCCAAACTGCAACAGGGTTCATCAGTTCCCAGACATACAGACAGACATACTAGAAATTGTTCCATTTATAAATGTTCCTAATTCCTAATTGTCTCAGGGGGATCCGAATGGATATTTCGGCAAAGCACAAGAACTGTCCTCTGGAATAAATTAGTCAAATTTATTAGTTTATTAATGTATAATTATATTAACTAATAGCTAATAACTCTCGAAACACTGCAGATGTTTACGCGACACCAAAAGTTACACGATTTAATTGAGTTAACCAAAGTTTAATTAGTTTTACAAATTTTATATAAGTGGGAGTAAAATAGTATAAAGTAAAATCGTTGTATACATTCCATAAATTGTCTGTGACGCAGTATGGTGTGAAACTTTTGCTATAATTTACGACCGCCAGTATATTGCCAAACTCGAGAGTACGGTCAGTTGGAAATGTCTCCAATGGAATGAGTGATCACCGCTAGTTATAACATTTCACCCGATTTGTCCGGCCGACCGTGAAATTAAAAATCTGCTCGAGTTGACATTTGCCATTATCAATGGGCTCGATTACGTTTCATCGTGAACTAAAATCGAAAATTAGTTCGTGTGAACGAGACAGGGCAGTACGCTAGAGCGGAATGTGAAATGAACGGTTGTCACTTTTTCGCATTAAAACGACCCACTAAAGATAAATTTATTTAAATTTATTCGGACGAGTATAAGTTCGACAGGTAGTTGCTATCGACGATCGTTCGTTTCATATTCCGCTGTAACGTATTGCTATATCTCGTTCGCTTGAAATATTTTCAGTTATAGTTCACAAAGCAACGCAATCGGGCCCAATGTCGTTATTGATTGTAAATTGTTTTTTCGCAGAAACAGGAGAATGGGAATTGAATGCCATTTTATTTAATATTTCCAACCAATAATTAAAAATAATACAAAAACAAGTTGCGACTGCCCTTACTAAAAGCGAACTATTGTATTTATAATTATTAGTAAAACAATGTTTGCGCTGAAAAGCATGTTTAGTAAGATAATAAAATCGTCCTGCGCCCGGCGGCAGGTACCTTGAAACGATCCCGTGCCGCTGCGCCGATGCCGCACTTTAGTCGGGATCGGCGCACTTTAGTCCCTCACCTGCTAAAAAATATGTACCTACAAATTGTCATCTCTCGGACGATTTGTGCGGTCGATTCAGTTACCAAACTGGCGCGATCGCGAACGTTTCGCAAGAGTTGTTACTCGTCTATCCGTGATAGAAAATATGTATATACAAATTCGAGGTTTTGTGTGCCGTCATATTGTGACTTCGTCTATCAAGATCTGCACCAGAGTCTGGGTAGCTACCCGTCAGCGAAGCAGCCAGAGAAGAGACCAGGAAGGATTCGGTGTCTTGAGGTATTCCTTTTTCTTAATCCCGGATCTATTCCCGATCTGTTTAGCGCTCATCAAAACTTCATTAAATACAGTCTGCCTGACGTTCAGGATATCGACCACTCACATATAGTATGTATTTTGTCGTTTAGAGTATTCTGCGACGGTTTTAGATTAGGCAGTTAACATTATTAAAAATACAATGCCTGAATACAACAATACAAACCCTTGTGTAAGGTGCCTTAGGGGATATCAGATAATTAGCCAAATTTTATAGGACAAACCTTATAATCTGCCCATAATTGAAATCAGTCGTTCCAGTAATAATTGCTCTACATAAAGAGATCTTTCTATTGGTATATCATTTACAGCTATTGGAAAAGAGGGCCTAAAATGCTCATTATCTTTACAATTCGCTTTGGAATTGAATACTTTACAGTTCTAAATTAGATATAAATATAACAGTTGTCATTCGCGCTGTGTCTGGCAATTTCATCGCCGGCCATTTCCGAATACGGCCAAGCACTCAGCGTTAACTTTTTTTGAATTTCAGCCGCCATTGAATCGGTCTCTTTGTGCAGGCGGATGCGGAAACACGCCATTCAGGGGCGACCATCGTTCCATGCCAGCGGATGATTGTGTGCTCTTTTGTGTTTGAATACATCGACGACATAAACGTATCATCAGATAGAATAACGCGGGGGCGTTAGTCCGGGTGCCACTAATAAGTTGGTCTCTGTTTTTTAATTCGATTCTATCCAAAATTATATTTCAACTTGTAGCATGAATACTTTATGTATATTTGTATTGTCTGTCATATAAAAACAATATGACTTAATTGAAGAGGTGGGGGATAACATAGTTTGTTTGTTTATACTCTTTATTGTGAAAATGTCACAATGGGCGGGTTTATTGTCATATGACAATCTCTTACAACCAACCCTACTATGACGTGTTATATGTACGTGTACTTGTAACATATCTGTAAGTGTGTGTCTTGTTATTGCATTCGATCGACAGAATTGAAATTCAATTCCGTTAATTTGATCCCAACGGAAAATGGTGACACAGCCGGGAATCGAACCCGTGACCTCACAATGTAAGATCAGGCGACCTAACCATAGTGCCAAGCGCCATTTCTGCAGAAATCGAGCTGGTGGCGAATCCTGCTGGGGAAAAGTAAGAACTATGATTCTGTATGGTTTGATGATTTCACCGATAGAGCGCGCCGAAGAGCCATCGCACTGTGTTGCCCTTAGTTATTGTTTACGAATCGCTTCAGGCAAGATAGTGTAAAGCCACAACGCGCCGAAATAATCCTGGCAGATCCTGTGTCCGGCGGTTACAATTTATTGAAGAAGAAGATGAACATGTCTTCAACGATGACTACCAGCCCTCTGACGACTCCACAAGCAATTCGGACACCGAAACTTCAATAAATGTAAGTGGCGTTTGGTATTGTCTTCCACCTAAACTAAATTCCCAGTTTTGTCGCTTAACATCTCAGCACTGTTCTCCAATCCCTTATTGGTATAACTCGGATCTTATACGTTTAGTCTTAAACTAGCTGACCCGTGCCCACTTCGTTGGGCGGTAAAACTTTTTACTTGTGATAAAATTATGAGTGTGGTTCGGTTAGTACCGAGTGCTATGATTTATTTCCTGACTGCCAAAAGAAGGGTTATATAGTTACTGCATATGTATGTATGTATTTGCATGCCAATTTGACTATATTACCGTTATTTGTGAGTGTCTTATTTCTAAGTGTCTTATATCTTTAACCATTTATGCAGTAAAAGGGAAATTATGTGCAGTAAAAGGGAAAAAGTCTTTTTTTTAAACACTTGAGATGCTAAATTTACTTATTTTAATATAAATTCATAATTGTTGATAATATGACCAATAAACATGACCTAACGATTTAAATTATTTTTTTAATATAAAAAACTACTTTTTGTGACTTAAATTTAAAATTTAGACATATGCTGTCGCTGACTTTTTTGTAGGCATTATCAAGCTCTACAACTTTTCTCTAGAACTTAATCATATATCTCTCATCGTTAAGGCAGTGTTAGTTAGAAACGCTTTCGTTTTTTCTCCGACTTACTTTGAAAATCCGACTACCACGATAAAGTCTTTTCATTTTACGGATTAATATATAGCCTATGACACTCACAAATATCGTGGCTTTCTATTGGTAAAAGAAATTTCAAAATCGGTTCAGTAGATCCAGAGATTACTTCCTAAAACCTCACAGACTTTACCTCTTTATAATATTAGTATAGATTTAGAGTAAGAGAATAAATTCTAGTCTTCATTATCATTGATAATTCCACTCTAGAATGCGATATACCTTAAAATTTTAATAAGTTGTTGGTGCAACATAGTGCCAAACGCATTCACAAAAAATTTTCAGAACTCTAAAATAATACGAAAAATAGGCCTATCGTTTAAAAAAATGGGGTGATGTACTCATGAAGATATGTTCAATTGACTTCGAAACTCATCTAGCCTCCAAATTCAATTCCCAGATTTGAGGATTTGATCAAACTTTCAAATGCGTATTTCTCGAAACTTGAAAAATGGCGCTTGGCACTATGTTACCCCCCCCCCCCCCACCACTTCAATTTATTTTCACTGCTATCTATGGCTCCGACAGAAGTACATAAAACCATTTAAAACTGATTTTTGAAAATAAACCTGAAGTATCACTTTGGGAAAACGTGAAGTAATCAAATTGACATAGTCAGAGGATTGACCGACCCTATAGGTCGGTCAAACGCACAAATCAACACCCGTCTGGCCGGCCCCCACGCAGAAGTGCGAGCCCGGGTAGGACTCTAACCTGCGGGCCAGTCTCCCCTAGGAGAACCATCGGTTGTCAGCCAATCGATTGTGCATTCCGACTAACAGCCAGGGTAGTCTGGAAACAGTACTGTTTCCTATAAAGCGGGGATAGTTGTTAACCTTCCGGTAACTGCTTTTGAAACGACCATTCGACCACCCGATCCTGGGTGAACAGCCGGGTAAAGGATGCCGTGGTCCGCGGTAGATTCGGTAGACACCGTATCAATGCTTCGTAAGGGAGAAGACCGCGCAAGCGACCTCGATCCTGAACCAGTCGGGAGGTAGAAGGTATCCTAATAGTTAATCCCGGCCGGATATGTCCTTCTAAACTGGTAGTCAGAGGGCGACGCTGCTCGTTGGGTACATTTACTGTTTTCTGTCCCGAGTCTTCTGCGCTCACCTCACGGGAGACAGAACGATCTAATATCGTTAAAAGTTCCTGAGGTGACGGGTTCGACCGTTGTAGTTGACAACTTTAGTTGCAGTTAAGCAATCTATTGCAATATATAATTAAAGGCAATATATTTCCAATCATATACGTACGTATAAAAACCAAAATTAAAATATCATGAAATTTCAATATTATTATTAGCCTGACAACAAACTAAATAATCTATGAAACTCTCACAATCAAACTTATGTTACGTATTATTTTTTATTGACAATAACAGGATGGCGGTGGCGACTACAATGGGCGAACCCGCCACCCCAGGCTGGTATAACGATATAGATCGTTCTTTCAGCCGTGGGATGAGCGTAGAAGACATGGGGACAAGACAATCTACTGTCTAATTCACGAGCAACCCATTGGAGACCGACGCCTTACGGCGAGGCACCGGGAAAGGTAACCAGCTCGCAGCCTCACCCCCTAACTACCAGTTTTGGCAGAATATCCCCGTCTGGAATTAACCTTCAGGATACCTCCGTCTTCCCGACTGGTTAGGGGTCCAAAGTCGCTTACGCAACCTCTACCTGTTGTATTACAGCGGTAATTCAGTTTGAATTTATCGCGGACCTGGGCGTTCTTTGCCCGTAGTGCCACACGGGATGGAGTGGCCCAAGGTCATTTCAAGAGTGGCATGACAGCAGGTCAACATCCACCCCCGCTGCTTAGGAAAAAGTATATTTCCATAGTCTCCATACCGCCTCAGAAATTAGTCAGAATGCACAGCCGATTGGCTTCGCCGACCGGTGCGCAATAGGAGCTGAATCGTGAGTGAGCTGAATCGGTAGACTTCTGAATAGGAGCTGAATCGTGAGTTGAGCCGATCCGAGAACAAAATTGATCTTGTGGCACAAGCTGCACGAAACCGTTCACCACTGACAATGACAATCGTGAATTTTTAAAGAAACAATGAAAAGGCTAATGAGTCTGCGTGGCTGTTAATTGGAAAATTTACATAATTAATTAATTTTAGCGGCCCCGGTTCACTTACTTTTTCTGTATTTTAAATTAACATAATTTCTTTCTCTCCAGGCTACAATACAAAATTCATTAATTTCTAATTAGGCGTAACATGCCAGCGTCTCGCCGAGGGAATAAAAACGTTTATATATAATTTACTGTAGCTACTTGTGAAGTGGTTTTCCGTTAAACTCCACATCACCACTGCGCCGTTCATGTCCAGTATTTAACCCTTCGAGTAGCGGCATAATTTCATGGCAGACCGCGGCAATTTATTGGAATTTCTTTCAATATCGCCGTGCTCGAAAAAAAGTACTATAACTATGGAACTACTATAGCAATCACAAAAAGAATAACTTTGTAATAATCGCATTAAAATTTTCTATATAGAAAATTTAAATGTCATTTTCTAAAACAATTAGATAATTATGAATAAATATGTAAAAGTCTAAAAAGTGCAAAAAACTCGGCATTTCTAACTTGTACTTGTCTTACGGAAAAATACGGAACCCTATTTAGAAATTGTAAATACTATCGTGATCTTATTTTGTTGGTGAGGTATTATTTTGTTTTGCTTATTTATGTACATACAAAAATATCCGCGAAATGATGGGGCAATCATATATCGGACGCGTTACGTAGGCCCCGACTTATGGACGCGACTGAAATGTTATCTGTGTAATAAATTTCTATTCAGTCGTGCACATTATCGGACGTCAGTCGCGGACATCGCCTTGAGGATTCGGAAGTCCGATAGAGATCTGGCAAGCCGCGTCCCAAACGACTGTGCATACTGTTCAGTCGCGTCCATAAGCCGCGGCTTGCGGACGCGTCCGATAATATGATTGCCCCTTGACGCGCGAAATTATTCTAGCGGCCGTCTATGTATCTATGGTAATAATAAGATATTTGGTTTGGATTTTAGGATGCGTTCGAATTAGAAAATAATATTACTGTGTGCTCCGGAAGCAAGCCGCCAATATTGCTCGTTACGTAGTCAACGGTGTTCTGATGTGCAACCAAATTTGGTCGTTACGTAGCCGAAGGGTTAAAACCACAGCTAGAGCTGTCAACTGCAACGGGCGTACCCGTCACCTCAGGAAGTTTTAACGATATTGCATCGTTCTGTCTCCCGTCAGGTGAGCGCAGAAGACTTGGGATGAAAAACAATCCACTGTCTAGTTACGCCACCTGCCCGAAAGAGACCCTAGTAAGGTGGGCCTTGAGCATGACTTGTCCTTTAGCGTATAATATTACGCCCCGTACTGATTCTGTAAAGGATTTCTTTATTCGCATGCGTACTTCGAGACAGGGCCGAATCGAGCTTATAATTTACCCACCTATGTGTCATGAAATATTTAAAATGGATGATACTCTAGGTGTTACATAATAATACGGTAGTGTACGTCTAGTTACGCCACTCGCTCGTCAGAGGCCAACGCCTCATGTAATGCACTGGGAAAGATACACAGCGGGCAGCCTCGCCCCCTGTCTACCAGTTTGGAAGGATATCTCCGTCTGGAATTAACCTTCAGGAAATCATCCTGCCTCATGACTGGTTGCAGGATCGAGGTCGCTTGCGCGGTCCACTCCCTTATCAATGGGTGATACGGTGTCTATCGAATCTATCGCGGACCACGGCATCCTTTTCCCGACTTATTCACCCGGGATCGGGTGGCCGAAAGGTCATTTCAAAAGCAGTTGCCATAAGGTTAACAACCATCCTCGCTCTATAGGAAATATTACTGTCCCAAACTCCCTCTGCTGTTAATCGGAACGTACAATCGTACACCGTGCGGCTGCGCCGCACGGTGCGCAAACCTTTCAGGAGCGCGTAAAGGTTGAATCCTAGGGGAAACTGGCCCGTAGGCCAGAGCCTACCCTGGATCGCACTTATACGTAGAGGCCGCCGGATGGGTGTTGAGCCGTCAGTATGACCGACCCTGAACACATCGGTCTTAGTGGCTAAACTGCAACAGGGCCCATTAGCTCCCTAAAAGTTAAATCTCCCAATTACTGCCAAGAGTTGATATCCCAATTAGACCCCCCCGCTCCTAAATCTGGGGCTGGCTTCACGTTTAGATGATCGAAAGTAATGATACAACCCCACTCTGTCATACTTATCTTAATATCTTGATGGAAAATGTCTCAGTATGGTCGTTTTTCACGGTTTTTCCGCAATTTTACGAGGCCGTGTCGTATAATCACCCCCGCAGGTCTCGTACTCATTCTCGACTCTGTCGCTTTAGGTATGTACTATCTCGAAAAGATAAAAGGCCTAAAAATAGCACGCTCATTAGCCAGAGAATCAACAGCCGCCCTGAGAGAGGTTGTTAAAAGTTACAGGTAGGGAGAGATGCTTCACCTGAAGACTAAACGCATCCCTTGTGACGTCATAGGAACGGCGATGCTTTACATGCTTTAACAATGACATTTCTAACATTTAAAGTTCTAAATATTTATGAAAGAAAGCACTGAAATGCTTATGTGTGTCGTATGCGTATGCTATCACGATAAACTTAACAACTGCTGTACAGTTTCCTTTTATTTTTTTTAAATTTTATTATTGTTAAGGAAACAAACAGCTTTACAAAATATTGGGTACAAAATTATTACATTTCAAAGATAATGCTAATAACATGTTTCCACTCAAACATTAATAATTTAAACACTTAACAGTTTTCTATGAAGAATAAACTCACATAAGGGGAGGTGGGAATTGGGAGGGGGGAGTCATACAAGTAAATACAGTTTTATGTGAATACACATTTCATAATGTATACATATTATTGTCATACAATTATTGAAATATATTCTTGATTTATTCGTGAATACATATTATTAATATTAAATCATATAGTGCTATTACAATGATAATGCAACACCGTCATTAATTATTGCTTTTTTAAGAGCGATAGATGACGAATTGAATACGTCAATATCGCCAAGCTGCGTACCCGCTCAGCACGTAACATCCCATTGGGGACATTTATGTCGGCCGCCTAAAGCTCGTAATGTCCGCTACCGGACAAAGCGCTCGCCGCTGCGAAAAATGCAATTTACGATTCGAAACGTCGTACTATATGCTTTCTGACGGCGCAACGATATGGCCAAAATATCTTTAATTCAAGATTTCTGTGTGGCAATATCGAACGGCGATTTAAAAAGTGAGCATAGACGTGAAAACGGCAGTGTCCATCGGCCACCGCCGCGGCCGCGTATAGTTCCGCGAAATGGTTGATAAAAACAGTGTTTTGTGCAGTGTTTTGTGCCATTTACTAGAGAACAGTGAGTAATTTGCATTTTAAGTAGTTTAGGCATGAGGATTAGTCAATTGAGATAGTCCATTTGTTGTTTTTCACGAATTTTTAAAGAAAACACTTCGGCTACAACAAACGGCTCGCGAAAAAATGGTTGTTATTATTTTGTAATGTTTATGAAATATCCCGATATATTGCGAAATATGACATAATATCGCTTTAATTTACTAACAAAATAAGTATTGCTTCATTTACATCCTAAGTTATCACATAATTAGGCGTATTTTGAACATTATATCTTGTTTTGTAATATGAATCGCGCAAAGAAACTTGTTTTGATAATTACTATGAGAGAATAAAGTGCGATTTTCCATAGTTTTTCGATGAAATGTGGCTCTTTGGAGTATAGTAATTAGTTATTAGACATATAATAAGTCTATGATAAGACAATATAATTGAAAAAATCTAACGAATTTTATATTATGAGCATTCAAAGTTTATTATTAAGTTCGGACGCGGAAACTCTCAAAACTTTAGATTTTTCGATAATATCAGACAAAGCTCAAAGTTCTGGTGTGATTTCTAAGAAGTGTGATGTAGTAATAAAGTAATTTTGAAAGAATTTCATATAAAAAAATACCATAAGTAGTGACAAATAAAAAATTAAAAAAAAATTTTTTTACGAGAATACATAAAATTTTTCTTGCCTGAATAAATAAATATTTTTGTATGCAAATAAGTAAAAAAAAATATCGTTTTGGTAAAGCGTTTAATAAAGAACATAACTGTATTTACAATTTTTGCATATTTTACATATTTTGTGACAAAAAAATCGAAATGATTTTATAGGCGAGTTTTTTCAGTTTGCCAATTTTGTAATATTTATTCATTATTATCTTAATTGTTTTACGAGATAAGGTTATAATCTTTTATATGTCAAATTTCAATGCCATCATTTTTCTCTTTATCTTTTTTAAATCCGTTTAGTGGTTTATAAGTTATGATCGTTTTTCTCAAGGCCGTTGACTCGCGTCGATTTTTTGCCCGAATATGTCGCGCGCAAAAGTGATAGGTGAGTTTTTACTTCGCGACAGGAGGGGACTTTAAATATTTTACATACTTTATAAATAAAACAGTTTGGTGCATTATTAATGCCAACCTGCGGTAGGTGGAACAACTCCGTTTGGCAAGTGAGTCGCGATGGTACACGAAAAGATACCATTCCAAGAAGATCAACAATTTATGGAAAGACACCACATCTGCACATTTTCTTCTTGCTTGTATTGATGAAAGACCATGAAAGCTAGCTGCTTCGCTTTAATTGGGAAAGGAGAAAAAGAAACGATAATTCAAATGTTTTAAGAACAAATTTTGAATACTTTCAATTCTCTTTGCGTGAACATTATAGCTAGATATTTATAATATATTTTCAATGCATATTTTGAGGAATTTTTATGTGTAGTCATTAATGTATCTAAACAAGTAAATATAGTCTATAAAAAGGAATAAAAAAACGACTGCCGTTACAAAAAGTGAAATAATTTATTTACAATTATTATTTTAATGAAATATTTGTGATATATGTATTTATCCAAATAGATACATATATATATTCGAATTGTACTCGATCAGGCCTTTCATTTAACACTAAACACGATATATTAATGTAAATTTACTGACGTTTGGAGATTTGGACATTTAGACAACTATTGACTAGATACATGGATAGTTATGGTACCCTTTGACACTCGTGTTAACATAACGATTCTAACAATTTTGCGCACTTCTAAATCGATTCGAGCGTTTAGGTTATGGTGGAATAAAGAAACGGAAAACATACATAGAAGATTCCTGAGCATATTACACTCCTTTTTTGTTGGGTAGTCATGTAAAAAGAGACTAAATAATGGAAATTTAAACGTCAAGTGGATGAAAAAAACAGGGAAACGAGCGATTTTTAGGCCTCTTGTCTCACTCTTAAAGATATCCTGCCAAAACTGGTAGTTAGGGGGTGAGGCTGCCCGCTGGTCACCTTTCCCGGTGCCTCGCCGTAAGGCGTTGGACTCTAACGGGTTGCAGGTGAACTAGACAGTAGATTGTCTTGTCCCCGAGTCTTCTACGCTTATCCCACGACTGAAAGAACGATCTATATCAGTATACCATCCTGGGGTGACGGGTTTCGTTGTAGTCGACACCGCCATCGTGTCTCACTCTTAAATCGAGATAAATTCAGAAGCCACATGACAGATTCTAATTTATAGTAATTATAATAATTTTCTTTGATAGCTAGCTCATAATACAAGAAAAATATTAAAGTGTAAAAAACGATAATATTATAATACGAAACAACAATATAATTTAAAATCGAAGTCTTTATATAACATCAATATAATTTTAACTTTAATTTTAAATTGTATTCACGTATTAGATAAGACTTGCCCTCTCGTCTCAAATAATTTACCGATGTTAGTACCACCTCAACACAAGTTCATATCTAGTGAGGTGGTAAACCGATATGTCAAAAGATGAATTTCCTTTTTAAGCTAGTTATAATATGTACACTTATTATAAAATATTTTTGTGTTAGAATAAGGATTTTCTTTTTGTAAATTGTAACTTGAATTATGGAAATAAATAAATAAATAAAAGACTATCGCGGTTGTTTGACATTATACATAGGATAAAAACGAATTTACCGCTTGAATTGTAGCACCTGACGTTTCGGTGACGATGCAGCCGCCGTTGTCCTGGGTGGACAACGGCAGTGAACAACGGTTGTCACCCTGGACAACGGCGGTTGAAACTTCACCGAAACGTCGGGTGCTACAAGTTTCACGGGGTAAATTCGTTTCTATCCTTTATAAAATCAATATAATTATATATCAAGTATATTTAATAAAAAGAATAAAAATACAGGACTGTCGTTACAGAAAGTGGACTAATCGTATTTATAAATATTTTTAGCACGATTCTTTTATTAAATATTTGTGGCTTACGTATTTATCCATGTACGTTCTCAATCAGACCTTTCATTTGATATTAAACACCATATATTTTTGATAATTTATTGATATTTGGACATTTGAACAATTAGACAATTACTTACATGGTATTTGGACAGTTAAGGTACCCCATGATACCCAAGATTACATAACGATCCTAACGATCCCACACACTTCTAAATCGGTTAAAGGGTTTAGAAGTTATGGAGGAATGGAGAAACGGAAAACATACATAGATGAACTCTGATCATATTGCACTCCTTTTTTGTTGGAAGAGTCGTGTGAAAAGGACTGAGCAGTAACAAGTTAGGTTTAAATAGTCGATATAAAACCAAAAACTTTATGTTTGAAATTTTAAGATTTACCACGTGCCGGGCAGAGACAGGACACATTTTCAACATTTTAGGTTGTTTTAAACTTTTTATGAATTACGCATTTTACCTGACCCCTAAAGAGTCTATATTTTCATTTTTAAGACAATCGGTTAATCTATTTAACCTAGAGATTGGTTCACATAGAGATTAAGAAATCCAAAACAAACATATTGATACCATCACTCTACCGCTAACACAAGGGAAAGTTGGTCCTAGTCGTCTCGTATAAACTTTTTTCTCGGAAATGTTATTGCTTCGCCTTGACGTGAAAGAAGTAGTAATAAGTTAGATATATTGATTTTCTTGCTAGACAGTTAATTGGTACAAATTCTGCCATCATTACTTGTTACACGAAAACAACACATGACATGTTCCCAACGATTTAATTTATAGGCACCTGACCTATAAGTCAAGACATGTTATTATATTTTCTTCTGTGCGTATTGCTTAAGTTATTCGTATTGCTTGGTTTATGTCTGTTTACATACTGTTACATTAAGTTATAACAGTCCATACAAGACAAACAGAAAATCCGTAATCCACTAATGTTAGCTGTAAACTGTACAAAAAATATTAAATATAATAAATAGAATATTACCATCTATACGCAATAAGATAGTTCTGCATTGGAAAGATATATTTCTTAATCATTTCATTTCGTATTTATTTTCTAATTTTAATTTATATTTATCTTTAAATATTTTATTATAAATAATATTTTATTAAAAAATATTATTAAATATACTTTTCTTCATCGAATCCAGTGGTATGTAATCCATACGGTTCGTTAAATGAAATCAGTTTTTTTTAAAACGATATTGCGATCTATATTCTCAGTATCTAGTAAATAAATAAATAATTAAAAAAAAACACTAAAAACAAGCTTTTATAAATGCACATAAAAACCACATCATCAGACCTTGAAACCTAATCGTGGTCAAAGTTCATTCCAAGACTTTTCTAACAAGTCCAAACAAAGCTATGATACGATGTTCCATCATGAAGTTCCAGTTCATATCTTCCGACTCCATCATCAGATCAGTTCGACAGTAACATATTATTGTTTTGTCATCAGAACTACATACAGCTGCCAATTTTCATGACGCTACGATCCTTGGAAGATGGTTAAATTAGATACCTTAGATTCCATTACATAGTTACATACAAGTCGACCTAATAAAGCGTGTTAAAAATAGTAGGACTTGTATATGCTAAGTTACTGTGTTGCAAAAATGTGACGGTCTCTGATGAAGTTTATTTCTTTTTACACGAGTGACAAAAAAAAAAGGTGTGTAAATTTTCTCAGGGTTGATCTATGTATATTTTACGTTTTTTATTCCACCCTAACTGTAAACACCCAAACCGATTTAAAATATCTGATGTTGGTAAAATCCTCATATCATCCTGAGTGTCATAGGGTACATAAGTTGTCCAAATATCAAGTAAATAGTGTTCTAAATGTCCAAATCTCCAAGTAAAAAAAATAACATATATATATCGTGTTTAGGGGGGGCATAGTGGGGTAGCGGGGCCTAGCGTGGCATGCCTCATGCGGCTCGAACGAAACCCCGTGCAGTGTCAAATGGCTCGCTTTAATTGGTCGTCAGTCACTTGGGAGTTAATGGGCCCTTGCTGAGTGGGCCACGAAGACCCATTCTGTTCAGGGTTGGTCACACTCACGGGTCAACATCTATCCGACGGCCTCCACGCATGAATTGCGGGCCTGGGTAGGACTCCGGCCTTATGGTCAGTTTCCCCTAGGAATCAACCTTCTGGCGCTCCTGGACGATTCGCCGCACCGTGCGGCGTTAGCCAATCGACTGTGCACTCTGACTAACATCTTGCGGTGTCGACTACAACGGGCGAACCCGTCACCACAGGACGTTTTAACGATTAGTCGTTCTATCGCCCTGCATTGAGCGTAGAAGATTTTGGACAATAACAATCCAACGTCTAGCTACGCCACAACCAGTGAGAGTCCAACGCCTTACCGCGACTTAGCCAGGAATAAACCCGGCGGGCTCGAGATACTCTCGCCCTCACTTCCAATTGTGACCAGATTTCTCCAGTTTCTCGATTGGTTCAGGGTCGGTCACACTCACGGGACAACACCCATCCGACGGCCTCCACGCACGGGGTGCGAGCCTGGGTAGGACACTGGGTCAACCAGTCTCCCCTGAGAATCAAACCTCTGGCGCTCCTGGACGGTCTGCGCACCGAGCAGCGCAAGCCAATCGATTGTGCTCTCCGACTAACAGTCGGGGGAGTCTGGAAGCAGTACTGTTTCCTATATAGTGGGGGTGGTTGCGGACCTTACGGCGACTACTCTTGAAATGACCATCGGCCATCCGATCCTGGGTGAACAGCCGGACAAAGGACGCTGTGGTCCGCGATAGATTCGGTATACACTGTTTCACCGCTTCGTAAGGGAGAGGACCGCGCAAGCGACCTCGAACTCGTAACCAATCGAGAGACCGGTGTTATCTGGTCACAATTGGAAGTAAGGGCGTGAGCGTCAGCCCGCCGGGTAACATTCCTGGTTAAGGCGTTGGCGTCTTACGGGCTTGTGGCGTAGCTAGACGGTGGACTGTTTTGTCCTCAAATCTTCTGCGCTCACTCCAGGGAGATCTGGATACGGCTAATCGTTAAAACTTCCCGAGGTGACGGGCTCGCCCGCTATAGTCGATAACTCAAGTTGGTCGTCAGTCAGCGCTTGACCTTCACGAGCGATCCAAGCCATTTCGACATCCGTTTATGCTATATAAACAAAAGTATCAAGAGCAGTGTTTTCATAAAAAAAAAACATGTGAAATTAAACAGCAATTGTGTTTTTTATTCTTTTTAATACATTTACTTGATATAGTTTGCAATGGCTTCCTGCTAAGCCGTTACGATCTCTTAAATGTTGTTACCTCGATTATCAGCCTAAATGGTCACTTCAGTCATCAACCAGCCCCCGCTATTTCTCAAGGAAAAATAATGGACCAAAATAAAGGCATATTCCCCAAGGACAAGATTAATGTGTCATGAAATCACAAATGACGACCTTAGCGCCGTTTCCATCAATATTAGAAACCTTTCCCTCATAAAATATATAATAAAAAGAAAACGTTTACGTGGACAAAACTCTTTTTTGCATAACAGCTTTTACGACGAGGAAGTTTATGGTTATGGCAGCTGTGGCAGTACCTAAGAATATTTATAAAATAAAAATTGTTTTCAGAAGATTTTAATTGTCTTTGTCCTTAACTCTTCGAGTAGCAGCATAATTTCATGGCAGACCGCGGCAATTTATTGGAATTTCTTGCAATATCGCTGCTCTCGATAAAAGTACTATAACTATGTACTATAACTAACTATATAACTACTATAGAAGTCATAAAAAAATAACTTTTTAATGTTTGCATTGAAATTTAGTTAATAGGATATTGAAATCTCATTTCGTTAAACAATTAGATAATTATAAATAAAAATGAGAAAGTCGAAAAAGTGAAAAAAACTCGGCATTTCTAACTTGTACTTGTCTTACGGAAAAATACGGAAACCTATTTAGAAATTGTAAATACTATCGTGATCTTTATTAGATTCTCTATCAAAGGCAATATTTCGTTTTTCTTATTTACGTACAAAACTATTTAGATATTAGCTCATAAAACCAATAAAAATTTTGAGATTTCTTGGAAAAAAAAAATGTTTGACAATGGAATTTTACCAGAAATATCCGCGAAATGACGCGAGAAATTATTTTAGCGGGCGTCTATGTATCTGTGGTAATAATGAGATATTTGGAATGCATTTTAGGATGCGTTCGAATTAGAAAATAATATTAATGTGCGCTCCGGGAGCAACCCGCCAAATTTGGTCGTTACGTAGTCAAAGGGTTGTCGTTGACTTTCATCCCATAGAAGAATGCAAGAATCGTCATAAATCCCTGGGGTAGCGGGTTCGCCTGCGGCAATTGATGCTTGCCTAAATTAGTTTTATATCTCCCGCAAAATTTTAATTTGTATAAGGTTTGGTATGACTTTGGTTTATTGTCAAGTAACCCACCCCCTCTTTAGCTCCTATATTTAATTTTAATTAATGTGTTGACAAAAGCCCAATAAAACACGACTACCCAATACACAAAATTAAAAAAAACTGACTACAAAACGTTTTATAACTGCAGCCGCCATATCATGGTGATACTTAGACCGGGCTATTATACTAGAATGCGTATACAAATTCAAATATCTACAGTTACTGTGCGTTAAATCTTCACAGGTTAAATTCTTTTTCAAACAAATTTTATTCTATACATACTCTTAGGTACCGCCACAGCTGCCATAAATATAAACTTCCTTGTCGTAAAAGCTGCCTTTTGAAAAAAAATAAGTTTTGTCCGCGTAAATGTTTTCTCTTTTATTATATATTTTATGAGGAAAAGGTTTCTAATATTGATGGAAACGGCGCTAAGGCCGTCATTTGTGATTTCATGACACATTAATCTTGCCCTTGGGGAATATGCCTTTATTTTGGTCCTTTATTTTTACTTGAGAAATAGAGGACTGGCTGATGACTGAAGTGACGACTTGGCTGATAATCCAGGTAACAAATAATTGTCAACTACAACGAACCCGTCACCTCAGGAAGTTTTAACGATTAGTCATTCTATCTCCCGTAAAGTGAGCGCAGAAGACTCGGACAAAACAGTCCACCGTCAAGCTCCGCCACATGCCCGTAAGAGGTCGTCCGAACCTAGAAATTTTACGCAGAGACCCTAACTACGTGGGAATGTCCTTTTTTAATAAACTGCCACAAAACCTAAAAGACCTAATATGTAGGGAAAAGAAAATATTAGTTTCCTATTCGGAAGTCAGAAAGCTACTAATTTATAAGGAATTATATGACATAAATGAATTTTAATTATATTTTAATTTTAATAATCTTTAATAATCATTTTAATGACAAAAATGAATTTTAATAATTAATAATAATAAATTTTAATAATAATCTTCTAGACTATAAATACCACTTGTTCAAGTATGCGTATATAATCTAACAAACATGACTTCCATCTATATTTTTTATCTACAAATTGAACTCTGTCTCTATCGTTATTAATTTATATCTGTATATGACGTATATAATTTACGAAGTGAACTTTAGAACTGAACGGAAATGAAATCACGAAGGAATTAAATTGTAAATAATATTAAATGTACCTAACACCTAGTTTTAGTTTCGACAATCTGTAAAGATTTTTTGAAATAAAAGAATTGAATTGAATTGAATTGAGGTTAACGCCTTAACCGCGAGATAAACCCAGCGGGCTCACACGCAAGCCCTTGCGTCCAAATGCGACCATATTACACCGGTCTCTCGATTGGTTACTAGTTCGAGGTCGCTTGCGCGGTCCTCCAAACGAAATCTACCGCGGACCACGGCATCCTTTGCCCGGCTGTTCACCCAGGATCGGGTAGTCGATGGTCGTTTCAAGAGGTCGCCGTAAGGTTCGCAACCACCCCCGCTCTATAGGAAACAGTACTGCTTCCAGACTCCCCCGACTTTTAATCAGAGTGCACAATCGATTGGCTTATGCCGCACGGTACGCAGACCGTCCAGGAGCGCCAGAAGGTTGACTCCTAGGGGAAACTATCCCTAAGACCAGAGTCCTGCTCAGGCTCGCACTTCCTGCGTGGAGGCCGCCGGATGGGTGTTGACCCGTGAGTGTGACCAACGCTGAACAGAATGGGTGTTCGTGGCCAACTCAGCAAAGCCCATTAGCTCCCAACGTTTTACTAAAGCACATAAAACGTTTTATTTCAAGGAAATACTCGCGGTTTGTTTAGTTTATATTTCAAAAATTCGCGGGCTTACGTGGGCGAGGATAGTGTCAATAGACGCAATAGTTCGTGCTAATTTTAGTCACCATAGAGCCTTTCACAGGTGTGCACGTTTTATGAAAACAATAATTCTGTGACGAATGTGAGGCGAACTCACTTCGGCTTACAAAACATTAAGGTTCGGCTCATTAAGGCTCACAAAACGGCGGCGGCTCACAAAACATTAAGGTTCGAACTCACTTCGGCTTACAAACACTTCGGCTTACAAAACATCACCCAGCTCAAACACTATTCTAAAATGGATTACAATGTTTGAGGCAATCGGGTCTACATTGACAATAAATAATGACGGCCACCCGAAGTCAGCGCGGATGCCAGAAACTATTCGGCGTGTTAGCGAATCTGTGAGAAAAAATCCGCAACAATCGACTCGCAAGAGAAGTCAAGCCTTAAATATCAAGAGGACTATACAGCTCTTCGAAAATGTCAAGGTCACAATTCCAGCACCTAGTTTCAGCAGGATGGGGCCACCAGCCACTCTGCTACAGTGTCCAAAGACTTTTGAAACAGATGTTTCCTGGGAAAGTCATGTCAAGGAGAGGAGACATTAAAAATTCCCCACGGAGCCCAGATCTCACAACAAACGATTATATTTTGTGGGATACCTTAAATCAAGGGTTTATGAAGATAATCCTCTAACAACAGATCAGCTAAAACAACATGCAAATCTACGCTATTCCGAGAGCAACTTGCCAACGTGCTGTTGAGAATCTAAGGTCAACGACTACCCCCGCTCTATAGGGAACAGTTATACTGTTTCCAGACCTCCGACTGTTATTCAGAATGCACAATCGATTGGCTTACGCCGAGCGGTGAGCAAACCGTCTAGGAGCGCCAGAAAGTCGAATCCTGGGGGAAACTAGTCCAGAGTCCTACCCGGGCTCGCACTTCATGCATGGAGGCCGCCGGATAGGTGTTGACCCGTGAGTGTGACCGACCCCGAACAAATGGGCTTCGTGGCCAACTCAGCAAGGGCCCATTAGCTATAAAGTAGTGCAATAAAATTCCCCACAAATAGTCTTTGTTTTGGCGTAAAACCTGAAATTTTCAGAAATATGAATAAAAATACTTGTTTACACTAAGGCGAACTAAGATACACTGAAGTCCAAGATTGCTGGCAGTACTACCCTACAGATGCGTTACCATCTGAAATTACATGCACGTAGTCCGGGTAAAGCCTAATAATATTGTAGGTCTTATGTGCTACCAACACTAAGTTTATTTAAAAGTAAGTATATTGTTTAATTAACATTATACGTCAAACATTTATAAAACTCTGCCAAGTGTTTGCTACCACTGCTTTTTCTAAATAAAATAAATACCTACTACCTAAAAACTGTCTTGAGTCATTCTAGCTTACCTTTGGAATTTCACGACACGCATTTGAGAAGCTACAATCTTTTTTTCGAAAAATATTGCGCAACCATAAAAATATCGACTTTAGGCAGGTTATCTGCTAGACCTTTTTCTAAACTTCTTCCATATTTTTTGTCCGTCACTACTAACAGTTCGTTTACTAAATAATTAAAAACTAGTAAGCTAAACGTGCAATTAATAATAGTTTTAATGTATTATAGGTTAACGTTCACGTCTATTTAATAGACCGAATTTCCACCAGGCACGCGCCGCGCGATGCCGCGGAGTGACGTCACAGTACGAAATCCTGGGCCGCGTAAATTTGAAAAATGGGCGAAACTTGACGACGTCCTAACTTAGGTAATACTGCATCAATTTCGATGAAACAAAAACTATTGTAACATATATAGGCTTCATATTACATGCATTTTATTGTTATATCCATGGCCTCAGAAAATTTGACCACATCACGGAATACAGAGAGAAGTTTCATTGGCTGTCGACCCAGGAGAAAAGAGACTTGCGAGTTCTTTGTATGCTTTTCAAGATCTTGGATGGCGTCGCTCCCAATTATCTTACCGGCAGATTTACTGTACTACCGGCTCATACCCCCCCCCCCCCGGAGATCAAAAGACAACCTGTTACATTCTATCACTTGTCACAGCACTGACTTCTTCTCATTGTCTTTCACCGTTCATGGAGCCCGTCTTTGGAATGCCGAAAAATGTGAAAACCCCGCCAAACATAACAAGTTTTAAAAACAGACTCAGAGAGCTTGTGAAATCTTCCAGATAAATACCCTTTCCCCTCCCATTCCCCTCCTTTTTAGACATTAGCTTCCTTATAGGTGTTAGATTATTTTGGTGTGTCACATCCTGTGCCCACAAAGAGTTAGGTATATATTTCTTTCTATCCTCTTTTATTTTATTTGTCATACTCTCTATATAGGTTAAGTTATGTAGTCTACTCGCAAATAATGTTCATACAATAGTATAGGTTAGCTCTGTGTCATCCGCGAATCGACCGCAGAGCGCACGAGCAACGGCCGTCAAGCTTGCGGGTGACGGTTCTACTAGTAGCCCGTAGACGCTGCGGCCCCTGCGATTTAACCGCTCCCGCCGCGGGCAAAAATCGCGCCGTGCAAATTGTGACTCATTTTTAGATACATATCTGCATTCGACGGAAACCGCAAGCACGCAACCGCACCGTGAGTTGCAAGTCTTTAACATAAGGGGCTCTCTAGACGATCAAGCATCCTTGTCAAGCATCGCGTCGCGGGCTGGGAGGGGATTGTAAACCGCAGGAAATATGCAAATATATATTTTATTAAATATTTACTAAAAATGCCTAATATTGTAGTTTATACCAGGGAATCACGCCATTCATCAATCAATTACGTCTAATTAAGCTGACTCCCTGGTATACAAATACAAAATTAGGCATTTTTGATAAATATAAAAATATATATTTGCATATATAAGCGGTTTACGATCTCCCCAGCCCGCGACGCGATGCTTGACAAGCATGGTTGATCGTCTAGAGAGCCTCTAACAGGGCTAGCACACCGCGTGAAAGACGTGAAGCAAGAGCCAGCCGGCGCTTGAAAAGTTAAAATATATTTCTCAGCAAATTAAATTATTTTCAATAATAAATCTTTCATTATTAACCTATATTGCACAAGTTACATCAATAAATAATATGAAATTGCCGAATTATGCGTACTTTATTTATTACAATTGTACAACATTCAGGACAATGGCTCCATCTATCATAAGCGCTTAGAAACGTCACAAAATATTGCCACTTTAGCGAGGACGCAAACCATTCGCTCGACGAATCGTTAGTAGCTTTGAGGAATGCGTCGTAGTAGATGTCGTATGTTGATAGATGGCGGTATTGCTGCTGTTGTTATAATCTGTTACTTTTACGAATAAAATCACAAGTAAACTCACTGTATGCGTTCGTCATTTTATCTACTGAAGAAGTGAAGAAAGTGAAGACACTTACCTGAAACGAAAGAAAATACAATGTTTATTAATTTTGCCATATATTTCTAAGAATTTTTATAAGGAAGCTATCATATCTATATTTTTGTCGTTATTTGAACAATATTTAGATTTCTTAAAAGTTTACCTTTAAAAAAATCGGAGAGATGATTTATTAATTTAAGTTTCCAATCTGGTAGTTTAAAATTATGGGTACGCATTTTTGATTTAAAAATTTATTGAAAATAAGTATATTTTTGCGATCCCGATCTGGATACAAATTCAAGCAGCAATTTATTAAATATATTTTAAATAATAATAATAATGCAATATTTAAGAGAAAGTAGTATGAAAAGTATGTCTCACAAACTACTCAACTAGCATAATGCCCGTACTAAGGTAGATTCTTTTCTTTTGCAATAAAATGCGCACGTAATTTTATACTGCAATTTTATGGCAATGCAAAATGCAAAATCTACGGTAATGTTTTACATGTTTATATAATATCATTCATATATTATACTATATATTATACATATGTATAGGTATATTAGTTTCTAGTTTAGTTCAGATGCGCTCAGATAATTTATTGATAATGGGCTCGATTGCGTTTCTTCATGAACTAAAATCGGAAATTAGTCCGTGTGAACGAGACAGGGCAATACGCTAGAGCGGAGTGTGAGATGACCGGTTGTCACTTTTTCGCATTAAAACTGCCCGCCAAGGTCAAATCTTACACCGCACGAAATATGCTCGAATTTATTCGGACGAGTATAAGTTCGGCAGGTAGTATTTATCGATGATCGTTCGTTTCATATTCCGCTCTAACGTAATGCTCTGTCTCGTTCGCTTGGACTAATTTTAGTTTTAGTTCACAAAGAAACGCAATCGGACCCAATAAGCAATATATAAATCAATGTAGGTAAATTCTTAAAGCCTTAAAACTTATAAATAGGATAGAAAACGAATTTACCGCGTGAAATTTGTAGGACCCGACGTTTCGGTGACGTTGCAGCCGCCGTTGTCTAGGGTAGACAACGGCGGCTGCAACGTCACCGAAACGTCGGGTCCTACAAATTTCACGCGGTAAATTCGTTTTCTATCCTATTTATAATGTCAAACAACCGCGATAGTCTTCGGCCTTAAAACTTATTGTACTAATACCTACTAATCAAATTATATATTTTAATCATGGTTGCGAGATGGTCCAGTAAGACTAGACAGACAGGCCTAGGGCTAGTTAGGCGGCATTGATCTGAGGAAAGACTGGGCTGCGGTACTCCCTTTTTTGCTACTATTACTCTTTTGCTATATTAACCACTTTATGGCGCACAAAGGTATGTTAAAAAAACCATAATTAGAAAACCATTTAGATTTCCTAGTAATTTACTATTTAAGGAGTTCAATGTTTTAAGCGTTAGGTTATTGTATGCTAATAATATTTTAATTCGTTACGAAAACCACACAACCAAAGGAAAAACTATCATTAGCAACTAGGTGAGCAGCTGGAGATTTTATGAACGTCGCATTTATGAGAACAGCTTTTGGGCAAAGAAATTTCACATTCATTGGGCCAAAAATGTATAACTTCCTCCTGGTCCATCTAAAAGAGACATCCACTCAGCAAGTATTCGAAAAAGATTTAAAGAAATGGCTGCTCGAAGACGGTAATACCCTGCTTTTGATTTTTTTGATAAATGCTTTTGTTTTTTTTATATAATCGATTAAATATTTTATTATTTAATTTATATATTAATTTTACAACTATTTCATTACGTTTATGATTACTTTTTATGACTATTTTTAATTATTTTAGTTGCCATTATGTCGTTGTTTTTTTTCCTATTCTTAATTTTTAAGATTTAACCTATATGAATTTCTGTCATTGTGATTATTTTACGACTATTTTTATAACTATGACTATTCCACGCCTTAGGAGTACGTGAAAGTCTGAAAGTTTTTTTATAGATTTTAGTTATTTTTAGGGATTTTTTTGTGATTTTGAATTTTTCACGTCTAAACTCCATGTTTTATTTTAATTTTAACAGTGTATTAAATAAAAAACCCGTAGCCATTTATATTTAAAAAAATATTTCATTTATTTTTTTGTTATTTATTTTTTTACGTATTTACATGTACTTATTTCTTCTACGTATTCAACTACACTATGATTATGGAATATCCGCCCAAGCAAAAGCTTTGCTTAGTTAGGCGACATTGGACAAAGGAAATCATTTAATGATTGAGTATAATTTCTTGCTGTGTTTCATTTATATGATATTTTATTTGATATTTCTTAATTGTAACTTAATCTTAATATTTTTGTAATGTGCTTAAATTAAATTTGAAAAATTACAACGGAGCTTCTAGTAATAACGTTATAATGTACTGTACTTTAAGAAATGCGTACCTATTTTTAAAAATAAATAAATAAATCAGATTAAGCGTTTGGACGCTATCGCGGAGGAATACAAACACACGCAAACAGACTTTAATATTGAAATGGTATTAATTTTAACACCCTGAGAAAATATTTATTTCCTTCTTCCTCTCAAAAAAATGTTTTGCTGGTTCACAATACTTTCCCTCCTGGTCGGATGGCGAACTGGGAAAGTGAAATAATGATATCGAAAAGTGAAAGTAAAATAGTGATATCGAAAAGTGAAAGTGAAATAGTGATATCGAAAAGTAAAAGTGAAGTAGTGATATCGAAAAGTAAAAAGGAAATAGTGATATCGAAAAGCGAAAGTGAAATAATGATATCGAAAAAAGGATGTCTTCTATAGAAAAATGGTAAACGGAACCGTAAATGCAAAGGCAAGCACAGATTATTTTTTGGGACCTATGTGGCAACCCTAGATTTAATGAGATCAATAAGTACTTGAATATATACTCAAATTACTTATTTACGTTAAATTTACACATTCTTGAAGGAAAAAATATAGGAGGTACAAATTTCTAACTCTAACATGTAACTTCATGCATTTTACAAAAAATTGGTTGTGTCACCCCAAGAATTTCCTGGCAAGCGGACAAACCCCCTCCTCTCACTAAACCCCTAACCCCCACCAACCCCCCTCCACCCCGCCAACTCCCCTCCCCCCTCCAAATAGTGATTGTGTCAAGTGACTATGATAGCAAAAGTAGGATATTTTTTTTCTTCTAATATTTCTGTGGTAATAGAATGGTATTTTTCGAAAAATGATGCAGTATTTTTTAAAATACAGCGGCACTTACAATTTTTTTGCGTCGCTTTTATACAAGATATTCCAACCGAAATTTCACGACGTCATTTCGGTCCAACAAGGCATCTGTGTACCGAATTTCAATTCTCTAACTGCAATACTTCGAGTTTGAAGTATGACTAGCGCGCCCTCTGGTAGACCGATTTCAACTACAATCTTTTCAATTCTTGCCATGACCGATTTATGCCTATGTATGCCAGAAACTGTTATGACATGGTATGCCAGAAACTGTTGCCAGTGATCCTATTTTAATGTCGCCTAACTAGGCAATAGTCTGTTCTAAGGCAGACATTTAAATTGATGTAAATATATTATGATCCAATATATAAAGAAAGTAGGTAATACAGAATATAGAAAATTTGGGAAAAATTACACACTAATAATTATTATTAACACACTAATAATTACCATCACTCTATCGCTTGAAGTTATTGAACTGAGTTTTAAAAGAATAAACCTTTAATATAAAATCAATATTGTTTTACCATTTACAAAACTAAACTCAGCAAGGCAAAATACAAAATATTCCGAGCTATATTGTTTCAACAACAGGAAAGTTTAAAAATAATTCACGTGGAAAGTTTCTTTAAAAAGTTTACTAAAGGAGTTCCTTTATGCTTCTTATTCGCTCGAAGACTTCGTTAATTTTAAGAATACTAGTAGAAAGGGTATAATTTAATGGATAATTAATTGTATAAAGGGTATAGTATAATTTAACTGTTGGGCATTTGAACATTTATTAACCCTCCGTGTACGAGGTGGGCTAAAACACACCCCAGCTGTTAAAAACTCTTAAGCAATAATTCTTAAACAATAAAGACGCACGGTCCGTTTTCTCAGTAGCTGCAAATGCGATGTTGCAGTTCCGATCAGTGCAATTCATTCAGTCCGGCATCAGTCTCAGAGAGCGTGACACGTGGGTAAAGTACGCGTGGGTATCACACACCTCACCTTGTATAAGTTCTTTCTATGAGTTCTAAGAAAAGACAAAGAAAAAGTTTAGTTTTCTTTATATATTTTTAATAAAAGTCTATTAAAACGTATAAATGAATACTTGTTTTACCTAAAACGTTATACATTATAAGTTTTCTATTAGTAACTGTTATGATGCATTAATTTGTTTATTTTATTTCAATTTATTTTCGGGGTATGTCAAACCTAGTATGGCATGCGAGATTTAGTCACCATTTAGTATTCGGAGGGTTAATATAGACTCAGACATAACCTATTCCGATTTTATTATATATATATTTTCTGCTATTTTTTTGCAGTAGTTTAAATTACTTTAATTTTTAATACATAATATTACCCTGAATGTTTGTGCATTCTGACTGACAGACAGGGGAGCCTGGGAACAGTACAGTAACAGTTATCTGGTTGCAACTAGTAGTAAGGGCGCGAGCGTCGACCCGCTGGTCGACTTACCTGGCTATCTTGCGGTAAGGCGTTGGCTTCATACGAGCATGTGGCGGAACTTGACGGTGGACTGTTTTGTCTTTCTGTGCTCACCTCACGGGATACGGAACGATCAATATCGTTAAACTTCCTGAGGTGACGGGTTCGGCCGTTGCAGTCGACAGCTCTAGTTAATACGAAAGTCTGAATACTTTCAGGGCTGCTCTATAGTAATTTACCTGTACTACTTGATTATTATGCACTAGGAGCGCATGCGCTACAAGGAGCTTTCCATATTATTATACGCGCTACAAAGAGCTCTAGACAATATTACGGTCGACCTTGCAAGGTGTCGTGGCTACACCGCAGCACCGTAGTAAATACCTCAAATCCGGCACGCGATTTACGGTTTTGCGAACGACGCCTGAAGGGGCAATTTCGCATATTGCCTAGCGCTGCTTTCCCGCGGCGACGACGTCATAGCCGTAAATATCTAATACTACTAGACGAGCGGCTTAGCAGGGATGGGTGAGGAAATAGAAACAACACCTATATTCCAGGGGGTTATTGACTAGACAGGAGCTCATGTGTACATCTTTGATATCGAGGAGTCGGCGAATAAAACGATCTAAAAGAGTTGAACTCAATTTTACAGGATAGGCAAAAAGCTAAATAGCATTCATCCACTTGTGTATTGGTATAATATGTTTTTTTTAGATGATACCTTCGCTGATTTGTATAAGATCTAGCATTCGTAAGAAAGTTTTCATTGCAAGAATAGGACATAAAAAAAAACAAATTTTCGTTTAGATAGCTTTGATTGAAACCGGAATATTTAGATCGTTTTGATCGCAGCCGTATTTATAAATTATACCGTTTTGATTGCTACTGGTGTTAAAGAAACAGGCAATTAAAAATTAAAACATTTAGGCTATTTCTTTTGTATTTTTATATTTTTACATTTTTAATCCTAATCTATTAAATCCTTATTTATGTAATTAAGATGTTAAAATTTCCTTAAATAATGAATATGTTTTCTTAGTACCACATGAAATTTTTTAATCATAAACACCAAACCTATTTGAACAGTAACTCACTTTACCGAAACTATGCTCAAACGTGAATGTTGCCATATGTAAATTAGGGATACCACAACAAAAACAAGAAAAGGTGCCAAAAAAAATATATTTAGACCGTTTTAAAGAAAACATTTTTATGTGCTATGATTAAGTAAAGATCAAATTTTGAAAGAAATTTATTTTAATTTCAAATAATCCTTTTTAAATAGCGATAGATCGTTTAACGAAATTGGTGACTCTTGCCTCGTTTTTCTAAGGTTTCTAAATCGTTTTAGTAGTAATTAGTTTTACCAATCGATAGAACGGCCCAAGGCGTACAGATTTAAAAAAACATGTTCGGGTCCAAAACCGAATTAGATCGTTTTGTTCGCCGACTCCTCAATATAATATACATAAGTGGGTATATATTACAGCAGTAAAATATTTTTTAAATGTATTTGGGTAGTATTATGTATTCTATTCCAAATTTATATGCGTAGAATTTTCTAACTGTAATTCAATGAAAGATTTCTTATGAAAAGGGTATTTTTATTGTTGTAGAAAAAATTGGTAAAATATCAATTTACCGACTTACCCGCCTACGAGGAAGTAAAGTATTGTGAACGCGGAATATTTTTTTCGAGATGAAGACGGTTATATATTATAATTTTGACCCCCCCCCCCCTCCTCCCCATCCACTACCCCTTCAAGACGATTAAGAGTATTTATAGACTGAAATCTGTCTGTGTGCCTATCGCTATTTACTCCTCCATGATAGAGCCCAAACACTTCATCCGATTAAGCTGAAATTTGGTATGAAAGCATCATTTGGTTATGGCAGGAGTTCAATTGTGGTTAAAATCGGTCTACTTTAGGACGCGCTAGTCATACTTGAATCTCGATAGTAAATTTCGATATGAATATTGGACTTAGAGACATGAAATTTAGTAAACAGGTGCCTTGTTAAGATTAAAAAAAGTTGATAATAATAAACACTGAATTAGAAAAAACGGTCCTCAATTAAAAATATATTTATGTGACGCATTTCTATCGTGGTTTCGTAGCAAATCACTGCAGGCGTATAAGCGATACCGAAAGGCACTCGAGTAAACTGATACTGCCCGTTGATTTCCTTTGATGAAGGATCGCAGAGAGACTCGCTCCTTAGTGGAGAACCTGAAAGCAATGATGCCCGTTTCCAATTTAGATCTGCTTACTTGTCAACAATAGATTTCTCGCGCGGGTGATGTGTCACCCAGGGTGTAAAATTGTTGAATACTTTTCAAATACAACTAAATATAGTGCTGCGTTCTCAGGTATTCCTAGAATATAAACCGTGCTCCCGGTCAGTAGCGCGCCAGTCGACAACTAGGGCTGTCTCTTAGAGATATTATTTTGATTGTGATCTATTTTAATATTCATATGTATAGATAATCTAGTAGTTAAATTATTGACTACCTATGTATGTTCAGTAAAGAGTAGTAACGGGACTTACTACCTAACAAGATTATTTTGACACCTCCAAGAGTGCTTTTTGGGCGGTCAATTGTACACGACGAAAATGTAATGTAATGTAAAAGTGGTTGGTAAGTCGCTGGCACTACGTTGTAGGATGACGCCAAGTCGAATAGAAAATTTTAATTAGCCAAAATGACATATTTTTCTGACAGACTTCAATAACGTGCGTACATCCTAAAGAAATATCTACGACTACTGACTGCCTGTAAACAGCATGCGTTAGTTGTCTACGCCAGCACTGACGTCTATAACTAACTTAATGTAAATCTACAGTAACGTTCGTGGGCGACACATATTGTGCGCGAAATACACGTATGTCCAGACCACCACATCACTATGTACCCTACGATGATAATGTGACTGAATAGTAACAAACTGTTTATCAACTCGAAATAAACAAAAAGAAGCCCATAGTGAATACGAGATTTGCACAAAGGCATTACGCGTTTCTTGCACCTCGTCTGTATGATTGCTTCTGCTCTTTCTTGGTGGAGGCTAAAGTGCAGAGTTTAATCGGCAGATTGACTTGACTCTGAAGAAATATATTATCAAGTGGCTCATGACGATAAGTAGAAGCCAGTGAGAAGAAATCGTGACTCACATCCTGACTTAGGCCATATTTGACAAATCTGTCACTTGATAATTGATAAGAAATATATTTCAGTTGATTATGTTTAAAATAAATAAATAATATTCTATTAATTAAATAGATTTACAATTCTATATGTGCATAGTAAGGAACCTTTTTAGGCTACTTAATTTATTGGTTATCTAGTTGTTTATTTATTTATTGATTTATTTATTTACTTATTTATAAATTGAAATATTTTCTTTTTCCTTATTTAATATTAGTTATTTGTTTATATATTTATATACTTTATTAACCTTACAAAAATTAAGAATGAATGAGCGATCGGAATGAATGTATGAAAAATAAATAAATAAAAGTGAAGCCACTATATCTTAAATACTATCACACCAGAACAGATATACAATCAGTGGGGTTATAAAATCTACACAAATGTAATCTTATCTGATTCGCAAAGAATGAAAAATTTTACAATTACATGATTATTTTGCTAAAATACTATATTTCTAAGAATTCAAAACTGTTTGATCGCATCAGTTCAGTTTCGTTCAAAATTAAAACAAATAAAACTATTTATAACATATTGGATTAAAAAATAAAGTTGATTCTTGGTATTACTTCTTGGTTTAAATAAACTTTGCTACAAAAACATATATCGCAATGGGTGACATACGTGCCCCGCGCGAGCACTAAAGGAGTATTTCAAGGTGCGAGTACTCTAGTGTTAAGTATATTTTAAAACGAGCGCTCTGATATTGCTGCACTCTTTACATACCATTATTCCAGTTCTTCTTGTTCCGAAACTTCTCGTTACGATTTAACCCTGGCGGAGAAGTAAGTAATCATTGCTTCCAGCTTTTGCTTTACCGTCAAGCACTCGTTCCTTGCTTTGAGTTAATTTACAGACATTTTCTTGCACTCTGCATTTCTTAAATTTTGCATATTTCTTGCATTCTGCATTTCCATTTCTTGGTTCCATTATTATTTTTTGGTTCCATCATTGCCCTTTTTGATTATCGGAAATTGAATATTATTATTACTATTAATGATTTGTTACTATTCCTATTTTATTAATTATTTTTATTACCGTCTGTGTGATAATTTGTGAAATTGTCAAATAATTCTGATTGATTATTAGTACTATTGACCATATGATAATTTGTGAAATTATTTAAGAATTTTGATTGGAAATATCGATTTTTTTGTTATTCTATATAACCTAAAAGATCTGCGTTTGAATATTCAATATTCATATTAATATACCTTATAATGTAGGTGTCTATACACATATTATAGCAGTAGTTTCTGTTTATTTTGCCTTTAATAAGTGGAGGTAAAATAATGTTATGCAACTGTTGATAGTCTGCATATTTAACAATCCATCGAGAGTGTATAAGCCCGGCCAAATTTCGGTAGAATACCCACAAATACATTAAAGGACTGAAAATAATAATTAGTTCGGTTTATGAGAATCCTATGTTCCATTAGTCAGCTCGCAATTATTATTCTGACTAGTAATTTGGCAAATTTACTGTTGTTACGTAAATGTGTAATCATACTTTTTATGATTGAGAAGACCGGAGAGATATTGGTCTCGATTGCGTTTCTCTTGAGCTAAAATAGGAAATTAGTGCATGTGAACGGGACAGAGCAGTAGGTATGTCAGAGCGGAATGTGAAATGAACGGTTGTTACTTTTCCGCATTAAAACTACCCACCGAATATAAAGCACCTAAAGATAACACCGCACGAAAAGTGTTCAAACTTATTCGGGCGTCTATAAGCTCGACAGGTAGTTTTAGTGCGGGAAAAACGACGATAGTTCATTTCATATTCCGTTCTAACGTCTCGTTCGGTTGAATTAAGTTCCTATTTTAGTTCACGAAGAAACGAAATCGGGCCCATTTTGTACAATTAAACGTACGAATATAGGTAAAAATATAAATAAGAAGGCCTTCTAAACGGATTTAAATTACATGAAATTTTCGTCGTGTCCAATTGACGGCTAAAAACCGCTCTTGGACATGTCAAAATGATTGGGTTAGGTAGTAAGTCTCGTTACTACTCTTTACTGAACATACATAGGTAGTCAAGAATGAACTACTAGATAGTCAAACTATAAATATAAATAATAAAAATAGAAGCCCAATATTTGAAGTAGTTAGTATTTCGAAAAGATACGTAGTTAAATTATTCATCGTAATATTCAAATTGTCAGCAAAATGTAAAAGTACAGGTACAAGTACAACAGTACAAGTACAGGTAAGACCATATAAAATAATCAGACAATGAGGCTCTACTTTTTTAAATAATTTAAATGTGCACAATATTTGAAAAATCATGGCCCTCAAGTTCGGTCAGATTATAGAAAGGGTGACCTATCAGCATCTCCTTGATGTTTTTTTTTATTTTATGTCCTTCAGCTGTTTAAATTTTGTAGGAAGTAGATTATAGAATTTAATGCTAAGGTACAAGTAACTTTTCTGTACTTTTGCCAGTCGTATTCGGGGTAGGCATAAAAGGAAGCTACCGCGGGTATGATGCGAGTGAATGTATGCATTAATTGCAGTTTCTGCCAGGTGCTGTCTAGCATACATTTAATACTGTTAAATGAACGCCGAATACATAGTCATTACCCTTGCCTTACTGACACATTCTTTGCATGAGGTCCTAGTCGTTACCTGATACATGCTGCGCAGTGCTCTTATTTGCAAAAGAAAGATTCTTTTACTGGTTGCGGCATTTCCCCAAAATAGTAGTCCATAAGTCATTAATGAGTTAAAATACGCAAGGTACTGATTTGGCTGCCGCAAAACCACAAAGACGTTTTTTTTAATATCGAGTATATCGAGCTGCATAGCTTACTAGCTAATTGTTGGATGTGCGCATTCCATTGTAATTTACCGTTAATTCTTAATCCTATGTAATCCTCGAGGTAAACCTCGAGAAATAATTTAATAATGTTTGATTACTCATTATAAATATTATAGTCGTTTTATATATATGATTATTGAGCATTTATCTTTTATTTCGTCTGACTTTGATTATTATTAGTATTATGGTTACATTAGATTACTTGTTGCAGTAGTTTTAAGCTATGATGTCTTTGCTGTGTTCTAATTATTTGTTTTATTTATATTTTTGATTACTTGCGATTTAAACTTTTATAATTATGACATAACCAACTGTATTTGCAATTTTGTATTAATAAAATACTATTAATTATTGACTATTTATCAGGGTGAGGAGAATCGCGGTCATGCTCGCCTGCGTTCCCTATAAAACAGGGCACTCAAAAAGAACAAGAGTTACTATCCCCTTCATCAATATGTATACAAAACCGCCAATGCGGACCGCTATCTAACTGCTTCTGTTCGAGTAGGTTATTCATCCCCCGAAACCGTAGGGAATCGTAAATTGGGAATATGCCGATTGGATATCTCTCTACATATACAGTGATCCTTGTACCAATATGGTGAATAGCCACCTCTTGCGTTTTTCATAATCCCAGTAATCGTCACCCACGCCAACACCCTGAAGGATCACTATTGTGATTACGTCATTTTCGTTTATAGCTAGCCATCAAATATATCTTGAAACGATGCAGACGCTTAGATGAAACGGAATAATACCAATGTAATAAATTAATAATAGTACATACACATATTTAAAAACAAGCATTTATTAAAATGCTCTGTCCTGAGCCAACCCTGGATGCTATCTCATAGTAGAACTTAGAACGGGCTATCATAATTAAACGCGTATACAAAATTTCGTATTTGTACTGTTGACCGTTGAGGAGTCCCCTCGTCAGGAGCCAACCCTGGGTGCAGCAGCTATGTCATGGTGAAACTTAGAACGGGCTATCACAATTAAATACGTATACAAAATAATGTGTCCGTGCTGTTGACCGTTGAGGAGTTCCCTCGTCGAGAGCCAATCCCGGGTGCAAAATCAGGTCATGCTTACAATAAAAATGCATTGTCATCAACACTGCAAAAATACGTAAAATTTTAACTCCATGGGATAATAGGAAGTGGTTATAATTCTGCTTGCAAGATTTGACCTTAACAAACATTTCACAAACATTGCAAGGTAAATAAAAGCTTGTAATGAAGTAAGATTACCCTTTAATATTTTTCCTAATATACAGGGTTGCGCAGGAAAAGGAAATTTCGAAGTTACGAAATTTGCACGAATACACACTGGAAAAATATATTTCATTGACGAAAATGCATGTATACAGTATGCCATATATATTTTCAATAATAAATGTCACAAACAGTCTCTTATTTTTTTCAGTAATTCTTTCAGTATTCTTTGTACGCTTTGTCGCCCAATCTCTAGCCTAGATAGGTACATGTTGTCGAACGGAGCGGCGAGGGTTCCTTTCAATGAAAACTCAAACAGCTGCAATGTTATCTGTGGTACGTACCGTTCGAACGACACCGGAAGGATTTTTTGACAAACCTGAACAATTATAAATAGGATGTTGTCAATCCGTTGTTTTGCGGGTAGGCCGCAAAACAACGGATTGACAGCTCTTCAGTCTACCCTGGACAACGGCGGCTGCAACGTCACCGAAACGTCGGGTGCTACAAATTTCACGCGGTAAATTCGTTTTCTATCCCATTTATAATGTCAAACAACCGCGATAGTCTTCGAAACCTGAACAAGTTTCTTCAAAATTACGCAACCATGTTGTAATCGCATGAGCAGACACGCCCATGACAACCTAGCTGGTAATACTATAGAAATACCTTTTGCACAGATGCGACAATGCTCTTGTAAAATGCCCTCACAGCGATAGCACGTTTTTAACACCACTCCAATGCTCCATGATTACATTGTTTACGCGTTTACAACAGATACGCATCGGTTTCTAACAACGAGAAAGTATTATAATCCATCCATCCATAGTTTTATTTATTTATTTAAATCTAAAATAAAAATTTACAATGTTGACATAAATAACACAGTTTAAAAAAGAGCAAATACTTAGTCATTGTTTGTGAAGCAAAGAAAGTACAGATTTGATGGATTTTATCAGCTCCACTAGACTACAGTCTGTTCTGGAGTGATACCACACTTATATTTGTTACATAGTACAATTTTATTAAATTTTCGGTTATAATAAAAAATAAAAAAATTTAGCAACATAATTAAGAAAATTTGAAGAAAAAGACATCCAATATTAGTTAGTAAAGCGGTAATAATAAAAGGATAAAAGGGTAATTACCTACATAGGCATTATAATATATAGATATATTTATAAATAAATACACACTTATACATATAACAAATATATATACACATACACACACATACATATATACAAAATGTATCTACCTATATTCAATATATACTTTATATATACTTACATAATAATATATAAATAAACAAAAATAAATCATTGCCAAAACTTTTCTTTTTTATTATTTTAAGACGCAATTTCCATGAGCTGCCTTTCGCATTCGCCTCTACTTTTTCCACGTAACCATTTTGTGACCTCAGCTTTGAAAGCGGTACTGGTTCTCAGCTTCTGCCCTTCGGTGAGTGTAGCAAGGAATGCATCATACATCCGAGGGGCCAGAAACAAATAATGTCTCTGGGCAAAACCTTGTGTTCGTCCGAATTTGCTTCTGGGTTTGCTTTTTTCTTGTGTCGTGTTTGTGAATAGTCTACAAATATTTTCAAAGGTTGATTCTCTACAATAAACTGAACAAGGGAAGTTATCATTTTCATATGAGCAGATTTGCCTTTATAGTGTTTTAGATTTAAAGATGGGGTTGGAAATAAACCACAACTTTGTTGATTTAGGCATTAGCTATCGAAAAAAAATATTCTCATTTATTACATTCGAGAATGTTCATAAATGACAATATTTCGACTACCTACGAATTTAAAAAAGCATATCGCGTAATTTACTTATTTTTAGTTTTATTTCATTAAAATTATGCTTGAAAATGTTTCTCCAAGCATTCAAATAAACCCCAAATCCCTTATTTCAAACCTTATTTTAAGCGGGTTCTCTAGAAAGGCAATGACCACCTTTACCGTGAAGCAAACATCAAAGTTTTTCCTTGCGACCGGTCGTGGAGTGGGATCGGGAGATTAGAGAGATAGTTTCTCACAGAAGGCTGGTGAATATTCATCCTTAATCCCTGTATATTTGTCAATTATCCAACGTAAACGACTCACAAAATTTGCTTTGCAGATTGCCATTTTACGAATTGCAAGTACGCGTTTTAATAGGATAGTTTTCGGTCGTATAGGGGGTCTTTTGCATTGCAGGGAAACGAGCCTAATGGTGGCTGTTTACGTTATATAATATATAGTTTATATATAGAAATTATACCTACAATTCATTTCTCTATCAAATTGATAAAACGGCCAAATTAATTGACATACGAAATTCCCCATATTGCGGCAAGTAACCGACTTTCTCAATAGGTGGCGCTGCGCGCCAAATTAGCACGTAATGTCATCGAATGGAGTTGACAGACACAAGTAATTTTCGGATCAGAAAATAAATTGTACTTTGTATTCAGCCTATAGTGTTTGATTTACGACCAACATTATTTGGGGAAGCCTGCTGGAGTGTACGGGCGAGTACAGTGGCGATGATTGCGATACGGGATTTATTTATTTTATTTTATAGCAAACTTACACATAGTAAATATATAATACTGGTAATTTAGAAACGTTTAAAAACCAAACAAATTTACTATCCTATGAACAGTTTGCAATGCTTGCATTACAAATGAACATACATGAACACGTTGATAGTAGAACAACATTTATAATAAAGCTAATAACAATATAAGGGTAAGAAAAGTAATAATTAAATAAGTTGGTAATAAGGTTATTTGGATAGAGCAAAATAGAAGTATGTGTAATTGGATAATAATATTTATTATACATAATGTGATATAATACAATAGTATGTAATCATATAATACAGTATGGAGAACATGGAGCATATATTATTTACAATATGTTTCGTCGGCTGGCTGTTCGACAATAGGATATATGCGAGTGTATATATATATATATATATATATATATATATATATATATATATATATATATATATATATATATATATATATATATATATATATATATATATATATATATATATATATATATATATATATATATATATATATATATATATATATATATATATATATATATATATATATATATATATATATATATATATATATATATATATATATATATATATATATATACCTACATATATATATATATATATATATATATATATATATATATATATATATATATATATATATATATATATATATATATATATATATATATATATATATATATATATATATATATATATATATATATATATATATATATATATATATATATATATATATATATATATATATATATATATATATATATATATATATATATATATATATATATATATATATATTCAATTCCAAGCTATACAGGTATTGGCGATTTTATAAAGTGTCTTCTCATAGAAACATCTCGCTAGATTCAAACCTATTTAGTATGGTTAGGCCGTTATTCTGTTGGTAATCGAAAACCAATGTATGATTTGTCCTTTCCACGTCTTCGTAGCGGTTTTTCGGAGCGTTGAAGTGGTTAGGGGAGGGGGGGGGGGGGGTTGAGGCAAAAAAGGGATCTCGATAGAGGAGCGGCAACTGAAGCAGCACTTAGGGGCGCGAAGATGCTATCCGGCATCCGCTTTCACGCGTCTCTATACTGAACACGTATTTTTGCCACTGAGTGATAACCAATCCTTCTCAACGCACGGCTTAGGGGCGATCATAGGCGGGGAAAGGTCTACATCAATTGTTTCATTAATATATATTAATAAAACAATCTTTCAAAGTCGATTATTTTTTAAATTTATTTAAATAAATAAATATTTACGCATTTACAAAACATATGTTATAATAATGCTAGAGGGGTGTTACCCGGCGACGTTTGGGTACCTGCTTCCATTCCTCTACCACTCTTTTCACTTTCCCTTCCCTACCCCAAAAGTGGTCTATGTTACTAACCGTTCCCTCAGCTATGTCTATTCAAAAAATTACATAGTTTCATTGTTTTTTTTTAACTTCCACATACCCATTTTAAAAACATCATACCGATCGGTTGAACGCTTTAAAATTTCATGTGCTGCAGCGACTTCGTGTGGCGATTTACTAAAAAGTGGAAAGTTCGAAGTGAAGAGTTCGAAAATATTATCCGTTTACTATACCTATATATACAATTTTTGTGGCTATCAGATCAACCGTATAGAAGTTGATACGCTACAGCGTCCGACTATTGGCGCCAATAGTTGAACGCTGTTGCGTTACAGCGCGCCACTAGGTGGTGAATTACAATAGAGAAGATAAGTTTAAAGACTAACAAATAAATTTAAAAAAAAAGCAACAAAATACAACGAGATCACTAAACACATTAAAAAGGAAAGCAAATTACACTATTGATTTGATTTAAGGAATATTTATGAGGTACTTTTTGAGGCGGCTCTTAAAGACGCCAAGGGATTGCGATTGTCGAATGTGATTACTTGTTATAAACCACTGAGTCGGCGACATATGTATGCTAGCAAAAAACCTCTCTTTGATAAGGTACCGAGCTCTCTGCATGCGAGTGAATCTTTTACAGATGAAATTTCAGCCTTTTCACCGATGAAATGTCGTGCTGCCTCTTTCCATCAACGTAATTTGCAGAACGTCACGACATTTCTGTGAAAAACCTCATCTCCCTTAATAGGTTGATTTTCGCCGCTGTTTTGGACACAAAGCAGAAATTGTGAGGGTGACCCGGTTATAATGGCGGAGGAGGGAGTCGACACCCAGAAATATTGACATTTCTTTGCCCATTGTGTCTCTGATTTCTCAAATAAAGACAGGCGAAAAAAGAGGGAAAGCAAGAGACGGAGAGAGAGAGAGCGAAAGGCACAAGTGATGCGATCAACGTAGATTACTTTTTCCCAACAAAGTATCATCGTGGCAGCGAAATGAAGATGACCGCATTATGTATGGCGTGGGTGGCGCAGTGACAAGCAACGGATTTGGCCTTTACACAAAAACTAACGCCAAAGCTATGAGTATGAATGTAAGAGAAAATGGAGATAAACACGATGTCATCAGAGGAGTTGGATCAGAGCCTTCAAAGCTCAGTGTGCGTCCAAACTGGAAGTATCAGTATGATACAGTACCAGTATCAATTTAATCAGTCAGAATATGCAAAAATAGCATGTCGTAATATTCACTTAAAGCTAGTTGTCGTATATTATAATTCGTCATTTGTTAATAATACATTTATATAAAATGAATAAAATAGAATATTAATTTGATTTATCAATATTAAAGTTAAACAGCAATTTCGAGTAGAAAGTATCTACCTAAAAAAGAATTTGCGAGCTATTAACTTTATCTACTCAGTGAAGTTAGTATGCTAACAAATTGGGTAGCTAATGATTTGATTTATATTAAAGCGACAGTGGCTTTGACTAAAGTCAAATTTACACGGTAGATAAATAAAAAAAAACTGAACTATTTCCATTAACATGGGCATACAAATGAAATAAACAATTATCTAAAAATATTAATACTCAACTTAGGTACCAAGAATATCACATAATATAATAAAAAATATGAATTCAAATAGAAGAAAATCAACGTAGGTATATAGATAGTCAGGTAGGTTATGATAAATATTGTATTCTAAATATTAAATATTATATTCATAATAATATATATCTTTTTTAAATTACGTGTTGACTTAAAACAAAAATAAAACAAAAATGAGGTAGCCGAAAGTTATATACTAATCCTAATCACATTTAAAGGAATTTGCATGTTAAAAAAATCATCCAGCCAACCTAACCCATTACTATCTGCTCTCACTTAATACACACTAAACTAATACATATATGCATAACCGCCTTTAAGTTCGCGATTCCATCCCGAATAGTAGAATAATAAACACGTGACGTGGTACAACCGACGCGATAATGTCAGACTTCGCATAACCGCCACATTTCATATGACCTTGGACGAGCTCATTGTGCAAGTAATTGAAAGATACAATGCCAGGATCAACTACGCCAGCCTTAATAACGAATTCAAACAAATTAATCAAGATGTCAAGTGTGGTACTTGAATTTAATTAAGTTTTGATTGATCTGATCCTTTCAACAAATTATATTGCAGTAAAATATCACAGCGCAGAATGGCCGGAACGTCCAAAAAATAGCAACCGGTGAATTATAACTGTCTGCCTGCTATCGAAAAATAGCGTCCTAGGCAGAACGCTTCTGAGTCCTTCTCTGAGTTATTGCCATAGTATAAATGTCATACGTATCGAACCCACTATTATCCGCCATCACTTAATATCATACGAATATAGGCACAATCTCCTTTAGGTTCGCGATTCCATCTCGTACAGTAGAGCAGAGAACAGGTGGCTTGGTACAACCGACGCTATAATATCACACTTCGCACACGTTTTACAGGACCTTGGACGAGCTCCTCGTGCAAGTAATTGAAAGCTACAATGCCCGCATCGACTACGCCAGCCTTAATTACGAAGTCAAACAAATTAGGCAAGATGTCAAGTGTGGCACTTGAATTTAATTGGCAAAGTTCTTTGGCGGCGGCCGAGTTGGCTAGGTGATTTTCAGAGCCTGAAATTACTTCCACCTTTCAGTCGATTTTAGACAGACTGGATGAATAGACCGTTCGGCATTTTATTGATACGTTATGTTTGTCGTGATGTGGTAAAAATGTCAAACACATTGTCAGCACTATGCAGGAAATACGCATCGGGAATTGCTAACTTGCAGCGCATTATACGCGTGAATAGTAATCATATTATCAATAGTATGCAACAAGCATATAGAGATTTCTCTACGAATTAGCCTAGCTGACTGGCATAAAACGTGAATTTAAAAAATTGGCCACTGTGAGGATGTTTATTTTATTTTATTTCTATCTATTCAAATTACACATTTTACGAGTTTCTAATCTTATTCTGTCAATGCCATAGCCTACTTATACAATAAATTAATAGTAATAACTTATTTGAAAATAAAAATAGCTTTTAATAAAATGCTCTGTCCCGAGCCAACCCTAGGTGCAGCAGCATATCATAGTGGAAATTTTAGCAAAAAAAACCGACTTCAAAATTGTTCAGCAGCCGTTTTATGATAAATGTTAGAACGGGCTATCATAATTGAATATTTATACAAAGTTTCGTGTCTGTGATGTTGACCGTTGAGGATTCCCCTCGTCGGGAGCCAACCCTGGGCGCAGTAGCCATGTCATGGTGGAACGTAGAACATGCTATCATAATTGAATGTTTATGCAAAATTTCGTGACAGTGCTGTTGACCGCTGAGGAGTCCCATCGACGGGAGCCAACCCTAGGATCAGTAGCCATGTCATAATGAAACTTATAACGGGCTATTATTATTGAACGCGTATACAAAATTTCGTGTCTGTACTGTTAACCGTTGAGGAGTCCCCTCGTCGGGAACTAATCCTGGATGCAAAATCAGGTCATGCTTACCATAAAAAAATATTGTCATGGAAACTGCACCAAAATGTAAAATTTCAACTTCATAAGATTTGAGCTAAACAAACATAGCCACGTAAATAAAAGCTTGTAAAAATGGTATGCAACAGTAAAAAAAACAGTTGTGTCACCCAAAGACTTTCCATCAATTAGCGCAGGACTAATTTTATCTGAATACTAATTTCATTAATAAAATGAATGAGCGTTTTCTCTCCGCCGGCGGAGGAACCCGATTGGGTTCCGTTGTGACGCCTTATGTGGCGCGGTTCGTTTCTCGGCTGACTTGGCGGTAATATTAGTTTAAAATATATAGTGGAATTGAAATATTATTACTGTGTATTATTACTATACGAAATGTTACGACCAAATATTGACCTACGTACCAAATTTCAAGCCTCAAAATCCAATATTTATAGACTGAAATATGACTAGTGAGCCCCGTTGTTGACCGATTTTACCAAAACCTATTTAACTCTTGCTGCCGATGATGCAGCATGCCAAATTTCAGTTCTATCGGATTTAGCGCTTGGGCGCTATCGTGGAGAAATACACAGATACTCAGATAAACAGACAGGCAGATACGCAGACAGACTTCCATCTGAAAATAGTCTTAATCATGTCAGGGGTAGGGGGGGGGGGGTCAAAATGGATATATCTGTCTTCATCTCAAAATAAAAATTTTTGCGTTCACAACACTTTTCCTCCTCGCCGAATGGTGGGCCGGGAAACTAAAAGTCAAACATATTGTCAGTGCTATGTAGGAAATGCGCATCAGAAATTTGTAAACTTGCAGCGCATTATACAACAAGTGGAAAGTATTATGCAACAAGGATATCCTGATTCCCCTTTAAATTCAATTCAATTAAATTCAATTTAGTTGTTGTCCAGTAGGCAGGCTTACCTATACTTGAATGCGTCATTACGTCTAAATATTTAAGAAATGTAATTAATTAAGGAATATTATACTAACTACCGTGATAGTTGTGACAATATAAAAATAATTTTAGTAATTTATAATCGGTTTGAAAGTTTATAATAAATAGAAAAAAAACTTGAAAATTACTGATCAAGTATAGAGTACAATGTCAAGACGGGGGCAAAGGGAACGTTATAAGGTCCTGAACCTTGCTGTGGCTTTCCAAAAAGCCTTGAAAACCTAATGCTCAAACAAATATGTTTAGAATAATCCGTCAACCACTTGAACAACACACCAGGGTTGAATCAATCCAAAGCGCTAATTAGGGCCTACCACCCTAAGACGGCCCGTGAGGCCTTGTCGCTAAATAGGAATAATCTAGGCATACTGGTGAGGGCGCTCAAGGGGCATTGTGGCCTCAACAAACACATGTACAACCTTAAGCTCCCAGACACAAAAATGTGCAGGTTCTGCCAAGGGGTGAGGAAACTCCCCTGCACCTCATGTGCGAGTGTGGCCCGCTGATGCGTAAAAGATACATCCACTTGGGTGGTCATTACCTCCAACCTGAGGAGGTAAAACAATCTGGCGCCTAAAGCCTGTTCCGGTTCTTAAATGACACGAGGCTTAGCGCAGAACTATAATAGGCAGCGAACACAATAGATCAGCAATGGTCGCAGTGTTACAAGGCTCATAAAGACCTTAGAAAAGCTCCACACAACAAATAAAAAATAAAAAAAAATAGCGCACAGTGTCTGTAGACATAATTATAAAAGCAATAATATGATAGTTATGAAAATAGATAATCGTATACTAAAAATATGAACATTTAAATTAATTGTTAAATCTAGCAATATCGCCGTCGTGGATAAAAATAAAAATAACGCTCTTTGGCAAAGTTAATCAGGTATTTTTAATTTTTTTTACATTGGGATGTTATTGAAATATGAATTTAGCATTATCCCAATCTCTTAAGTCATATACTGAATTCTTGACTAATCCATTAACCCCTCCTATCGCGGGGTAAAAATTTAGTCGTCACTTCTGCCCGGGACAGTTTTGCGGGTGAAGTCGATGGCCTTGAGAAAAACGACCATAACTTTTAAACTTCTATACCGATCGTAAAAAGAATAACTGTAAAATGATCACATTGAAATTTGAAATTTATAATATTAAGATAATAATGAATTAATATCAAACAATTAAGATAATAATGAATAAATATTTAAAAAGTTGGCATTTTACGCAGCGCGGAGCGCCCTAACCAATATTGGTTAGATACAATTTTAGCATTTGTAAGCGTCTAACCAAAAATGGTTAACTCAAATAGGAAGGGTTAAATAAGTTTTTTTTATTGGTTTGGTTTTTTAACCCTTGGAGTAAATGGGTATTTTCATGGATGCATCTGTCTCTTTTGCAGGATTTTCGGCGACATCGACCTTAAAGTACTATAACTACGAAATTACTACACCAATCATAAAAAGAACAACTGCACAATGATTGCATTGAAATTTCGAATATAGAATATTGAAATATCATTTTGTAAAACATTTTGTAAAACAATTATGAATAAATATGAGAACGTCAAAGAAGTGAAAAAAACGCGCGACCAGATTTGGTCGACTCGTACTCAACGGATAATTGTTTCGCGACCAGATTTGGTTGACTCATGTTCAGAATAAGAAAAAAAAACGACTTTCCATTGGAAAAATATTACAAAAATTTCTGGAAATATTGCATTAATAAAGTGTTTTATTTAAAACGTATTTGTATAAAAATAGGCGGGATCTTTGTAGTTTTTGATACACTAAACGGAAGGCCAAAAATTTTGCTTACGAATGGCATTTTTAGGTTGAAAATGCCAATTATGTCGATGCGCCCCTTTTATTATGTAATATATATATCTGTATTTTAATTCCCATTTCATAAAATTTTTTACAAATTTTTATTTTTTTTAATTATGTTTGACTATCTCAGTCTATTTTTAATCAATTATGATTATCTATATATTAGCTAATTGTAAATTTTTATTTTATTATTATGTTAATGTTAACGATTTTATATCAATTTTCCAGCTTGTAAGAATTAATAAAAACTCTTAGTGTAAAAATTCTCCCAAAGAACATTGGGAACTTTTAAGCCCACTTTTTCAATACTAGCGGACACAAACGAAACCAATAAAAGTTTTTAGATAATGTTACGGACTTTACCAATGTGTATTTCTTATTTCCATAACTAATGGGAAAGCTGAGAAAATGAGATTTTCATAATTAGTATTTATCTTACCATTTTATTAACAAATCATAATGTTTGTTTTTCCAAAAGGCTATAATATTTAAAACGTGGTCGGCATGGCACCGATAGGCTTCCGAGGTGAAAGGAGAAGGTAGTCAACAAGGTAGGAAGGAGGAGAAGGTAGCTAACAAAAAACCGGTGTCGCTGCGTACGCGCATTGTTCGGTCGCAGTTCTTCGTCGTGTGTCGTCGCGATCTGTGCGTTATTTGAACCTCCCTGTTATCTTTTGCGTTATTTGAATTATTACCGACTACCTTGGCATAGTTTGTACTGGACTGTTACGATTTTGCATTTGATTGGACATTTGTTGAAATGGAAAACCCAAATCGTTGTGTTGTTTATGCTCGATCTGTGCTACGGCGCAGATAACATAACCTTGCTCCAGCATTCTTTGAGAGAAATATTCAATTGAAGTGCATCGACATCCAGAGATGATAGAAAATAACACTCTCATAGGAGGGCGATCCAATCACGGCATGTGCGATTGAGACAATACTATACTTATATTTTAATTGATCCCACGCGAAATGGATATGAAGGATTGCAAGGATACTATTGCTCGTGTATTCGTGGACGGCGAACAGTAGGTTATTGTGGGCATATCGCAAGCATGATATATTATCTCTCTTGGGCTAGTAGACACGAAGAAAATATTAACCCAATGCCAGCTGCCTTTTTGGATAATATTATAATAATAGATTATGACGAATAATAATCGACTATATTTGTTTATCTTCTTTCATTTGTTTATGTCCTCCTTGAGTGCTGCTTAACTTGACAAGACTATAAACCACAACCTTTTGAGTCTGCCACTTCAACCGCTATATCAAGCTAGTCATCAAATAACACTAAATATATACAGTACTAAATACTAAATATATACAGTACTAAACGTTTACACACGTACAACATTAAAATAATACGATCACCGTACCTGAAATATTAATGTAATTATATTTCGGTATTCCCATACGCCACAATAATGCCCCTTTGCTTAGCAAAACTAGGGGTCAAAAGCTTTCATTGAGGTATGTTTCAGCTTTGTCCGCCGTGGGGAATTTTTCCATAGTAAAGGTCCCAATGCTCTTTTCTATATTCTATATTACTTAGTTTTTATTTTATGTCATATATTACAACAATTATTACAACAATTATAACAACAACATATATTTACAACAATTTTAATGTCCGCCTTAAAAAAGGCTATTGCTTAGTTAGGCGACAATAAAATAGGATCACCGGCAAAAGTTTCTGGAATAACATGTTATCAGTTTTTTGCTACTGGGTTCTCGGCTATGACATTGTTATTGTATATGTCCATTTACTGTAGATAATTAAAAATTACCAAAAATATAAAATAATAAATCATGCACCCAGAGTATTAGGTAATAATGTCTAAATATCTAAGTATAATGGTTTTAAGACAAATAGACTATATTTTATTTGATTTCATTTAGTTTTGACAACGGCCTACATGAATTAAAACATGTTTCTTTTAATTACAATGTTTACCCCTTCGAGTGGTAGACCGCGGCAATTTATTGGAATTTCTTACAATATCCCCGCGCTCGTCAGAAAGCACTATAACTGTGGAACTACTATAGCAATCATAAAAAGAATAACTGTGCAATGATCGCATTGAAATTTCGTATATAAAATATTGAAATCTCATTTTGTAAAACAATTAGATAATTATGAATAAATATGAGAAAGTCGAAAAAGTGAAAAAAAACTCGGCATTTCTAACTTGTAATTGTCTTACGGAAAAATACGGAACCCTATTTGGAAATTGTAAATACTATCGGGATTTTTATTAGATTCTCTATCAAAGATAATATTTCGTTTTGCTTATTTAAATACAAAAATATCTAGATATTAGCTCATAAAAACCAATAAAAGTTTTGATTTTCTCGACAAAAATTAAATTATTGGTGTTTGACAATGGAATTTTACAAGAAATATCCGCGAAATTATTCTAGCGGCCGTCTATGTATCTATGGTAATAATGAGATATGTGTTATGGATTTTAGGATGCGTTTGAATTTGAAAATTATATTACTGTGCGCTCCGGGAGCAAGCCGCCAATATTGGTCGTTACGTAGTCAACGGTATTCTGATGTGCAACCAAATTTGGTCGTTACGTAGCCGAAGGGTTTAATGTAATCGCAATTTCTCAACAGAAAATCTGAAGAAAAACAAGGCTAATAATTGAAATTGCCTACGCACCTATTCAGCCTTCAACGTGCCATGGGGAGATATATTTTTTTAAGGTATACATACATAGTATTATGCTATGACATACTACGCAACTCTTTCGTAAATCCTTATGTAAAATTGCTAAGGCGGTGCTCCCGCCTAACGGCGTCTGCTAGGGTTGGTCCTTCATTTCCCGACACCAAGGGGAATCGTAAATTGGGAATATGTCGATTGGATATCCCCCTCTATATCTACCCTTGTATCAATGTGCTAAATTGCCACCTCAGGCGTTTTTCATAATCCCAGTAATCTG